>CAWUFW010004226.1:1145000-1596947 GCA_963921515.1 Calotriton arnoldi | reverse complement strand
TTCAGACATGGCCACTTTTCCGCCTAGGGAAGGAGGGAGGTGCCTCGAGCAGGACTAGTTACATAGTATTTTTTCCTGACTTCTCCTATGGGTGACCTAACTGTACACATCATTGCTTCTGGTTGTCATTTTTGTACTATTATTGTGGGGTTTCCTACAAGTGGGATTTTCTGCTGTAAAAACACAGTCCTCAAATTAGGTAGTATGCAAATAGCTAGAGAAAGGAGAACCGACACAACATAAACAAGCCCAGCCTCGAATAATGTAACTGTCAAGACACTTGAGAAAAATAATGTAGTTGAAAATTCAACTAGAGAGGGTAGTGTTAATATCAATGAATGCGATGTCAACGTACGCCTTAATATATATACACCTAACAATGTCAATACCAGTAAATACGATGTTGATGTATGCCATGACAAATGTATGCATAATAATGAGAATATCGATAAATGTGATATCAATGACCTCCATGCAACGCGTAATAACAAACTCGTATCACTGCTGTCGAATTCACCCGAGATGACCTCACCTTCAACCCTGAGTCAGAGATACGTGGTCAGACAGGCCCTGCAACCCAAACTCAAGCCGACCGATTGATAGACCACAGGTGAGTTAACACATTTAGCCTGAAGACAAATGCGTGAATAGGGAAAACCCAGATCGATCCCACGTTAGGCAGCTACATCACAAAAGGTCTGAGGAGATTGGTCCCAATAAAACACATCTGGCCAAAGGCACGCGTTCCCAAAATCCCACAAAGTCATATGCCACATGCAGTTAGGAACACTCAACCAATCAGAACACAGCATGCACACTACACGCAGTGATCACGTGCTCCTCATGCTGGACATCTGGACACATACACTCTGGCCCACATCGAGTCTCCTCAAAGTCGAGAGGCCACCTGTGCCCCCTTATCAGATGGTTGAATTTATGGTTCATGACTAGGCCCGGATTTACGTGCTATACAAGAATGTGCAATTGGTTTATTGTACTTCAAAAACTGTATAAAATACAGACTAAAACCTCTGTACATCGAGATCTTCAGACACAACACTGTTGCTGCTCTCTCTGCTGCTGTGTTTAATTAAACCAACTTGTTCCTGTTTTGCCAAACGCCTCTTGTCTTTTCCTTTTTTCCAGGTAAATTCATATCTGAGCAACAGAGCTAAAGAAGAGACAACAGGTTCAATGATGCTGAAATGATGGTGCCCACAGCCCCAGTGAATCATGAGGCAATGACTATGGAGGATATAGCACCACTGATCCACAACCAGTACAAAAGACAAATGTCTTACATAAGGAATCCGTCATGGGTGTGTGCTGACTCTGGTCCTTTTCCTATTGTATATCAACAAACTAGAAACCGCCCTCAGGGGAGTCAGAATGGATGTGCCGGTAATTATGAATAGATTAGGACCAGTGCTTCTCTATGATGATGACGCTGTTCTATTAGCTAGGAGTCCCAATAGACTTAAGGCCTTCATTGAAGGCTTTGTGTACTTCATGGAGAGTCTTAATTTGAAAGCAAACAGGTAAAAAAACTTTGCCATGGCTTGTGGCCCAAAGAATGTGAAAACCCGAACTCTGACCATCAACTGGAAGCATTTAGAGAAAGTGTGTTCTTTTCCCTATTTAATCATCAACTTCTAGCAAAATAACAACTGGACCACTTGCTTGATGAATACGAATGTCAGCTTCTCATGAGCAACTGGCACCATCTTTAATATCTGCTTGTATAGGAAATAGGCCCATTTGCCCGCTTGTCGAGATTTACAAATGCAGGTTTGATGTATCTTAATATATGGAGTAGGAGTATGGGGTTATTGTAATACAAAAAATCTACAGCTTGAAGAAAACAGGGTGCTTAGAAAAATCTTGGGGACCTTGTAGTCACAGTTTCATGGTGCATGAGGAACTTGGGATTGATTATGTGGAGGACTGCATAAAATGGCCTCTTTGATACCCAGCTGCTCTATTTGGTGTAATGCTCAGTCTTCTCTTAACGGAGATGCAATAGAGGACTGTTTGTTGTGTGCCTCTGGATTCACAATACCTTGGATCAAATATATCCAGTCAAATTTCTCAAACCTAGAGAGACCAAATCTTTTTTCTGACCCAACCTCCATCAACAACGAGGATTAGTCATAGGTAAAAAAAAAAATATTAGATGAACAGTAGTAGGTACAGGGACTTAGCTTTTGTCCGCTTCGGACACTATTAAGGGTTATCCAATGATTCAAATGTGTCCCATGATGGAGACATATCTGGAATTGGCTAACCACCCCTGGGAGAGATCGCTACTCACCAGATTTCCCCTGGGCTCAGTTAGATGGAAATTATGTTCCCCTCTTGACCAATATGATGTTACTATTGCCAGCTGTTTCCCATGTGATGAAATTTCTGACCAAACCCTGCTGCATTTTGTATTCTTTTATACATTTTGTAAACATTTGGCAAAGGCCTTACTGATGCCAGTTATCCAGAAGCACAGATTAAAAATGCAGAGCACCCTTGATTTATCTGCCGTCTTTGCTTACACTGGAAATATGCTTTAGGGTGGGCCAATTTAAGAAATGTGCTATCAGAGTTCGTATTTCAATGTTTTTTTAATACTAATCTATTGTGTAGCTTTTTATGAATTGAGTTTGTAACTTACCAATTTCTCTGTCTTAAGGGGGTTTGATGTATAACTGTTTTTCTGATACAATGGTAATCTTTTAATTGTGAATACTTGGTTTTAATAATTGTCTTGTACATGGCACTTTTAATGTTATGTGTTCTTGATTGTATTCTGCTTGTGCTTTTGTGGCCTATTTAGACTGAAATAAAGATAATGGAATGTAATGAGATGGATTGCAGCAAAACAGCGCGTATGTTAAGAATTAGTGCTAGGGGAGGGAGAACATGGCGGCCGTGAGCTAAGCGGTCGCTGGCTGCCGGTGGTGCTCCCGCTCTGCTCGATGAAGGCATGCTGTAGCGGGGATTAGCAAAAAATAAACCGCGTTTTTTGCCCTTTTTACCCCCCTTGGGACTCACTTGGGGGATGTGTGTTGGAGCGTCGGTGGACCTCCCGCGCTGGTTCCTAGCGGCCCTGGAGTTGAGGAGGGGCCGAAGGTTAGCGGCGCGTGGTCTCCTCCGAGGCAGCCGCTTCCGAGGTGATTCCGGAGGAGCCAGGGGCAGAGGCAGCACAGGGAGAGCGGCTGCTGCCGCTGCGTCCACGCTGGAGAAGAACGCCATCACAGAGGGGACAGGGAGAGAGACGGAGAAGGAGACGCCGGATTGGGTATCGACGGCGGTGAGGTGTAGATCGGCCTCGGGGGTCTCAAGGCAGGAGTCAGAGGAGTGTGAGGTATCAGGGTGCCAGAAGGACGGGGGTATATGTGAGGCATCGGAAGCCGGTAAGCTTTCCTCCCCTTGCTCCCCCAGACCGATGAGCCAGGAAGGGGGTTTCCTGGTAACCAGCCCAGTACAGCCTAAAAAAGCCACGCAGGTAATTAAATCAAAAACAGGCAAAACCCCAAAAACGAAAACTGTAAGGAGAGGCAGGAAAAGAGGCGCAGCACAGGGACTCATAGTGCAGAGGTCTGGAAAAGAGAAACCCTGTGAAAACATCACTAAGCCGCCCCTCGAAGGTAAAACTGCCTCAGATATACATGAGAAGGGGGGGTAATACTTTGGCAATAGGGCCTGAAGGTAGCCCTGAAAACAGTTTTTCACACTTTTGGGAGAATAAAGGCAAGGGTTCTAAAACAAACAGAAAGAAGGGCCATCCGGCGGATGCTAAAATAAAAAGTACTCCATCGTTAAGGTCCTATTTTAAGGTCCTTCCACAGGTTTTGGACGTGGTTAAACAGGTGAAAGCCCTCAGGAAAGTTTCCGGGCCGACAGAGACAGCAAGACACCCTCCTTTGGGACTTATGGAGGATATTGAGCTAGGAAATATCTCCTCCTCTACCCCCACCCTCACCCCGGTACTTACACCTATACCAGCTCCCTCCCCCAATTCCACCAAGCAATCTACCAAGCAACCTGCCAAGCAACCTGAACCACTAAGTAGCCCTGAGACCCCGGGAGTAGGTACAGTTATGAGTGCAGTGTTAACTATCGAGCATGCTGGAGGGGGAAATTCAGTGGTGGGAAGTGCAGGGGCTAGTGGCAGTGAAAATGGTAATGGTAACAGCAATGGGCTGAGTAGGAGTAGTACAGAAACATAGAAGACTCCAGGGAGGGAAGGTCCTCCTGTGACTCCTCTAGAGACTCTATTTTCCACTCTTTCTTCAGATATTAGGAAAGGGTTTGCTGTTTCGGAGTCTAACCAAGTAGAGATCAGATTTTTTTGTGAATCTCTTGAGAAAAAATTCGACCTCTTAGACTCTAGGATGGTGGTTTTAGAAGACTCAGTGAAGGGGCTTAAAGAAGACCTGGGAGCAGCTAAAGCCGATATTATAACACTTAAGAAGGAAGAGGCCATGCTCCGAGACAGGTTAGAATCACAGGAGAATAACTCCCGGCGCAACAATCTACGCCTCTTGAATGTACCGGAGGGTAAGGAGGGAGAGGACCTTAGAGCTTACATTGTAACCCTCATCAAAGAATCAGTGCAGATCGATGATTCGGAAGAAGATTTGATGAGGGACATACAAAGGATTCATAGGGACCCCTTCAGGAGGCACCCCAATCGAACAAAGCCCAGGAAGATCTTAATCAATTTTCTGACCTTTACCTTGAAAGAAAGAATACTAACAGCTGCCCTAAAGCAGAAATCATTGAAACCTAGAGACTTTGCTTTCGAGATCCGATCGGATCTCTCTCGTGTCACTTTGGATCGACACTGGGAGCTGGGCAGGAAAATGGATGATTTTAAGAAATTGGGGGCCACCGCCCAATTAAAGTTTCCGGCACAATTAAAAATCATGTACAATAATAAAATGTACAACCTGAAAACAGTGCAGGAGGCAGAAGAGCTCTTGAGAAACTTAAAATAATTCCTGGAAGAATACCTTAGTTGGGAAACTACTCCATATACCTCTGGGAATCTGAAGAGGTGGTTAATTGAATTACGATGGGAAGTATTTATAGACCCACATACACCCGTACATACCTGTAAATAACTAAGGTTATAATCTAAACCTATTTAAAACACGTGGAGGTTACAGTAGGAAATATGAAAACACGATACTGGAAATAGTATTAGAAATAGCTGGAGCTTTAGTGGGAGTCTTAGCTGCATGCGGTCTCTAACAATTGGTAATAGTTAAATATAGGGTAGAGTGGGGCACACCGGCAGGCAGAATCTGGACTAAGTCCAGGTAAATGGGGGTTGGGTTCTCCAGGGAGGGGATCAGGGGTGGAGATGGGGAATCACGGGTGGGGGAGCATAGGGGTAAAAAAGAAAAAAAAAAAAAAAGAAAATTCTCATTCGCTTTCCGACCCTGTTGTCATTTATTGGTTATTATTTTTGGCTTGGTGTCGATACCCAGGGAGAGGGAGATGGTGTATATTTAGGGTTCAGTTTTTTAATCCCCCATGAGAACGTTACAATATTTATCTTGGAATGTAAATGGTCTTCGGGTCAAAAGTAGGAGGGAAAAAATCCTTCAATATCTCAAAGATTCACCTGCACAGATAATAATCCTGCAGGAAACACACCTCTTGAGAGAAGAGATTAGCGGTATCTGTGGAAAGCTCAGGTGGGTGGAGCACTGCGTCAGTTCCTGTCAAAATGCCAACATTAGGGGTGTAGCCATCTTAGTCAAAAAACAAGCCAATGCCTGTCTTCTAGGGGCTATGACTGACCCAAGTGGCAGGTGGGTCATTGCCAAGCTGTCCGTTAATGGCACACTCATAACAGTAGTAGGTTATTATGGTCCTAATCAGGATGACCCCTCCATACTAAAACCATCTTTGCAAATCTTTTGGGGTTTCCCGATTCGATTATTTTAGCCGGGGATTTTAATATAGTTTTGGATCCTCAAAGGGATAAATCCCCTAGTATTAGGGCAAATGTCTTGTCTAAATCTAGGACATACCTAAAGATGATGATGAGGCAGAATGCCTTATCTGACATCTGGAGAGAAAGATCAGGTGTTCAACTAGGTGTGTCTTTCTACAACAAAAAAAACAGACATAAATCAAGGATCGACTACATCTTGATCAGTAATGATCTAAGGGGTAAAGTTGAAGATATAGGCTATTTGACCCCTCACCTTTCGGACCACGCGGCTGTATGGATGGATCTAAATTTATTAGATAAAGAACAATGGAGAGTGTGGACATTTGACAGCACACTCCTCCTAGATGAGGCTGAGACCGGGTACTTATCCCAGGAGACAGAGTTCTTCCTAAACATAAATGTAGGTTCGGCAGAACCTTCAGTGGTATGGGACGCCCTGAAGTCGTACCTGAGAGGCTTAGTAACAAATAGGACCTCCAATAAGAACAGGCAGTATAGGGAGGAAATGGCATCTATTGAGTGGGAAATGAAGGAGGTGGAAAGGAAGTTTAACAACGAAGTCGACCAAGCTACTCACCAAGCACTAGAGGAGAAATTGAAAACTCTGAAAGAACTGCTAGAGAATACTATTCAGGCCAGGATTTCTAAACGATGGGAAGCTAGTAAGCTTGCCCATTTTGAATATGGTGAGGGGGCCGGCAAATTATTGGCATGGAAGGCTAAAACCGATAGGGTTCGTAACCTTATTAAACAAATTGATGATGTGCATACTAACTCGTCGATAACTAACGATGAAGAGATAGGAGAAGCCTTTTTCACTTTTTTTAAAGATCTATATAACGAAGATAATGATGTAGACAGCACAGGTGCACGCGAATGGCTAAACCAGATCAATCTCACCCCCTTAGATTCCGCTCGGCGAGAGAACTTAGAGCTTGAGATTTCACAACAGGAGGTCAGGAAGGCTTTTTCAGCCTGTAAGACAGGTAAGGCTGCCGGGCCGGATGCCCTTCCTATGGAATTATATAGAAGTCTAGGAGAGGCGATAATTCCATTCATGACAACTCTCTTCAACAAAATTTTGGTCGAAGGAGTTAGACCCCCCATCTCATGGGGTGAAGCTAATATAACACTGATCTTAAAACCAGGCAAATCTTCAACTAAATGCGGGTCATACAGACCTATTTCACTTTTAAACAACGATTATAAGATTTTTTCCAGAATATTGGCAGACAGGTTGGGTGCGGTAGCGGGAGGTCTGTTACATGCAGACCAAAAGGGTTTTTTGAGAGGCAGGAATCTCCATGACCTTACCCATGATTTTATAGGTGCCATTGACTTTGCCTCCACTTTTTCACTCCCTTTGGCAGCAATGACACTGGATGCCACTAAGGCATTCGATAGGGTCAATTGGAACTATCTAGCGGCCGTGCTTGAGAAGTTTAATTTTGGGCCAAAATTCTGTCGAACTATTAGTCTTATATATAGTGACCCCTCAGCGAGGCTTGTGGTTAATGGAAAATTAACTAGACCCTTTAAAATCAAAAGAGGAACCAGACAGGGCTGCCCCCTCTCCCCCTCCTATTCGATATGTACATAGAACCATTTGCTCAACGTCTCAGGGAGGAGACAGATATTACACCATTTAAAAGTGGAGTATGGGAGAGGAAGGTAGCCCTGTATGCGGATGATATATTAATTCTATCATCGGATCTGGAGTCATCTTTTCCTCATGTCATCCGTCTAGCGCAGGATTTTGGTCGGGTCTCGGGGTACGAAATCAATGCAGACAAAACCGAAATTATGACATGGAATCTACTGGGGTGTCGACATCAAGTTAAGAATGAGATGCGATATCTGGGAGTGAAGATTGTCCAGGATATAGATAAGATTGCGGGGACTAATCTCTTGAACATCTTAAGAGAGTGTCAAAAACTCATGAAGTCCCGGGCCCATCTTCCTTTGACCATCCTAGGTAGAATCAATCTGATTAAGATGGTAATTTTACCAAAAGCCACCTTTCTTTTAATACTATCCCTTTACACTTTGAGAAGCAGGTAATAGATAAATTTCAGCAATCTATTAACTCATTTGTGTGGGCTTATAAAGCGACAAGGATAGCGTGGAAAAAGCTGAGACGCAGGAGAGAAAAAGGTGGTATTGCACTCCCAGATATACAGTATTATGCTTGGGCCTTTCAGTTAACACATTCAAAAATGCTGCTAAAATCCCCGGGTTCATCAGAAAGGGGAAAATGTTTTCAGCTATGTTAGATCAAGTAGGTTTATCTCATGAGGGCTTTCTTTTTAAATATGGAGACCAGAAGTTCTTCAAGAAAGTAAGGCTGAAGGTATTATTGTGCGCTGTTCGAATATGGGCCAGAATTAAAAAATCAACGGGCCTAGAGTATTACTCAAGTCTGGCTCCATTGTGGGATAGCCCGGGGGCACCAAGTTGTTTAAAGGATAAATTGGCAGCCCCTCTTAAAACAGCTGGGTTCCTGGTGTGGGGAGATCTGGTCACGGAGGGATCACTCTTGCCTTGGGCATCATTTGACGATAAATTGGAGGGGGGCATGTCTAGATTTAAATATCTACAACTAAAGAGTTGGTCCCAGAGGCTTAAAAAGCCTATAGGTATGGGGAACATTTTGGAAGAACACTTGCTACAGAAGCCAGTAGGAAAGAAAGAAGTATCGTTCTTCTATTGGTCTATTGAAGAGACCATAGATGGAGATTTCAGATTAGCCGAAGAACTATGGGGGGATTCTATTCCGGATATAGACTGGGTAGACCTGTGGCAAACCTCGTTTAAAACTTTGTTTACAGTTGTGAAACCAGCCTGGTTTAGAAGAAACCATTATTTCACCACACATAGGGCCTACTTATCCCCGGCGAGACTTTCCAAAATGTCCAAGGGCCCCCCTGTCAGCTGCAAAAAATGCCAAATTGAAAATGCCCCAGACACACATATGTTTTGGGACTGCCCAGCTAATGCTGAATTCTGGGAGAGAGTAGGGAACACTCTTACGGACATTTTAGGGTGCCCAGTACGTATTTCCCTCAGACTCCTCATCTTTGGCATACTAAGTGAAACCACAGGCTCGAGCAGAGGCTTTTTATTCTATGCCATTCTGTTGGCTAGACGAGAAATATGCAAGAGATGGGCTGAGGCCATATCCCCCACGCATTCAGACTGGCTATCCTCCTTGTATAAAACCTCCAGAATTGATTTGGTCAGATTGGGAAATAGTAGGAAGAAAGCCATTTGGGATTGCCTGATAAATTGGTCTCCTGGTTAAACACCAACTACTTGTCTTGTGTTGATAAGATCATCCACATAATCTTTGATCCTATGATTAAGCCTCACGGGAAGCTCTCAGACTGTGCTGGGCTGTGCTGCCTCTTTTTGGCCCCTAGGTTCGATTTTGAAAGGGCTCACAGCAACAGTCGCCGGTTTCAAGTAATCAGAAGAGAGCACGACCACCCTCTCCTTGACAACGAGAGGTCAGCAACAGGAAGGGGGTTTGTCTACCACTGGTAGGCGTGCGACAGAGATGCGGGGTCTGTACCTCGCGGGCCTACGTCTCATAACTGAGTAACAGTGGCGGCCTCCCAGTTTCCTAGTTGTCTGGGGTTGGAGGCGAATGAAGAAATAAAAAAAAGAAGAATGACTTTAGCCCTATCTGTGACTCCTGATTGGTGATTGGCTGTACCTCATGACATGCCTCAGATTGAATACCTCTATTAAAAGACTTACATGGCTTTTGAATCTGTTTTGCTTTTTCTGATCTAGGGAGGTTTTTTGGGGAGAATGAAAACTACAGATACATCTGCAGGCTCTGCATGCAGGTAAATCTGGGAAACCAATTATCTGAGACTAAAATAGGAATTGAGCTTTTGGTGGTACCCCATTTGACTGCTACAATCCTGCTTGTGTCCTGGAAGTACCAACAAGAAGTCTAAGGGCCTGATTCTGAGTAAGGCAGACATGCGTGGAGATACCTACTGACCACAATTTTCGTTTCTAGCAAGTGTATATGCACATATAGCCACCTAGTATGACTTAACCTCACAAAATAAGGAATAACTGTGCGGACCAGGATTTACCAGGCGCAATTCTGCTTGGAATTCAAAGTTCCATGCGGTTTAATACACACATTTAACACATTTTCTGAGCAGGTGGTAAGTGTGTGAAAGGAGGCCGGTGCAAGGAAGTGAGTGGGGGTGGAGAATAGATAAGGTGGCCGAAGGAAGAGGAGGATGAGGCCCAAAAGGGGCAACATTACATGCTCCAGTTCCTTAGAAGGGAGCTGGTCAGGGGCCAGAGCCTGGGCCCAGGCTGCATTACAGCACACTCATAAGGTGAATTATTGGGTAGATTTTCCAGTCAGTAAAATGGAGTCTGATGTTTCCACCCCTGGAAAACCTGGATCTGGGCATACCAGGTCACTTCTAATTAGGGCTCCCGGTTTTATGTTTTTTGTTTTTTTTTACATTTCCTTCTGTATTTATCCATATTCATTTTTTGCCCATCTTGTCAGTATTTATCCATATTTATTTTGTGCTCTCTGAATAGATGAAGCTGTAATATGGTATATTTCCACATTTATTTAACTAATAAATATGTGCTCATACTTTGACACCTGTCGTGTTTTAGCATACTAAGCAGCCAAATATAACACAACAATACACCCACAGGTAAATATTGGCATTATACTATAAATGGAGACATATGCCGTTATTTAATGAAACCTCATCCTGTTTCTTAACTTCCCATACCATCTATCTGCTCAGCTGTTGGCCTGCAATTAATGAAAGACAGTATAAAAAGGCACTCAAAAGAAGCCCAATTTTCTGTATTTTTCCATTTAAAAAAAATAAATGCAGATAGGAAGCACATTGTTTTTTGTCTGTATTTATCTGTAAAAATCAGTAAAAACTGAAAACCTGGAGCCCTGCTTGTAATTGAGTGGAATGGTATCACACCCGGGGATACCACTCTACTCAAGTCCCAGTTTGTGGCTTATTTTCTGGGTATAGAATGGTAACAATGAAAAAGTTTGGCCAAATAACTCCGAAGGAGAGGCTTGCTATTTGTAGAACTTTGTGGCTTAAAAGGCAGTGGGTCGGATTTACAGTTGGATGGTAATGGGAAAACCTCATATTTCTGAAGGGTGTGTTAAATCCTTAGGGGAATTCCCTGGAGGAATTTCCTCCACTAGTGGATTTTCCTCAGAAACTTTAGCACTTCCACCAGAAATCTGGAAGTTTTTCCATTGCCATACAACACCAAAGTAGGTCCTGGCTCTAAGGCGAGGTTGTACTACTGTTAAAATTGTATTCAAATGTAGTCCTTGAGATGTTAATTTGTAGTATTAGAGAATAAAGCGATATGGGGTCTTTCCAAAACTACAGCAACGCCATTAGAATACAATAATGACATAATCCAACTAATTTGTGGCCACTTTAAGAAAACTGCTACATCATAAAGTCACTTTCTGGGACTGTTTATGCCTCTAAAATTCCCTCTGTGACACAAATGTGCAAAACGTTTTCCAGCATAGGTGACCATATACACTTTGGAACTGGGTACCAATACTAAACTTTGTTGGTTCCAGGAGAACCAGACTGTATTTTTATTTCAATTCTTCATATACTAGACTGTTCACCAAAGTCAACAGTGTATGTGTTTTAGATACAATTATTTTCTGCTCTTGTACACTAGCTGGGATTATCATTTTGTATAGCTAAAATAATGAAACCACTCTATGTTATTGGTACGGTAAACTGCCGACAAGGGAATCATTCAAAATTATAAAAATCGCAACATTAAAGTCAGAAAAGGATGTGCTTTCGTGACCTCGTATGTGAATCAGTGATATTTATCTGAAACAATGAAATAATGAATAAATCACACAGACAGCTGTATATACTTATCAAATTTAGCAAATTATATTAAACGGAAACAAAAATATATGCTGGGGTTCAATGATAATGATATCACACAATACATTGACAATGTGTTGTCCAATGAAACATCACGCTGTTGCTGCTTTACATTAGTCAAAGTGCCAGAGGCCCACTCTCTAGTAAAAACACATGAATATCCGTCTTGCATTAAGACAAAACTTGTGATGGTAAGAAAGAATTGTCCAATGGAAAGATGGGCTGTTCGTTTACGTTTCAATCTCACACACTGTAAATCCACCAAACCATCTTCAGGACCACAATACTTAATGGAGATACACGAAAGACCCCAATACAAATGATAACAAAAAAACAAAAATGAAGAATCGGGTACTAACGCCTGTTTAAAGACATACACCTGTCGTGAACAATAAGAAGACGCATCTCGAAGATCTTGGAGATGGAGCTGTGAAGGAAACAGAACCATCCCGCAGTTAAAAGTGAGTTAAAAAAATAATACTCTGTGGATCAGAGATCCAGGGAAGGAAAAAAAGATTCTGTGCACTTTATGCTAGGCAATAGTAAACTTTATAGAAGGAAGCTCTGAAAGACCTGATATTTCCTTCATGGCACAAACACTCTGTAAATTACCACTCCGGCTGGACTATTGTTACACAATGAAGACATAGCTCTGCCAAGAAGGTGGAGCACGATATCAGCAATTAAACCAGGATTGTAAACTGTTTAGAAACTGGAAGTTATGCTGACTAATGGATTAGGGAGGGGAAGTTGTGAGTAACTCCCAATGTCGGAGTCACAGACAATTAAATCAACAGAAAAAAAAAACACAAAAAACCTTTACATGTGAAGCAATGGGAACGCCAACGTTTTGGAAACTCTTGTATATGGCAACAACACCGTTTTGTTTCACTACAATTAGAATCAGAGCAGAAACCTAAAAGAGGCCTCCTTAAAAGAGACAGTTCACTGTTTAATTGAAGCTGTATATTTACATCAAATATTAACCTTTAGAAAGTAATGGCACCTTAAGCCTCAGGTATTTAGTAACTATTTGGAAAGTAATGTGTGGCAGTATGAGAGTAACTCCTTGGTCTAAAGGATCAGTGACCTTATGGCAAAATCTACTGAGCGAAGTTAATGGTCAAACAATACAATGGACCAAAGGCATACATCAAAATGATGGGGACCCCCTGCAGAATGCGGAGGGACCCCTGAGTCTCCTATATCTCACAGATATTCATTGACCTTAGGCTGAACCCTGAAGGGTTGCCGCACCCCCGTGCCACAAGGGCTGCAGGGTCCTGAGATATACCCCAGCCATGGTCGTCTTGGGGAGTTGTTGGGTAAAAAGGCTCAAAGGTCCCTAGTAGGATATATCGGTCTGTGGTTCCAAAGAATAATTCAATGAAACTCTTGCCTATAGAAAACGAGATAAAGTATACAAAACGAGAGGCATAAATATCTCATGATAATGCTCATATTAGTTTCATTAAAGGGTGCATCTAAAATATCGATGTTACTCAATGGAAAACTGGGAGGATCTCTCATAGCTGTCAGCAGACAAGAAAGTTGGAAAAGAAGTTAAATAAATACAAAACTAGCTCTAATAACTATTGCTCTAACATCAAGGAATAACCAGTTACATTTCTCTAGAAATATCAGATAATGCTGTATATATCTATAGCTAAAGCAGTCAAAACTGAGCGCTTTTCCGCTCTGATGGACTTGTGATTATTCAAATGGAATACTTTCAATGATGTTAATTTTTTAGATGAACGTTTAGAGTCTAGTGACAAAGTATACTTTTTATTTTTGGCAAAAAATATTGTGCCCTCAAAACCCAGATAGCAGAAACATTTGGAGACACAACATTTGTATCTCAAAATGATAACTGAAAAACTAAATGAGTTACAGGATTTCAAGTAACAGCTAATTGAGGAAAACTAAGGGGGATATTCACAACAAATGGCGAAAACTGTCCCTAACCTCAGTAAGCGTGCGTTTTTTTATCGCCGTGTACCACGGGCAACTATCGCCGTGTTAGCGGCGTATTCACAACACGCCGCTAACAGGCGAAAGTTTCCCCTACCGGGTGAAATGTCCGGCGATAAGATTAGCGGCACAGCGATAAAAATCGTCACGCTAACGTGAAAAAAGTGGCGATGGGCCAATTAGCGCCCAGGAACAGCATGCTAATTAGCGTCAGCGCACCTTTTTTCATGTTAGGCGGGAAAAACCACTATAAAACGCCCGCAAAGCAGCCCAAACACACAAAAAAAAAAAGAAACAATTGAGAAAAGCATGGAGGAAGCTGGACCCAGTACTGAAGCCAACAACAACCCCCCAAACACCTAGGAGGACCAGCCAGAGACCCAGGGGAAGGGCAAGCAGAAGAGGAAGAGGAAGACCCGGTTCAGTCCGCAGGAAAACCAGGTCCTGATTGCGGAGGTGACAGAAAACCAACAACAACTTTTTGTCAGCTCCACAGTGTCATTGGGCACAAAAAATGCAATATGGCAGTCCATCGCAGCCAAGGTGAATGCTGTCGGAGAGGTGAGGAGGACAGTGGACGACTGCAAGAAGCGCTGGCATGATGCTAAGCGCAAGACCAAGCTGAAACTTGCAGCCAATCTCAAAGCAGCAATGCAGACTGGAGGTGGGAGTCCAGCGCCACAGGAGGAGCTGGATCCGTTGGAGGAACAGGTGTCCCAAGTCATCAGCGAGGAGACAATGGTTGGAGTTCCGGGACAGGATACTGCTCAACATGACCAGACACAACACCTACAGGGTGAGTAGCAACCAGGGACTGGGGGGATGGGGGGAGTTGGGCCTAATGGCACCCATGCACAATTAAACATATTGCAGTGCACACCCACAATGACTGTGGATCATGTCCTGGATACCCTTGGCCCTGGTGGCATAGACACATATCACCCTACTCACCCAATACATTGCAAGACACATATTGGTGGGCTCACAGACCTGGAAATGTGCACATAAAAGTCTAGCAAATATAGTCCAAGTATCATATCAGACCACAAATTAAGGGCTACATGAAAGAGCAAGGGGCCACATTGATTGGAGATGCGGCAAGGTGTCAAAATGGCCCCCTGCCTCAACACCACGCATGTGCATGTTCCCGTATGTCTGAGTTGTATGCAAGATTGTGCATGTGCATCAAGGGTGACACAACTGCACATACACAATCTTGCACACAACTCAGACACACGGGCACAATGGTGCATGTGTGCTGACATTGCTGGCGGCATGCCCACCCATGCACATGATCAGTCACATACACACTGCATCCTCATTTTGGTGTCAGAGAGATGCGGGCCAGTGCAGACCAGTCGTATATGCGTGGTGTTGAGGCAAGGGGGCCATGTAGACATCCTGCCGCATCTCCAGTTAATGTTCCTGTTTGCTCGTACAGGAGATGCAGTCCTGTGTACACCAAGTGGGAAAAGCATCTAGTGATTCTGCATACCATAAACACATGCATTTTCACAACAAAGTGATCATGTAACCTACTGGCTAAAAGGTGCATATCCCACAATGCACACAATCAGCAGACTTGATTCAAAATGTGATGTAATACAATGAGCAGGGGGATATGCCTACAACACTACAGTGCATGGACAATGCATTTCAGGAATGTGTCACCCAAATATGTACCACATTACTTGTCCGTGTGCCATACTCACAGAACTACAATGTCCCTGTATAGATGTATGACAACGTAAGTATGACAACAAGCAAGGATAGCAAAGTAGCACCAAATAATGACGAGTAGCTAAATGGCACCATCACCCCTTAGGCCAAATAGCACTTCTCCACTATCAAGTGTACACATCTGCCATACAGAAAGCTGCATTCCACATCAGTCCTGCTGTGATTTGCCCATTACACCATTATGTGCATGTAAACCTATCAGTTTGGTAAGTCAACAGTGTCAGTGAAAAAATATGCACTCATGGTCCTTATCATCCACACACAAAGCCTGACATCCAATAATCTGAACCATGACAGCATGTATCATTCATGTGACCATCTGCGTGGCAATAACACAAACACACATCACCCTGCCATTGGCATCTGTTGGGAGGGGGACAGAGACAGTGCCTGAGCACCACTAATACACCTCAGTAAATCCACATCCATCAAATCCAGGCCCACTCATACACCACACGTGGGGTCAATGTTGAGTGTAATGGGTGTTGACCCTGTCTGTAAAGCCAGCATAAACAATGGAAACTCAACCTGCACCATACTCACAACGGGTAAGCCAACAGGAGGGCAGTAAGCAATGCATGCAAGAAAAAACATGACTGACGACATGCACACAAGATAAAACACAATAGCCCAAGCTAGCTGGATGCACATGTGTACCGCATTGTGCAGCACACATAGAAACAGCAAGTAGGCCTTCGTTGCAAATGTGCATAAAGGGGGCCCCCCTCACACATGACTATTCTCGCACCAAACCCATGCACATGTGCAGTACCCAGCAAAGCTGGCTGTCTCTGAGCCACACTGACAAAGCAAGTGACAGTGCATGATGAATAGCATGCCTGCCCCCCAAACATATTAACATGGAGCACGCCACGTCACTGAAGTGCCTGAGTGTGGACTTCATCCTTAAAGGAGCAGGTCACACTCTGACACTTCCTCGTGTACATACAACCCCTGATGTAAACAAGACATCAGCTGACAAACAATGCACAAGTCTCCCAACTCTGACCAAGACCCATATTTACCCCACCTTACAACATCTCACCATTGTAAAGGCACATGAATGAAAGGCCCACTGCCTGAAAGGGATAAGGGGCAGCAATACTAAAGCTTCTGGGGCGACTCTACCACAATGCAGTGCGCACACACACATAAATCTGAGCTACTCAACATTGACTACAATGTGGGACAAACTGCATCACTTTCACAACTTAACAGAGGACACAACATGTGCCGCTTGTGTGTAGAAATTAGCCATTAGCATGTGTTATAGCTGTAAACTGTGAGATGACAATGTACAACTACAACGTCACATCCGTGATGTTGCACTAATATTCACTATCCGGCAACAAATATGCATCTCCTCCCAAACTGTCACAATGGACATTGTCATGCAGTCTGCTTGTAAACTCATCCAATGCATGTCCATACATGAAACACACAGTTAAACTGCATCTCCCCTTTACATTGCAGAGGGAGAAACATCACCTCCTGAACAGCAGCCTGTCCCACTCTTCACTGATGAAGAAGAGGAATTCGCCACCATCAACACTGACACCCTCCAACAGCTGCTAGAGTCACTCAGCACCCCATCTCCAGGAGCAGGGCAATCCAGCAGCGTTGTGGAAACTCCACCCCCTGCACAAACCACACAGCAGCAAGCATCTACCACCACAGCTGTCTCACAAGACCTTGAGGACCCACTACTGGCATTTCAACGCCGTGCGGTAGAGGTTCAGCAGGAGATGGCTGATCAGGTGCGGGTGGGGTTTGACAGCCTGGCGGCCAAACTTGATGCCATACGTGGGTGTCTGAGTCCCATTCGGGACCACCTACAGAACATCACAGACACCCACAGTCCGCTCCATGCCCTCCGACATTCCATGGCTGATATTGCTGGAGTCATGACTCAGAGACAAGAACAACTGTCCAGTCAGAGTGGCTCCAGCGATGGCAGCCAGGAGTTGGGCCGCATGCGACGAATTATGGAGAACATGGAGCGGATGCAAGCGGAACAAATGGCTGCCACGGCTGCACATCAACGCAATGTAGCTGGAATCTTCCATGCCCTGCAGCTGATTATCACTGCATTGCTGCAGCAAGGTTTGGCACAGATGAATGCTGCTGCAGCTTCTACATCCACATCTCCGCCCCCTGATGTGTCAGTGCCTCACAGTGCTGCAGCCAATCTACCACCAAGCCCATGTGAGGCACATGACACATCTGAGGACGAAGATGTGGATGACTCAGCATTTTTGCAAAGAAGAAAGCGGTAGCATTCATCTATGCCAAATGGGCTGTTTCTCCTTGGATCTGGGCTCAGCATCATGGGCCGTAACATCATCTTCCACTGTCCCCGATACACTCTGTGACACTCACCTTGGACCTCAACATGGACTGCCATATTATGTCTTGTTCCCAATGACACCGCAATCGGCCTGCAGACTGAACTCTGCCTCTTCCTCAGGACATTTTACCCCTAAAGGACTCTGACTGGCCCTCCACTGGGCATCGATGGAATGTGGGGATTGTTTGGACAAGTACTGGTCCAGTCTTCGCCAATGTCAACAGACTTGAAAATAAAAAAATTTAACTCACACAGATGTGTGTTGTCCATGATCAATCAAGTATAGGGGTCTCTAAAAATCTAGGGCCAATGAATCCACCAAACGGTACACCAAGGGAAATAAGGGAAATGTACATGTTTAACTGTGACCCAGATAGGCAGTGAGATGACCGTGTATGTGTGAACTAGCTGTGCCCTCATTGCTCCAATACAACAATCTAGCAACATCCCAACTTAGCCCCACGTCCATTAAGGAAATAGGCATGTTTACAAAAATGTCCAAGTCTGTTGCAGTCCACAAGTAGTGTCCCCCTTTACAATTGCTACAAATTATCTCTTGGCAGATCTACCCACACTCTACGGGGTGGACAAAGCCTGTTGTGATGGTGCGCATTGCATGTCACATCCCAAGATGGTGCACACCATATTCACATTGATGAAGATTCGTAAGGGCACATGTCTACCAGCCACAATTGGAACCACAATGTCTGCCTCAGTGAAGTAGAGTTGGCAATAGGGATTCACCCCAAAGTGCAAGGCGTCAGTCAGCCCCTTCCTGGGGACGAACAATGCTCACAAAATTAGGAAACCTCTCATGCTGTGACCACTGTGACCGGATAGGGCAATGTGTCTAGGGATGTGTGGTGCACTGCACTTAGCATATAGTCAGATGCAGTACCACCATTCCAAGGGTGGCATCACTATGAGCCAATGCCAAAAGTTACAGCTTGGAGAAGTGGCTATGACACTGGCACTACAGGGAGCAGTGCTACATTTCCCCTCTTGTGTGCAGCAGAACAGTGTTCCCGCACAAAATCGGTATCTGGGACGAAATCATGACTTACCAACTTTAGTGATTCACAAAAGGCAGTTAGGAGAAGTGAAGTCAGTATACCTAACTGTACTACTCCTAAATGCCATTTGAGAATACCGGAATTCGTAAAGTCATGACTTACTCTCAGATGACTTTTGTGACTCAGGCCCACTGTTCTGCCATATGCTGTTCACAATGGACCCACAAAAAGACTACTTCATGCATGTCCCGGAGGTTGACCCTCCATGCACATGAACATATAATTCGAATGAAGCTGACACACTTGCACTACGCAGCAAGTGTGCCAAGGTCTGTGCATTGTAGATGGACTCTGCGCCAGGAGCATGAGATATGCAGGGGCTTGACGGAATCTGTGGTACCCAGCACATACATCCATCTCCATGATGGATAACAGTTGCAAATGCAATATCCACTCAAGGCCATGTCCCTATGTTGTGTTGTAAATGGGCAACAATGTGCTGTCCAACTCCCTGAGTCACACTTAAGATGTTGAACTTCACAAACGACTGTCCCTAGCCTAAGCCGTAAATCCTACTTGCCACCCTGTTATCCATGCAAGTTTACTGTGCTCACATCCAAGGTATCCTGACACAATCCATCCTGACAAGTAACATGTCATGACCACACTTACACATTCAATGGATTGTCCAGTGATGATATGAGTTGCGCCCGCTCAAAGCAACTTGCCGCCACTAAGCCAAGCCATCCAGCAGGGGCCAGGACTCGCAGCCCCAGAATCCACTGCGCTCCCTCCTGAGCGCGCACCGTCATCCTCGCGCCCGGAGGTGCCCGTATTTAAACACCAGCGGGCTCCCGCAGTGCGGGATGCCCGCTCAAAGCAACTTGCCGCCACTAAGCCAAGCCGTCCAGCAGGGGCCAGGACTCGCAGCCCCAGAATCCACTGCGCTCCCTCCTGAGCGCGCACCGTCATCCTCGCGCCCGGAGGCACCCGTATTTAAACACCAGCGGGCTCCCGCAGCGCGGGACGCGCGCGGGCAGCGCCCGGGCAAAGCCCGGGCCAAGGGCGGGCCCGTCCGTGCCCGTCAGTGGCAGGAAGAGGCAGGGCAGGGCCACCCCCTTTTTGTGTGCTGGTCCGGCTGGGGAGCCGATGTTGAGACCTCGTGGAGACTATCGCAAACCCCCAAGGTACTGTTTACACCCTCCTGACTTTGACTGAATGACTAAGCCATTGACGAAACTGTCTGTTTGAAAAATAGCCGGCTTTAGCTTCTATTGTGTAATATTTCCTCCTTTTGGTTGTCATACTAGAGATAGCGTTCGCAAGGCAATATCCTATTGAAGCGAAGCTGTAGTACTCGCGTTGGGTGTACTGTTTGTCTGAAGGGGGCACATTGCTTGACCTGTAACGGCCAGCTATGGGGAAAAGAAAGTTACCGTGTGGAAGTGGGGACTGGGGGGGAGGCTGGAGGCAATGGATCAATCCGGGGTAGACGGGGTAAAAAGGCAAGGAAGCTCCAATTGCACGCAGGTAGTAATTGTGTTCTAGATCGGATTGATACCTTAATAGGAGAGTGTGAGGGCATTTTGGAGTCCGCGCCCATTACACAACCCACTTGCACTACAACTTCCCCCAGTTTGTCCCCACATACAAATTCCACTACTCCCACCATCCCTGCAATGTTCCACAAAACCCTTAAAAAGAAAGTGTCTAATAATAATGACGATGGAGAAAGGGCTAATGGGGGCATAGCTAATAGAGATCACATCGCTCCAGCGGTACATTGTACTAACAGATTTCTGCCACTGCTAGACATATCCGATAACGAAATAAGGGGAGAAGGAGGGCTACAGATAACACAGATGACACAGACCTCACGTGCGCAGGGAAAGAATGTATGGCCAGGCATGATTAAGGAGCACCAAGATATGCTACAGCAAGTTATTTTATTAAGACAGGAAATGGGATCAATAAGAAGCCAGATAGAGGAACTAACATCGATGGTTAAGCTATTGACATCTGCTCCAGCTCAAACTGGGGATGCAAGGGAGAGTATAATTCCAGTTACCCATGTAACGTCGAGGGCTATACCAGTCACTGCCCCTCAAGTAACAAAAACTCCAGCAGAAGGGGCTTCATCCAGTTTGGGAAGGCCCAGGTTAGATAACACGAGCCCACCACCACCAAAGTCTAGACCCACTCCACACCCTACTGCTAGCTACATTGATAACCCCTATAAAGCAGCTCTTATGAGGGCTCCGATACGGCATAACGAAAATTTTGTAGTACATCCTATTCAGCCAGAGACCGGGCAGAGACACAGGCAATCAGTTCATCATTTTGCAGATCCACCTAATACCCATAGAATATTTATGGTGAACGTACCAAAGCTTGACGTATGTAAAAGCCCAGATGTGAGAAGTTGGCCTGGCATATGCTGTCCACTAATTATAGTGGGCACCTTGCACCAGTCCAAATCGACTCTTATGGTAGGTAGGTTAAAGACAACCTTATTGAAAGCTATCCTAGTGGTAGCTATGGAGAGCAGCCTTCAGGCTAAGTCTTGAAGGAATGTAAAGCAGCTTGTTTTACCAGTCTATAATCTCTTGAGTGACCAAATGAAAGAGCACCACACCAGGTATATATTCAAAATATATGTATTTATTACTAAACACACCCCTCTAGTCTCTTTATGAGGCTAGAGTTCGAAGTACATAGGTTATAAGATCTTAAATCACAGTAATAGCACAAATACACGTTTGGGCCCTAGGGGCGTACCAAACCATATACCAATAAAGTGGTATGCGAACCACGACTGAACTAGACACTAGGCCTAGAGCCTCTAGAAGTGCTTGGACCACAAGGAACCACCCAAGGTAGTGACACAGGGGACCCACGGGAGACGCGTGCAGTGTAAATACACAACCGCGATACGCCGTTAACTTCTATGGAGAAAGTCGGGCTCGGGAAAATAGAGGAAAGGGACACTTTAAAGAGGACTAGGACAAAACCCTTTGAGATCTAGGACTTTGAAGAGTCTCTACCCACGGGAGCACCGGAGTACTCGTGTTACCTCACCCAGGGAAGCCGGGTGCATAGGTGCCTTTCGGGGTCGGGTTTCGTCGTCGGTTCTTATGGCGATCTGCTGCAAAGTGCTGCTGGCGACCAGGAGAAAAGTGTCCGGGTGGATCCAAGAGTGGATCGGAGTTCTGAAGAACCTGAAAGCAGAGGGGACAGAGTCTGGGTCACTAGCCAGTGACCAGGAAGGCGATGGACAGATGCCCACCGATGTCGAGTGCTTCAGGTGCGTTGACGGTCATCTCGTTTCTGCAGCCACGAGGTCCAGGAGGCGTTGTTGGCGACCAGGAGCAGGATTCGGGCTGGTACACGATGTCTGTCGAGTGCTGCCGTGTCGGCGACCGGATTGGACCCAACAAGCCTTGGCAACGGCAAGTCTCGATGTAGCTGAAGATCGTCGATGGTGCAGACCAGCAAGGTCTGGGGAACTCACCCAGCGAGGGTAAGTCAGGGCAGGCCTGGAGCAACCAGGGGAGCCCTTTGGTTTCTTTAGAAAGTCTTCTGGGGACCCACGAGCCGGCTGGCAAGGGATCGCGAAGACACCTCGGGCGGAATCACTCAACAGGGGCCCACGGTCACTCAGGACGGTGTAGGCTTCTTATCTTCGGAGGGATTCCTGCTGGAGGTTGGGACCACACGTGGTCCAAAGCACAGGTTCGTAGAACGTTGTGAAGGGGTTGCACTCGATAATAGTGCACGGTACCCAGGGGTCGTGGTTCCTCGTCACTCGTGGGGTCCACTTGCCTCAGCTTCGCTGGGGACTCACGATGGCCTTGGAGAAGTCAGGAAATCTACTTCTTGGGCTGCAGGGACTTCGGACTCCGGCGGGAGCGGCGTAGTTTGCGACCGTCGTTATCGTTTTTGGTGCCTGCCAAGCAGGGGAGTCACTCCTTGACCCCAAGGGAGATTCTTCAGTCCTCTAATCGTGATGTAGAGCGTCGAAGGTCCAGGATTCAGTTTCAAAGTTTAGTCCAGGGATATCTAATCTTGCTGTGGCAAGGGTTCCCCATTTTAACCAGTAAAACAGGGAGGGACTAACTCTATGACCCCACCTATGGGAGGGTCAAGGGAGGGGTGGCTACACCCACTTCCCTTTGTCCAGTTTCGTGCCAGAGCAGGGGCAGGTAGCCCCTGAGCTGGTTTGAACTGGCATATGCACAGAGGAGCCTTTGCTCCCCCAGTGCAGGACTTCAAAGCACTCTAAGAGTGCACCCACCCAGCCCCAATACACATTATCCTGTCTGGGGAGGTGGTCACACCTCCCTGCAACAGGAAACCTATTGTCCAGGCCTCCCCTGCCGGAGTTTCGTCCAGCAGCAGGAGGCCAGACTTGTGTCTGTGGCAGCAGCATCCATTTTGTGATGCCAGGGCTTCAGAAAGAAGTTACCGGGTAAGCCAGAGTTAACATGTCTTTCCCTCTAGAAGGGTGGAATGCTACCCCCGCCGCCAGGATTGGCGGGGGGTAGTATTCCAAGATGTTTGACACCAAACACGACATGTTTAGGTGCAGCCATTCCAAAGTTAGCATTTTACCGCGAGGATATAATGCGCTTAAGAGTATATGGTCAGGCTGCACTACAAACAGCATCAGAGATGGTCTCCGAACGCTGCAGAGGGGCCCTGCTCATGCAGGGGCACCCTCTCACATAGGAACCATGCACTCTGCCTTTAGGATTGATAAGGCCTGCCTTAGGAGTGACTTATAGGTTTATATGTGTGTATGTATTTAGTGATATAGGTAACCTATATCACAGTAAGGGGTGCATGCACCACCTTACCCAGGCTGCAGTAGCAGACCTGTGGTGTCAGTTTGGATGGCCTTCCAGGGGTGGCATAATACATGCTGCAGCCCCTGGCAGGCCATCTGAGGTACCTATGCCCTTGGTACATAGTATACCATATACTAGGGACTTATAAGGGCACTCCAGATTCCAATCAGAGATGTGCCTAAGGCACATGGAAACCTTTTACAGAGAAAGCAGATAGACTGGGGCCCTGAATAGCAGGATCCCAGTCCAACTAAGTCATAAACCAGCAAAACACCATAAAAAAGTGGGGGCAACCATATAGTCAGATTCCACCTTCCTACATAACCCCCCCAAACGAAAGGAGATAAGGCTAACCTTGGCCAGTTGAGCCTATATTGACTAAGTGGCCATATAAGGAAGCACCTGCACTAGCATGGTTGCCCCCTATGTTATGGTCCACTAAGCAATCCCTCACCCTAAGGGTATGAGAGGGTCTCCACCATGGGGAATCACTACCTCTGGTGTGCTTAGGTAAAGTACAAGGCTGGTGAGGTGTCTGAGTAGGGAAGTGAGGCCCTAGGAATGTTGGCCTCAGCTTCCTCAGATCACTGGTCACCATGTATGCCTGTCTTTCCATGACTGAGTTGCACTTTGCTCTAAGGGTCAACCTTTGGCTGCCTACAGCTGGGGGTTGGGTCCCTTTGGATGGAACACTGGAGGGACATGGCAGGTTTGGAACCTTCTGGTCCCAGGTTTGCCCTTGCCTACCAGAGTCCTTCTGGGGGAGGTCCCTACATAAAGGTATGGGGGATCCCTCAGTGTGTAGAGGAATTTTCACCTGGCTAGGGCTACTAGACTGGGTGCCCCTAATCTGCTGATGGGGGCTTCCTCTGGACAGGGGGCCCTGGGGGTCCACTGACCTCCCTGACCTCTGCAGCCCTGGGCTGACTGAGGCAGGGTAGAGAGGGGCAGGTTACCTGCTCCAGACTGGGTACCACCTTGGAAGGGTCCTCTGCCATCAGGGGTGTGGCCAGGCCAGGCCTGACTACCTCTGTGGCAGTTCCTTCACTAGGGGTAGGGTCAGTTCCCTGAGGAGGCTGACCCTTACCTATTGTCTGGGGGAAGAAGACTTTTCTTCAACCCTTGTGCTCTCTTTTGGGGGAGAGTGGGCCATTCTTTCAGGCTCCATCTCTCCAAATTCTTGGGCTGGGGCTGTGGCCATCACAGCCCCACTAACCTTTACAGGGACGCCCAACATCCTAAGATGGGTTTGGTGTTCAACTTCAGCCCAGGCTGAAATTTCCAAATCATTGCCCATCAGGCAATCTACAGGTAAGGTGGGGGACACTGCCACTCTCTTTGGGCCTGTGACCCCCTCCCAGCTGAGATTGACTATGGCCATGGGGTGATCTGTTCTGACACCATCAATGTTGGTCACCTGGTACTTAAACTCAGGTAAAAACTGGTGAGGGGGACTAGTTTCCCTGCCACCATGGTGACACTAGCCCCTGTGTCCCTAAATGCCACAGCTTTCTGACCATTAATCATTGGCTCCAGTCTGTACCTGCCCAATGCTATGGGACCCATGGTAAAGGTGGCAAATCCTATACCACCATCAGAGTCAGAGGAGTCTGTTGAGGGGTCCCTGTCTAAACTAGGGCCCACCTCTGTTCCTCTTGCAAAAGCACCTAACTTTTTGGGTGCACTACTCCCAACTGGAGGATTACTACTGGTAGTACCAGGAGGGGTGGTAGTAGTTGTGGGAGGAACATTTTCTTTATTGCCAATCCTGGGGCAACTGGGATCAGTTTTCCAGTGCCCAGGCTTTTTACAGACATGGCAATATGGTTTCTTTTCAGGAGAGGAAGGAGTTTGGGACCCACCCCCAGAAGAGGAATTTTGGGGCCCTGTAGGGGACTTATCCTTAGATTTATCCCCACCTTTCTCTTGGGACTTAGTAGAATCTTTCTTCTGGTCACCACCCTGATTTCTAGTTTTTACTCTGGTTCTGACCCATTTGTCTGCCTTCTTTCCCAATTCTTGGGGAGAGGTCAGATCAGAGTCCACCAGATACTGGTGCAAAAGCTGGTTTTGACAATTATTAAGGATCTGCTCCCTCATAATCAAATTGTACAATCCTAAAAAGTCATGCACTTTGTTGCCATGTATCCAACCTTCCAGAGCCTTTGTAGCACAATCTACAAAATCGACCCAGTCTTGAGTCTGAGCTTTTGGGTGTCTCTGAACTTCAACCTATACTGTTCAGTGGTTAGGCCAAACCCATCTATCAGAGCACTCTTCAAGACTGTGTAATTGTCAGCATCCTCTTCTCTTACAGTGAGGAGCTTGTCTCTACCTTTGTCTGCAAAGGAGAGCCACAAGATTGCTGCCCACTGCCTCTGGGGGACCTTCTGAACTTTACAGGCCCTCTCCAGTGCAGTTATCCATTTGTGGATGTCATCCCCACTCTGGTAGGGAGGGACAATCTTGTTTAGGTTTCTATGGTCATAAGACCTGTCCCTATCTCTAGGGATATTGTTGCCACCATGGGACTCTAGTCCCAACTTTCTTCTCTCTCTAAGGAGATCTAGGGATTCTCTATCTAAAGCCAATTGCTTCTTCCTGATCTCTAGTTGAGTTTCCTCATACTGGACCAGTCTCTTTCTTCTCTCATGAGAGGATTCCCTCCTGTGAGAAGAAACAGAGCTCCCTATTGAGGTGCCAGAGTGGTTAGACTCCTGAGAAGGAGACCTAGACTTTCTGAGCACACTCATAATCCTTCCTGGGGGACAAAGGTGTGGTTCTCAAGATCCTCATCTTCATCTTCCCCAGAAGGGATTGGGTTTTCCAGGTCAGGGTCATTGTCACCCTCCTGGTCAGTTTCAGAGGGGGGCTGGGGGTAGTAGTACCCCTGGCCCCTTCCTCATCTGCTGGCCCACCCTCTGCTCCTACCCCTTCAGTCTCTGAAGACTTACTAAGATCATAAGCCACCAACAACTCCTGGAGGTGTTGGGTGGTGGGACTTTGGCCTGTCCTTAATTTCCTCACGTTACACAAAGCTCTCAGTTCCAAGAATGGGAGTGTGTCATACTTGGAGGGGGAAGCTCAATGGCTTCCTGCAGGGTATCTTTGGATCCTGCTTTTAAAGACATTACTAGTGTGGTGTGGTGTATGCACTACCTACTCTAGTGTGGCCTACTAAACTCTCTTGAGTTGTAGAAAGGGTTGTGCTATCCCTTAACACACAACTCTAAGTTCAGTAGAACTTACTGATATTCTAAGCTTAAATTATATGTACCTTAGGTACCTTTAGTGGTTTTCAGTTGATCAATTCAATTGAGATTATCTGGTAAAACAATAGCAAGCTGGAATCCCACACGCTGCACACCAATGTGAGAAGTTGGCCTGGCATATGCTGTCCACTAATTATAGTGGGCACCTTGCACCAGTCCAAATCGACTCTTATGGTAGGTAGGTTAAAGACAACCTTATTGAAAGCTATCCTAGTGGTAGCTATGGAGAGCAGCCTTCAGGCTAAGTCTTGAAGGAATGTAAAGCAGCTTGTTTTACCAGTCTATAATCTCTTGAGTGACCAAATGAAAGAGCACCACACCAGGTATATATTCAAAATATATGTATTTATTACTAAACACACCCCTCTAGTCTCTTTATGAGGCTAGAGTTCGAAGTACATAGGTTATAAGATCTTAAATCACAGTAATAGCACAAATACACGTTTGGGCCCTAGGGGCGTACCAAACCATATACCAATAAAGTGGTATGCGAACCACGACTGAACTAGACACTAGGCCTAGAGCCTCTAGAAGTGCTTGGACCACAAGGAACCACCCAAGGTAGTGACACAGGGGACCCACGGGAGACGCGTGCAGTGTAAATACACAACCGCGATACGCCGTTAACTTCTATGGAGAAAGTCGGGCTCGGGAAAATAGAGGAAAGGGACACTTTAAAGAGGACTAGGACAAAACCCTTTGAGATCTAGGACTTTGAAGAGTCTCTACCCACGGGAGCACCGGAG
Organism: Calotriton arnoldi; assembly: GCA_963921515.1. NCBI lineage: Eukaryota > Metazoa > Chordata > Amphibia > Caudata > Salamandridae > Calotriton > Calotriton arnoldi. The sequence continues at coordinate 1,569,101 of CAWUFW010004226.1, read as the reverse complement.
TACTCGTGTTACCTCACCCAGGGAAGCCGGGTGCATAGGTGCCTTTCGGGGTCGGGTTTCGTCGTCGGTTCTTATGGCGATCTGCTGCAAAGTGCTGCTGGCGACCAGGAGAAAAGTGTCCGGGTGGATCCAAGAGTGGATCGGAGTTCTGAAGAACCTGAAAGCAGAGGGGACAGAGTCTGGGTCACTAGCCAGTGACCAGGAAGGCGATGGACAGATGCCCACCGATGTCGAGTGCTTCAGGTGCGTTGACGGTCATCTCGTTTCTGCAGCCACGAGGTCCAGGAGGCGTTGTTGGCGACCAGGAGCAGGATTCGGGCTGGTACACGATGTCTGTCGAGTGCTGCGGTGTCGGCGACCGGATTGGACCCAACAAGCCTTGGCAACGGCAAGTCTCGATGTAGCTGAAGATCGTCGATGGTGCAGACCAGCAAGGTCTGGGGAACTCACCCAGCGAGGGTAAGTCAGGGCAGGCCTGGAGCAACCAGGGGAGCCCTTTGGTTTCTTTAGAAAGTCTTCTGGGGACCCACGAGCCGGCTGGCAAGGGATCGCGAAGACACCTCGGGCGGAATCACTCAACAGGGGCCCACGGTCACTCAGGACGGTGTAGGCTTCTTATCTTCGGAGGGATTCCTGCTGGAGGTTGGGACCACACGTGGTCCAAAGCACAGGTTCGTAGAACGTTGTGAAGGGGTTGCACTCGATAATAGTGCACGGTACCCAGGGGTCGTGGTTCCTCGTCACTCGTGGGGTCCACTTGCCTCAGCTTCGCTGGGGACTCACGATGGCCTTGGAGAAGTCAGGAAATCTACTTCTTGGGCTGCAGGGACTTCGGACTCCGGCGGGAGCGGCGTAGTTTGCGACCGTCGTTATCGTTTTTGGTGCCTGCCAAGCAGGGGAGTCACTCCTTGACCCCAAGGGAGATTCTTCAGTCCTCTAATCGTGATGTAGAGCGTCGAAGGTCCAGGATTCAGTTTCAAAGTTTAGTCCAGGGATATCTAATCTTGCTGTGGCAAGGGTTCCCCATTTTAACCAGTAAAACAGGGAGGGACTAACTCTATGACCCCACCTATGGGAGGGTCAAGGGAGGGGTGGCTACACCCACTTCCCTTTGTCCAGTTTCGTGCCAGAGCAGGGGCAGGTAGCCCCTGAGCTGGTTTGAACTGGCATATGCACAGAGGAGCCTTTTGCTCCCCCAGTGCAGGACTTCAAAGCACTCTAAGAGTGCACCCACCCAGCCCCAATACACATTATCCTGTCTGGGGAGGTGGTCACACCTCCCTGCAACAGGAAACCTATTGTCCAGGCCTCCCCTGCCGGAGTTTCGTCCAGCAGCAGGAGGCCAGACTTGTGTCTGTGGCAGCAGCATCCATTTTGTGATGCCAGGGCTTCAGAAAGAAGTTACCGGGTAAGCCAGAGTTAACATGTCTTTCCCTCTAGAAGGGTGGAATGCTACCCCCGCCGCCAGGATTGGCGGGGGGTAGTATTCCAAGATGTTTGACACCAAACACGACATGTTTAGGTGCAGCCATTCCAAAGTTAGCATTTTACCGCGAGGATATAATGCGCTTAAGAGTATATGGTCAGGCTGCACTACAAACAGCATCAGAGATGGTCTCCGAACGCTGCAGAGGGGCCCTGCTCATGCAGGGGCACCCTCTCACATAGGAACCATGCACTCTGCCTTTAGGATTGATAAGGCCTGCCTTAGGAGTGACTTATAGGTTTATATGTGTGTATGTATTTAGTGATATAGGTAACCTATATCACAGTAAGGGGTGCATGCACCACCTTACCCAGGCTGCAGTAGCAGACCTGTGGTGTCAGTTTGGATGGCCTTCCAGGGGTGGCATAATACATGCTGCAGCCCCTGGCAGGCCTCTGAGGTACCTATGCCCTTGGTACATAGTATACCATATACTAGGGACTTATAAGGGCACTCCAGATTCCAATCAGAGATGTGCCTAAGGCACATGGAAACCTTTTACAGAGAAAGCAGATAGACTGGGGCCCTGAATAGCAGGATCCCAGTCCAACTAAGTCATAAACCAGCAAAACACCATAAAAAAAGTGGGGGCAACCATATAGTCAGATTCCACCTTCCTACACCAGAAAACGAGGATTCCCTAAAAAATAAAACTATTCACTGGATACAGCATGTCAGGGGATGCCGATCGGTGATAAGGGAAGACATAGCAAAAGTTCGTAGGTTGTTATCACCGGCTAATCTTCTGGATTGCATCGAGCTCACAATGACTAGGGCAGATCTAGCAGAAAATCTATTTGCCTTAGAGTTTCGTAGAAGCCCGCCAGGTCGGTCAGCCATTCAGTTTAGACGCTCCCCTCTGAGTAGTGAGAATGCCTGCCCTCCCACCCACAAACTAGCTAGAATGCAGGGAAGCTCTACCTTAGAAAATATAGACTGACTAGAGGCAGAATTTCCTATAAGGCAGCAGGAACACCAATTAGCCTATACCATCCAAAGGGACTGTCCACCAGGCATTGAACACTTAACTATAGAGCTAGATCAAACCCTTGAAGCTGAATCCCTGCCATTTAGACAAAACGATGGTCCAGGACAGGAGGATAGCCCAATTTTATCGGTTCTGAGTGGTCATTTGGCTGTTTGTACAATACCCTTAAAGAAAACCCTGTTGTCCTGGTACATCGCAGGACTAGGTTCCAAACTGGGATCCCAGAGTGGCATGCTTTTATTGAAGGTTTTGAGATCTGTCTCTTTCAAAAGACTTGGGCGGAAGCCCCCCTCTTTTGTGTGGGATATCTAAATTTTTATATCCCGGCCGTTAAAGGCTTAAAAGGGAGGCCATCAGGGGGCTTGACAATCTGGTTGAGGCAAGACCTAGGGCTAGACATCCAAGTACTCCCAACTTTTAATCAGGACATCCAGGCTGTTAGAGTGTCTAGGGGAACTAACGGGATCATGGATATATATAATATCTATGTGCGAGGCACCAGGGGGAAAAAGTCGGGAGTTTTAGCGGCTCTTGACGATCTTCTCGATGGAAGCCAGACAAACACAAACATCATTGTCGCGGGGGACCTGAATGCGACGTTTGAGCCTCTATTGAGTGAGGAGGGTAATTTGTTAGACGAGGAAGATACTAAGTGGGGTATCCCAAAGCTGGAACTTGATCCAAGAAAAAGATGGACAGATGCAGTGATCCAAATTAATTCTATTTGTATGGAGAAGGGATTGCGGGCAGTTAATGGCCGTACACCGTCAGATAAAATGAGGTCCAAGACCTTTGACAATGGCTATAGTGTTAGTAGGATAGATTATGTATTGGTTAGCTTAGCCCTTTGGCATGCCATTAATGATATGAGGGTTCACGATAGATTGGAAAGTGACCATAATCCATTATATGTGGACTTGGACCTAATACGGTTTAAGGCTCCCCATGAACTACGGGACACATACTCCACCGCCGATGTTGTTCCATCGAATGACTTGAGGCGACTTAAATGGGCTAGGATACCTGAGCTACCTGAAGTATTAGCAAGCATCGAAAAGGATATAGATTATGCCATAAATGAGCTCCAGGCCAGTGTAGCTAATCCGACGGCCCTGAAAGCAACCCACTTACATACACAATACATTTTTTGGTCAGCTACGTATGTATTTTATCAAAAAGGGTAGACCTAAAAAGGCAGCTATTCCTAAAACGCAGAAATGGTATAGCAATGAATGTAAAAGGCTTGAGCACTCCTAGGGGTGGCTATTAAAGAAGGTATCCCTACAGTGGTACGAGCAGCAAGGGCTACCTATCGGGGGGCCCAAATAAAGGCAAAGAAAGAATGTGATAATAAAAGGTGGGAGGAACTTAGGGAGGCATGTGTTAGGAGAAACCCCAAACAGTTCTGGAATGTACACAAATGGGACAGAGGGGGACAGGCATACCAGCCCCAAAACCATGTCTCACAGTCGGAGTGGGTTAACCATTTTAAACCACAATACGCCGCAAATGTGCATGAAATAGGGGTGGCATTGCCAAACTTTCTTTTCAGGAGGCAGTCTTTAGCAAGGCAGATGGCGAGGTGGCACTGAAATCCATTTTGGCCGAGAAGGCACCTGGCCCAGATGGAATACCGGGGGATGTATTCCTCTATGATAAAGAGAGATGGTGTATGTACATCCACTTATTGACAAACGCTATAGCCCAGGGTGCGCCGGTCCCAGACTCCTGGAAAGGAGCAGAAATCATACCAGTTTTTAAGAAAGGGGACAAATCGTGCCCAGGGATTTATAGGCCGATCAGCCTAATAGATTCTTTGCAAAAGGTAATGGGTAGGCTGGTGCTCACCAAAGTTCAAGAATGGATCGATGAATTCAGCATCCTATCGCCATTACAAGCAGGGTTTCGAGCTTTTACTAGTACAATCGACCAAGTGTTCAGGTTTACTTTGCTTTTTTGGAAAACGGTAACCCTGGGTAAGGGTAGTTTGTACGCCATCTTTGTTGACCTTAGGTCGGCATTTGACCTTGTACCATGAGCTAAACTTTGGCGGACATTACAAGAAATGGGGTTACCACCTGATCTGTTGACACTTATCATTAGGATGCATGAGGACAACATGGCTAAGATTCGCTGGGGTATGCAGGGTGAAGTCACGGAATCTTTCCCTGTAGAGAAGGGAGTTCGACAAGGATGTGTGATGGCCCCGACACTATTTTCCCTATACATCAATGGAATAGTGAACTGCATGAGGTCAACCCCCACGGATGCCCCGACACTAGCAGGTGAAAAAGTCCCCATACTAATGTTCGCGGATGACACATTTTTCATCTCCAAGACGCCGAGTGGGCTCCAGAGAGCTCTAACAATCTTTGAGGAGTTCTGCTCAAGGCGTGGATTGGAGGTCAATGTGTCAAAAACTAAACTGATGACCTTTAATCCGCATAGGGCCTTCAAGGGGGGCATTAAAATGAGCAACCTCCTGCTAGAGCAAGTCAAGGAGTTCACATACCTAGGGGTAAACATCCAGGAGGGGCTAAATTGGGCACACCAGGTCGATATAGCATCCCTAAAACACCGACAGCTGGCAGGGGTGCTGCAAAAGGAATATAACACCTCATTCTCTAAGATAATCAGCCCGGCAATCGAGATCTATCAGATGAAAGTCATCAGCTCTGCCTTATATGGGGCTGAGCTTTGGAGGCACGAGAACTTAGCTAAGCTCACACTTTCTGAAAATAAGTTCTTTAGAAATATTACCAACTTGCCACAGAGTACCCCGACACGCCCATTATTGAACGATCTTGGGAGAAAGTCAATTGCAGACACTGCTAAACTACGACTCCTTTTGTACTGGCATAGACTCTGGTCTACTCCAGAGCTCTCAGAATATGCGGCTGGTTTCCTAGATATAATAAGGGTAGATACATCGCACCAAATAAAATGGTTGAGGGAGCTTAGAGTTATCCTAATGAATATTGGTATGAATTCCCTGTGGGTGGATCCTAAAAACACCACTTTTCCACCCAAAAAGATTTTGAAGGCCAAATATTGGGAATCGGTCCAGATTAATATAGTGAGAAGTTGTGAGTCCTCTTCTTTAACAGGGCTATTTCTGGACTGTAAACCTATCCCTAGGCTGGAACAATATTGGGATTTTATCACAAACCCCATGAGCGGAAATTATATTTCCAGTTTAGGGTGGGTACATTGCCATTAAGAGTCTTTATTAGTAAATGGTCCAAACTTAGCAATGACTTGTGTCCGGTATGCCAGTATGGCAAAGAATCCCTGGCCCACCTATTGTTTGAATGTATTGGATACAATGCCCCATGTCGTGTCTGGTTGACACCAATTTGTAAGCTCTTGGGAACAAGAAGGTCTAGTGAAGCTGAAAGAATCCTAAGAACCGACACAACAGAAGTGATTGTCATAGCAATGGCGAAATACCTGGGGTGGGCGTGGGCAATAAGAGCACGTTCCCAAGATTAAGCATTAGATTAAATGAGATTATGTCATGCTGTAATGTATTCTTGCGGGATCATTTGCCCTTTTCTATAACCACCTCGCTTCCAAATCTGAAGTTCGTATTATGGAACAACTACAAAGTTTTATCATAATAATTTTTATTGTATTTTTATATTTGTACATAGTGTTTTAAGATAATTGTATTTATCATTCCATTTGGGCGTGTATCATATTTGATATGGTGTATTATGAATTGTTTTAGATGTCTTATGAATTGTCTTAGATGTATTTTTTTCTGTGCTTTTATGACTTAACACGTCGAATAAAGCTTTTTGGAATGGAATGGTATGAGTTGCATACAAGGTAAAAAGCCACACTCCACAACATCACCCCTGACATAAGTGCAAGCAGAAATCAAAACTAGTAACCATTTATTATTAAAGTACAAAAATTAACTACCCTAAACTGACACTAATCATCACTACTACTAATATTATCTAAACTAACTTTGAAAAACTGGTCAATTACCTAAACTATCTACCCTAACTAATCCTAAACACGCAACGACATATCTAAGACATCAAACCCCTCCCACCCTTAAGGCACATCATGTGACAGGACAAAGACATCTAAGCTGTACATAAACTAACTACACAGTTAACCTACACAAAGATATATTTTTTGTATTTTTTAACAACAAAGACATCAACCCCCCACCCAAAGGAAAAGGAAACTTATCCCCAAATACTATACAATAATAAATATCTAAAACTACCTTAAAATCTAACACTAACTATACCTACACTACAACTACACTACCTAACACTTAAAATACTTACCTAACACTATCTAAAAGACAAGATAAAACATCTGGGGAAGGGAGAAGAGGGGATGGGGCTCAACATGTCCAGTCTTCAGGGGAGACCCAGGGCTGCCTTAATGTCCATCACGTGGCTCTGAAGCTCTGCCATGTCCCTCCGTAGTTCTGCCAGTATGACATTATTGTCCAACAATGTCCTCCGGTCCCGCGCAGTGAACGGCACCACCTGATCAGCATGTGCAGGTGGCATTGTCCCTTGGGTGTGTTGTGTTGGGGGGGATGGGTAACAGCCTGTCCACGCTGGGACCCATGACCGACGCCTGAGGGGCCTGGGAAGGCCTGTGTGCCACTCTTACTCCCACGTCTTACATCCTCGGGCACCGACTTCCAACTCCCTGATGCCCGGTCGTCCTGGTACCTCCGTGCCATGTTGCGGTACCCTTTAGCAACCTTCTTTATGTGGAGGTACCGGTCCTTCCTCACCTGGAAGGCATGGGACTCCTCAGGCGTCATGTTGTCTGTAAAATAAGATAAATGACAAAATGTGAGTCCTTAAAAATATGTCAATTTTCTCCATTCAAATCAGACACACAAGATCACTGAAACATGGGAGCCTTCACCCTAGCGTAACAATGTGAAGTCAGAGAGTGACCTGGACAATGAAATGTAGATTCCAGGTTCAGTGACTACATGCTGGGGAGACTGACATGACAGTGCATGGCATGGGACATGTACTCAATCACAAAGGAGGGACTGAGGGCTTTTAGACAGGTCCAGCATACAAACCCTAAAAGTAGTAAAGATACAGAAGGTATGCTGTCCCTAATTACGTGACAAGGGAAAACTGATTTTGCGTGGTCATGAAGTGTAGGAGGATGAGGATTCCTCCTCTTGGAATATAGGGCCCTCACACCCCCGGCAAGGTGTCATGCTTCATCATATGGGCTGCTCCTCGTCAGGTCGGCACGGCAATACCTGACGGGCTCACTGTGAGGGACTCTTTGGCAGAGATCTTTTATTCCAAATTGCCATTTGGTGCCGTGGGGGTGAGGGGGCTAATCAGTGTAGATGAAGGAGTGGAGGTGTATAACCTGAAGGAAATTTAAAACAGGTAAGGGCGTACCAGTGAAAACTGTTTTGATGAATGGGTCTCCCACCCTGATTAAAAGAAACAAAGGCACATGTCTGAGATTATGTCTCAGGTAGGGCGCACTATTGTGCGGGCCTGTCAGGTATTGCAGCGCCGACCTGACGAGGAGCAGCCCATATGATGAAGCATGACACCTTGCCAGGGGTGTGAGGGCCCTATATTCCAAGAGGAGGAATCCTCAGCCTCCTACACTTTACGACCACGCAAAACCAGTTTTCCCTTGTCTCGTAATTAGGAACAGCATACCTTCTGTATCTTTACTAATAATGGGACATGTACTGTCACAACCAAATGAGACTGTCAGTGTCAAATGATGGTGCTATGACATACCCTGACTGAGGGTGACATGTACAAGGAATCGGAGGAGGGAGGCATTAGCCCTCCGTGTGTAGCGCCACCCTCATCCTCTCCTGTAACACAGTGCTGCATCATCTGTACAATGCTCATTGTCAGCCCTGCATGTCCCCCAGCGACTGTGTGCAGTTCATCAAGTCTGCGCAAACACAGGCACTCTTACACACTAGTGCAAGGGTGTCTGTGTGAAGAGGGGGCTAGTTAATGTGTAGGAAGGTTACCCTACCTGCAGAGGAGCAATCCTAGAACAGCCCTACTCACACTTTCATCTGTGCTGCATCATGCAGCACACATGGAAACACGTCAGGTGGCTGAACACTCACTTGTACATGAAGCGCTGGCCCTCTCTCCACCACTACATGACAATAGGTGACGCCTTGCTGCCGAGAGGGGGAAACATTGTTTCCTCTAATTTGTCAATCATGCATGTCTTGGATCCGCTATGATCACTCTGTAGAACATTTTAACTACGCAGGCCTCTACAACGCAAACTGTTACAATGCATTCCCCATTGTAACGGCACCCTGGAGTCATAATGGTTACTGTGTTGTATTGGGTAATGCTTTCTCACAGATAGCGTTGTAGAGCCCTGCATTGTAAAATATATGGCACAGCAATAATTGCAGAGCTAAAGCATGCGGTGTAAATGCATGCAGAGTAATGTCACCAATTCGGACTGAGGGGCTCGTGTACCTGAGCCTGAGTCGACCAGGGAATGACCCCAAGGAGACAGCTTGACAACACCGGCTCAAAGCTACACACTGCTACTTCAGTTAAGCTGGTATGCAGCATACCTACGAAATCACACTGCCAACCGGTGTCTGAGCATGCACATCCTTGTGCATGATCGGGCCCACTTGCACAGTCATCTCAGTCAAGGATGTACATGCATTCCATGTCTGCTCATACTCATCAGCAACACCACTTACATGTCTCCTCTCCTATCTGTACGCTCTGTAATCCACATGCATGTGCTGTTGTGACAGAACCCATAGATCAAATTTGCATGTGTATCACTGACTAGGGATATGCAAAGTTACATCTGGAAGACAAATGCATTGCTCTAACTTCACTTACATATTTGTACACACTTCTGACTTCCACAATACATCATCACACTGTAGGCAAGGTACATTTGATACACACCCATACTGCAGACCACAACATCTTTTCATTTGGCCCTGACATTCATGAAATGGCACTATGCCAATTTATGATGGCCAAACTCACCAGTGGGGTGTGGGTCCGTGAAGCCGTCATTGTCCCCCTGTGTGATGAGAGGTCGTCCAGCTGTGAGACATGAAAAGAAATGTGTGTTGATATCAGATGTAAAATCACACGGGTCATATTCATCATACAAATCATCACCATAACTGACAATGCTCCGTAACTGTACTGTTGCATTTCATGTTGGCTACATGATTGGGGCTACTTTGCCTGCCATTCACACGAGACCTGTGAATGCTGAGTTGGGCCAAACAAGACAATGATCCTAGCAAACTTGCACATACTAGTTGTGTGACACGTTCACAAGGCCCCATTTGTACACGCAACATGATGTAACACATGCTCTGTGTACAATAGCATTGCTGCAAATCGCACAAGGCTGTTTCACAGATGTTGGTGTTGTCTGACACTCTGGAGATGTCCTATTTCCTTTGATCAATTGCTCATATCTCATACATTGTCACACGGAGCCTATGTACAAGGGCAGCGTACCAAATAATGATGAGGACAGCCTTTTTAAACTTCCTTTTGTGCAGCACACAGCTCCCAGGAACAATGCCTTGGATTGTTTATGTACAGTCACCCTTCCTGTACACAAACAATCTTTGTCATGCACGCAGTATTGCGCAAGGGTGCCAGCCTTGGCACTACAGTGCTAAGTGTTGCGCCAGCGCAGTGGGTAACACAAACCTGCACCCTATGCTTGTCGATATGAAGCAGCGTTGTGTTGCTGATGTGCCAACGTTAGGCGTGAACGCATGACGTCTCCCGCCTCACTATGCCACATTTTTACACTTGGACAACAGTGTGTCCCACACGGCATTTATGGGTTTGCGTTACAGTGTTAATATTTAAATTTAGAGGTATAACTTACCACACTGCAGGCCAACGATGACTCCCAGGTGGTCCAACAGGTCACCCTCACGGCCCAGGCAATCCTGCCAGCGGTGCTTCCATTGGCGCACAGTCCGGTCCACGCCAAATACACACAGCATCTGCGCCCCCACACGCTCCCGCCTGACCTTCCGCACACTGACGCCATATCCGGAGAGGATCAGGCCTCCCCTCTCCACCATCAAGGGCAGGTAAAACTTGACGAGCCAGAGGAAGTCCCCCAATGCCCCCTCTGACATCCTGCCCTCCCTGCTCACACCCACCATCTCCCTGCACACACCTAAACCCACTGCCAAAATGAAAGAAACCCAATAGAATAGCCCCAACAACTACAAAGAAAGTTAACTACCCCAAGACAAACACCCGACAATATTGAGGAAAAGAGACAAAAGAACACGTAAAAACAAGTACACCACACTTCACAGGGACACTATCGACAGGACACAGGACACAGCAACACTCTCCAAATCACCAATCTGCACCACACAACACCAAACACCTCCAACACTCTCCACAATCACCAGCAATGTGCTCAAAAGAGAAAGTGAAAGTGCACAGCAATCCTCCTGTAAACAGGAAGCATGCAGACACCACTTCCTGTGTGTTTGCGGCCCGTTTCTTGACAAAGCAGTGAAAATCTGCACGCTAATAGGCTTAGGGGTAATATTTCGTATTGTCCAATGTGTTTAGCTATGGATTTTCCATCGCAAGTATGAAAAAAACATTGCGTTGAAGTTAATGCGGGCAGATTTTGCACGCTACGTGCAGGTTCTTACACAGATGAACAGTCTTAGATGAAATTTCATTTCAGCCCCTAAATAACACCATGAAGAGCTTGTTTTCACCCCAAATGACACCCTAATATTCATATTTTACCCCAAATGACACCCTAATATTCATAATTTACCCCAAATGACACCCTAAAATTCATATTTTACCCCAAATGAGACCCTAAAATTCATAATTTATCCCATATGACACCCTAATATTCATATTTTACCCCAAATTACACCCTAAAATTCATAATTTACCCCAAATGACACCCTAAATTCATAATTTACCCCATATGACACCCTAATATTAATATTTTACCCCAAATGACACCCTAAAATTCATAATTTACCCCAAATGACACCCTAATATTCATATTTTACTCCAAATGACACCCTAAAATTCATAATTTATCCCAAATGACACCCTAAAATTCATAATTTACCCCAAATGACACCCTAAAATGTCATATTTTACCCCAAATGACACCCTAAAATTCATAGTTAACCACAAATGACACCCTAAATGTCATATTTTGGCCCATATGACACGCTAAAAAGTAGATTTTAGTACCAGAATTGATACCTGACAAAGTCTAGTGTTGCACAAATGACACCCTAAAAAGCAACTCTCTGTACAGAGGAGACATACCCACCATCAAATTACAATTGTGATATTATTACCACTTAATGTTAAACTTACACTTGTCAGAGTGATGTACTTATGCATAGGAGAAACATGCACACAGGGTATGTGTGTGGTGTTTTCATTTTGGACAGATATATGATTGCTAAGGACAGTCACGATGTGCCGTGCTCAGGTGAAGAACTTGTTTATGATTCGGTTCCTTCGGACAGTTCCTGCTGCAGAAGCTGTGGGGTGTGCTCCACCTGCCTCATCTTCCTCATCATCCTGAGCATCATCTGGTGCATCGGGCACTTGGATCCATGGGCATTGGTGCGTACACAAATATTGTGCAATACACAACATGCTATGATTATCTTGCACACTATTTCTGGGCTGTACAACAGTCTGCCACCTGTGATGTCAAGGCACCGGAAACGTGACTTTAGCAGGCCAAATGTGCGCTCCACAATGCCCCTGCTGCATCCGAGGGCTAAATTATACTGCCTCTGGGCCTGGGTGTTAGTGGCTCAGAGGGGTGTCATCATCCATGGGGTGAGTGCATATCCTTGATCACCTGTGACATGTAATGGAGAGATGTGTCCATTAGTAGTTATGCACGCTGGGTTGGCAGTGTACATAGTTTTGTGGTGTGTGATTTGTGCTACTTTGGAATTCATGTTTGCCATGTGTATCTTCTGACAAATGACCAGCATCAATGCAAATTATATTGCCTCACAGCTGCTCGTCCCTCCCCCGAGCCTATTTAATTGTGTGCGCTGCGCTTTTGCATCACTAGCACTCCAACAGCGCACCAATGTCAAGCCTGTCTGCGCATGTCCGCAAGCCTAACACCAACACCAGCAGGGACCCTGGCTCTCCTAACGTCTAGCACTGCCACTCATCCGCCCTCCTCGCAGTCAATGCCAGGAGAACGTTTAAATGCCAATGGGCCACACCAGACACGGCTCACGTTCAGGTCTGCTGCTGCCGCTGCCGCCAGACCTTCCCCACCGCCCAACACCTGCACTTTCCGATCCAGACCTGCCACAAAACAACAGTCAGCGGCACCCTCACCTGCAGGGCCCACAGAGGGCGTGAATGCTTCGCCGACACCATCAACATCATCACACACCACGCCATCTACTACATGGACTACGTACTCATTCCTGAGCGGAGCCTCCACCTCACATACCACAACAACTCCAAGTCCATTACCCTCTGGCAGATGCTTGCTAACATCGAACTGAGCCAATTCTTCACCACACTGAGCCAAGGCAGGGCACACCTTTGACCACATCTTTGCATGTGGAAACGGCGTCCAGTTCATCAACACCACTCAACGCCCATGGAGTGACCAGCACTGCGTACACTTCCTCGTCGAGAAACCCCATGACACCCAAACCCACCGCAGGCACCACACAAAGTTACTGGAGCTGAGTCACTGAGGAGCTGGTACACTCCACCATCAATAGCAACGATGCAGCCAACACCAACAGCGCTGCCCTGGATTTCCACACATGTATCTCCAACTGCGCATACACACTTGCCCCAATATGCTACTCCGACATACAGCGTGCAATGAATGCCACCTCGGTCACCAACAACATCCAAGATGACAGATGCATCTGCAGACGCCTGGAGAAGAACTGGAGCTACATGAAGGGAACCCTTAGACATCACCACCTACAAGGACACCAAGCTCATACTCTCCCTCACCAAGGTGCCCACACACACCAGACTGGGCTTCCAGGGAGGATTGCAGCAAGTTGCAACATGGATGATCAACCACTGGGGGGGTGCTCTACAAAGAGGAGACATTAGTCCTCATCCTCGTGACCACCCCATCAGCATGTGGCAACACCTGTTGGGCCGCCACCTTCGGCAGCCCACCCCCGACAACTCTAGGTACCTAGGCATCGTACTCGACTCCTCCCTCTCCATGAACAAACAGGTCTATGCAGTGGCCTGCAGCTGCTTCGACAGCCTCTGCATCCTCCATGCGACCTTTACATGGTTCCACCCCCCGTCAGGTAGGACAGTCTCCAACGCAGTCATTGCCTTCAGGCTGGACAACGGAAACCCAATATATGCCCACATGGACATGTGTGTGCTCTGCAAACTCAAAACTGTCCAGCACACCACCGCCACACTCACCCTTGTGTACATACTTTCTTCATAGGTCGAGTAACTCCATCGCACACACTAGGTTCCCACCTCTCCCCACATTTGCAAATGTGTGGCGGAGGGGCTAAGCCTTTGGGGATGGTTTGTCTACATGGCTAGCCCCAGTTACCACAGTTACTTGTGTTGTCGTGTCTGGTAGGTGGGCATGTTGATTGACATGCTGTATGTGAGTTTGGAACGTGTGCATTCTCACATTTGTGAGTTCCATGATTGTGGAGTTGAGGTGTGTGGTGTGTTCAGTTAGTACTTACCAACAAGCAGTGCATTTCCATATGTGCCAACTTGAAAGCGCTGGTTGATGATGGACTGGCGGAAGATGTAGGAATCATGCACACTCCCTGGGAACTTGGCTACGACATTGGTGAACAGGCCCCGGTGGTCCACTATTGCCTGCACATTGATGGAATGTGTGTGCTTTCTGTTGCGGTATATGTGTTCAGTGTCCGCATGTGGCACAAGTAGGACATGTGTGCAGTCAATTGCCCCCAACACCTGCGGGAAGCCAGCTATGGCGTAAAAGCCTTGCTTGGTCTCAAGCTGTTCCTGCGCAGTGTTGGGGAAGCGTAGGTGCTGGGGTATCAGGCTGATGATGGCATCCAAGACAGTTGGGAGGAACTTTGATAGGGCTGGATGTGAGACTCCTCCAACTCTGGCAGTTGTTGGTTGGAAGGTACCAGAGGCCAACATGTGCAGCACAGCCAGCAGCTTTGTTTGTGGAGGGATGTTGGTTATCCGCTGTGTTGGTGCCGTCAGCCTGTGGGCTATCTGGGTCAGGATGCGGAGGATGGATGTCCTTTTGAGCCTGTAGTGGGCAATGACATCCTCTGGCGTTAGGTCTGTGTGGCTGAGGCGTCGGCGATGGACCCGCTGTCTTATTCGGCGCTGCCTCGGTGGTGGTCCTGGGGGAGGTGGCAGTGGCGGTGGTTGTTGTGGCCTTCTTGGTGCTCTGAGCTGCATGAGTAGTACCTCCATGGCATCCGTGGGTCTTCAGATGGGGCTTTGGGCTAGCCTCCCTTATGTACTACTCTTTATCACCATTTTTAAGACCTCCTTTTTTCTGGTCTTAAGTCCCATCCACTAACGGGCCTTAGCGGCAGTTTTTTTATCGCATCGCAGGTCCGGGCGTGCGTTGTGAATATAGCGAAGTGGGGTTAGCGTGCGTTTTTGCACGGGAATGCCTACATTGCATGTCATTAGCGATAGTGATCGCTAACATTTTTGGCGATGCTGGATGCGGCCGCTATCGCCAGAAAGCTGTCGCTAACGGCTGTTAGCGATAGCTTGGTAATACTGCGATAAAAATATCGCTGCATTAGCGGCAGAAAAGTGCCGCTAACGCGGCGATAACTCCTTGTGAATATGCCCCTAAGTCTGTTGAAGGAATGGAAACAACCAGCATTTTATGACTGGGAAACAGATGTATGTTCCTCACCAAGCTGAGAAGGTCTGCAGAGTGAATCTTGGAGAGGAATGCGAATGAAGACCCAGGTAGAATTTAGATTGTTGTGGAGAGAACAAGGTGAGGGAGTTCTCATCAGGTCTAGGCAGAGCCTGACTGGGAACCCAAAGCAGCCCTGACAAATGTTGTCAGACCAGCCGCCCTACGATGCATAGTGAGTGCAGCGAGTAAGCCTAACCACTACAAGGAGTGTTTGGAGGCATTCTCCCCGCAAGGCAATTTGAGCAAAAATTTCACATTCTACAACACATATTTCATTATATATTCAATTGTATTCGCTTTTAAAGCATAGTAAACGATGACCTTACAGTGCAGCAGGACCGGACAATGATTCCCGCACTATCACCTTCCACCAATGCCCCTCATCTCTCCATAGCCTCTCTTTCACATGTATTTAATTTGTTTTATAGCGTCTCTCATACCAGTGTAGGGTGTTGGAGCACTTTACATCACACACAAATACAGAGAAAATGAATCATACCTGTGTAAATCAGTGTATAGAAAATGTTACATAAGACAAAGGGGAGTACGAGGTGTAGGATTCATGTCATCCATACTAGTGGGCATTTTTTCCAGAGTGCTTGGTCTGGAGAAGCACAAACTCAGGATGCAGAACATAACACAGTGGTTAGGGTTAGCTTTACTAAGAATTTATTTCTACCGGAACAAACCTTTTTTACTAACATTAGGATAATGAAAGACTCATAAAAAAATCTTTCTAACCTGTACCATGTAGTTTGCATGCAGCTCCTTGACGACACTTCATAGCTCACTGTGCTAGATTATAATTGCAATTTGTAAACTGCACGGTAACAAAGGGGTCTCTGTGACAGAAGCAGTAACCCACTAAGCTATGCACATAAAATACTGTTCTGTGATCAGCATGGTACACGTCCTTTGGAGCAGGCATATTAACCATGTGCGCTACCTTAGATGAGCAAAACTGCGACTAGACAAAACTCCGATCTCTCCCCAACAGGCACATTAATCACCAGAGTTATCCTGACAGTTTTATTGTTGCCTGAAATCTACTGGCTATACAAGGAATATACAAGGAACCCTGCAGTGGGTGCTTTTCAAAACTGCTACACTGCTATGAAAAAGACCCCCAGTAGCAAAACCGCCCCCCCAGCCTTTCAGCCTCCCGGGGAAACACCCAGTGCCCAGTATGGCCAGTTTGGGTCTAGGATTATAAAAGCTATGGCCTGGACAATTCACCATAGATTGTGCCAGTGTGAAAAAGTGGGAGGGAGTCAGAATAAGTCAGTCGAGGATGCCGAAAGGCAATAAGGAGGCAGACAGATCCAACCAGTGTGTCACTATTACAGAATAACCAATAACCTGTTGGGGCCGGACTCCACAGGAGCGAAGAGTAAGTCCTCCTCCCTCTCCGAAGCAAGTGCTGAGAGTAACTTTAGATACCGTTCTCTCAAGGCCAATTTCCTCAGGGAGGCAGGGGAAGGAGATTTGCTGGAGAGACCACACCAGCAGGGAAATGTTATTCTTATTTAGACAGCATGTCGTCTGAATCCCCAACTGGAGAAAGAAAGAAGCAAGACCACCTATTAGAACAGGCCACACCCCACAAGGCTTTATCAGTATTCGTTTTTTGTTAACTAAGTGAATTTATACTTTTTATGAGCGAGACAAGATTCGCTTACCGTGATTACCTCCAACCATAGTCCAAAGAAGAGGTATCCAGGAGTTTTAATCACTCCATATTGGGTGAATAACAACACTGTAATTTGTATCATGAGCCAGCGCTATAAATTAACTTTCCCAATCCGTTGTAGCGCAACTGTGCGATAATAGAAAGTGCCAAAACCAAAAAATTGAGGTAGCGCTCCAGCGCTACATAACGAGACTTCCAGGACGTAGTCAATCAATCAATCAATCAATCACGGCATTTATAGAGCGCGCTACTCACCCGGGAGGGTCTCAAGGCGCTGGGGGAGGGGGTAAGTTACTGCTCGAACAGCCAGGTCTTGAGCTGCTTCCTGAAGCACATAGGCGCTACTGACGAATAAACTGCATTGGATGTAGTGCTCCAGCGCTAATATATGTAATGTCACCAAAGCTTCAGCGCTCCAGCGCTCTGAAAGAAAAAGTATTCTCGAGTGTTTGTAGCGCTCTGGCGCTTACAACGGTAATGTCACACTCGAATATCTCCAAGAAAGAAAAAAACAATACGCAGGCTCTAGCCCGCCGTAGGAAGACCTTGAAGTGCGTGAAAACGTCCAAGCACGCAAAAGGATTCTCCTTGAGCTGGTTTACAACCAGCAGTGTTTCGTCCTGACACTGCTGACCGGAATAGATATTTCTGTTGAATCAACAAGAAGGGAAGCGGGGACGCAGGTTCCCGCCAACACAACGGGAGATGGCGTGGTCACGAACAGAAACGAGAAGCCAAGCAACGGCCTACTCGTGCAAGGCATTTTTTTATAAGTCTGGCAAGGGAATGTCCACAAATCCAGATTCCCACTACTGAACGAAAAATAAGTCGTTCAGTTAGGGAACTGCTATCAGAAAGGCAAAGAGAACCTTGCTTCGCTCAAACATTAAATGCACTCTAAGGGACATAGCTTATCCCAGGCTACAGCGCAGGACGCTCGGGGTCTGACAAGGTGCAGAGAAGTGTGTGGGGAAAAACAGGACTGAATATGATTAGGTGTGTTTGCTAACCAGGAAAGACAGTACTTATACTTCAGGGTGAACAGGCACTAACTTGTTCATCAACAAACCTGAGCTGTTGAAAAAGGGATAGAATACTCCTAATAACAGGAGTAAACTGGACAAGAGCCTGGGGCACTAGGACAAGAGATGGACCAAATATACTGGAAGGAAGATAAGAACAAGAAATGGAAGGAGAAGATGTGTGTTACTAGGAGCATTCGAGAAATGATGTCAGCTGTTAGGAGATATAAGCCATGAAGGGGGGCATTGAGGGTCCTAGTCAAAAGCTATTTGCACAGCTACAGTCAACTGAGGTGCGAAAATGGCTTGATTTCTTAATACTAATTCACCATAGTACTTCATAAAACATGCTTTTTTTACTTGCAGATTAATTAACAAGTAATAGTGCACCAGTATGGAATAATATTATGTGTAAGTATATCTGCTCTTGAGGAGTGAGTGATCCAGGGTAGGAAAGCCATAACATTTGATGAACCCACACAAACTCTGAGCCTACGATTATAAACATACCTTTCCATGGCCCATTCATACCCTGGTTACTGTAGGAGATCTGCTTTACTGCTAAGTATCAGGAGGGAACAGCTTTAAGTAAGGTTTAGGGGAAGGCGTCTCACTACAGGAGAAAAATATCTTCCCTAAAAGTGTTAGCATGGGCACATGCAATTTTGGCAAACATTTACACATGTATATTGTACACCATGTACAGTTACGCATGTATTACTGCATATGCATGAGAGTCCTCCAGGAAAGCTGTAACTGTTGCGCCTTTCCAGCAGTACTCCTTGATCTGTGTGAGAATTCCAAAAAATCGTAAATCTAGTAACTTAGGTGTTAACCTATAGGAGAAAATCTACACATTATTTTGTGAAAGGTGGTAAGAGTAGGGGGGCGTGGCCAAGCCGCCGACCATGATGGCTGCGCGGCGTTGAAGCTCCGCCAGCCGTCCCAGCTACACTGTTGTATCCCCCACATTACCGGCGGCAGTCACCCTGAGCTCGGCACCGATATGTCGCGGAAATCAGGCTGAATATGCCCATCTGACCTGCTCACGGAGCGGTGCCTCCGTACCCGAGTTCCGGCGTTCGAAGAGCTGAGGGGCGGAGCTGGTAGCGGCTGCGGCCCGATCCCTTGCCTTGCTGTGCGGCGGAGGAGTGACGGCGAGCGGCGGCTGGGGCCTGACTTTACGGGGACGGATTGTGGCGGTGAGTGTACCGGGCGTGGGTCTGCCTCCGAGCTCTCCCCCCTCACACCCTGTTTAAGGCTCGATAGGGGCGCGGCCGCATTGCACACTCCAGCTGATTCCCTGAGGCCCCGCGGGGACAGGGCCCGCGGGTGAGCCCGGGAAGCGACACCCGGTCGCTGTGAGGTAAGGAGGGGGGTTGTAGCTTGGGGCGGCCTCTTGCTCCCTGCGCCCGGTTGCCTCCTGACCCGTCTCCGCCTACAAACGGCCTTTCCTGAACGCGGCCTGCAGCCGTTGGGCCTACCACCCAGCCACCACATATTACAGGAGGCCCTTTCCTGCAGCTGCCGCTCCATTTCGCTCCGAAGCACGAGCCAACATCCATACAGGAGTCGGGCCTACATTACTCCACCAGTGCCCCTCACATCGCCCGTATTTGGCCCTCTGCGCAGCCCCATAGGGTGCCTCGGCCTCCCCAAGCACCACAACCTGAGCCTTGCTGTTCTATTGCAGCGGAGCGACTCGCCCCTGCGCGCCCGTTTAATGGGACAGATTGTCTGCACCCTTAGAGCTAACTGCCACCGGCCCGCCGCACGACTCCAGTGGAGTCCTATCATTTCTCAGCGCCAAGACCTCGGTCTGGACTCTACACTACATTGGAAAGTCTCGATTTGTGCGCCCACCTCCTAGGGTGACCGCAATTTCTCCTACCAAACTGCCCAGGGTAAAACAACACCTGTTCCGTCACTGCCCGAAGCCCCAAGCGCAGATCTCCCCATCTATCTCCAGCACCAGTCCCTGGCTTCCACCTTCTCTTCCTGCAACCGTTAAAGGGACCGCTCTGCCGCAGGCCCGCTTGCTCCGCTGTGTCGCGGCATGGGCCGCAAAGATCCCAAGCAGAAGACCCTCCCCTTCGAAAAACTTGTGGAGAAGGTTCCAGAGGACAGCACCAGCATGGGGGAGGGTGGACAGGGAGCAGACCGTATTGATGACTCCTCTGCCCCGTCCACCTCACTGCTTCAGGAGATGAGAGCGGGCTTTAGAGCATTAGATGGGCGATTTGACACTGTTGATAAGAATCTTGCGAGCCTAGGGGCCAAAATCCAAGTTCATGATCGACCCCTAGACGTGGCGGAGGCACGAATCTCGGACATTGAGGATGGTACAGCGCAATCCCTCAAAAGGCTAGAACGGGTGGAACGTATCCTCAAGGAGGTGGCAATCAAGAACGAGGACCTCGAAGCGAGAAGCAGGCGCAACAATATCCGCATCTTGGGGGTGCCTGAGACCACCGCCACGGGCCGCCTTGACCTCTTTGTTGAGACTTTACTGGCCGACATGTTTGGGAAAGAGTCCTTTACACCCGGATTCGTGGTGGAACGCGCTCATCGTACCTTAGGCCCGTGGCCCAACCCGGGCTGCCCTCCACGACCAATCATCGCGCGCATTATGAACTTTCGGGATCGGGACACAGCGCTACGCCTCGCTAGAGAATGCGGGGACACCACGTGGCAGGGCTCCAAACTGGCTCTCTATCCGGACTTTACCATCATGGTGCAGGAGGCCCGTCGCAAGTACAATGGGGTCAAGGCCACCCTCAGGAACTTAGGCTTGAAATACAGCATGTTATACCCTGCCAGATTGAGAGTGGATGTTAATGGCCGGGCTCGTATCTTTGAGAGTTCTACCGAGGTACAGGCCTTTTGTCACGCTTACAAACAAAACAACAATCAGGCGGCTGCTGGCGGAGGTGGGCCCTCCCCTCCGCATAGTGGCTCCGATGCAAGCATGGATCTCTTCTCTGGTGCCGGAACTGGCTGACTCCGCCGAGTTGACTCTTTCCATTATAGCAGGATTGTATGGGGATAATACTACTCATCATTTTGTAATGTTCTAAAAAGCTGGTCGACTGACATGGCGTTGCCACCCCTCTTGGTGTACACCTTGGGTTCATTTCGGGTTCCGCAGATGTACCGTTCCAGGGTTTTCTCATTCCACTGTAAAGCCAATTGGTACTTCACGTATTGTTATCTGTTGTGGATATGCCTTGCTCTCTTTGTAGTAAGGGTGGGTGGGGGGTGGGCAATTGCCATGGTATGGTTATTGTTGATTATTCTTTAGTTTGTTCACTGTCACAGTTTGCCTTTACCTACTTGAGCTTGTATCGTTCATTCATGCCAAGACTTCCTGATGGCTCAGTTGGGTAACATAGATGGCCCCTCCAGCTTGTCTTTGATGTCCTGGAACGTCCGGGGTCTCAACGATAATCGTAAGAGAAGGCATGTTGTCCATTATCTAATTCGGCATAATGTCGACATTGCTTTCCTACAAGAAACACATTTACCCAAATCCGACTCTACTCGTTTTGCTTCAAGCTGGGGAGCGCACAGGTATTTCTCCAACTACAGCAATTATGCTAGGGGCACGGCCATTCTCATTCACAAGAGGGTTCCCTTTAGTCTCCGCTCTGTTGTAGTAGACAGTGAGGGTAGATACACCGTTGTCATTGGGTCACTAATGGGCCACAGCGTAGCTTTGGTATGTGTATACACCCCGAACACAGACTCCCCGGAATTTTTCCATTCCCTACATGCCCAACTTTCGAAGTTAGATCCTATCTTACTGTTGGTTGGAGGGGATCTTAACTTGCTCCTCAACCCCGAATTAGATGGTACTGCCAACTCTCCTGGCACTAAACCTCGCGCGCGCCGTGCTCTTCTGGACCTTTGCGAACAATTATCACCTCTTGATATTTGGCGCCAGCGCAATCCCTCCCACACCGAATACACGTATTATGCCGGTCAATATAACACTTGTACTAGAATCGATTACTGGCTCATTTCCCCGGGCGTTTCCAGCTGGTTCCATTCTCTCATGACACTCCCGAGAACATATTCTGATCACTCCCCTATTCAGCTTCTCCTTCGGGTTCCCCGACCCGATGGGTTTGAGCGGCAATGGCGCTTCCCAAGCCGCGCCCTCAACGATGACCTTTTTCACGCTGAAGTGCGCGAGGCCATTGAAGATTACTTTGCCATCAACACCGGATCGGTTGACACTTGGGCGGTTTTGTGGGAGGGCTTCAAGGCGTACATCAGAGGCGTCTGCATTGCCAAACATGCGGGGGTACTTAAAGATCTCCGCAAGACACTTTCCCGCTTAGAACGCGATCTCACAGAATTAGACAACACATCACTGCACACTCCTACCCTGGATATGGCGGGGAAACGCTTGGCCCTCCTTACTGAATACAGGGACTCCGCGGATCGTGAGATACTTTTTTTGGGTAAATATCAAACCGCTCGGCGATATGGCGAAGGAGAGCGTCCGCGCCGGGTGCTGGCGCAGATGCTTCAGCCCCCATACAGCAAAGCATACGTCACCGAGCTGCACTCCTCCGCTAATCAGGTGCTCACTGACACCGCGGAGATTCGCAACGAATTCCTTGCTTATTTCACATCGCTCTACACCTCCAAAGTAGGGCGTGATCCCATGGCGCAGGAAGCTTACTTATCCGAGATCGCACTGGTCTATCTAGAAAAACATATGCAGGACTTTTTGGCGGAGCCGATCTTTGAGGCTGATGTACTCGGAGCCATTGACGCCCTTCGAGGCTCGTCCGCCCCCGGGCTGGATGGCTTCACAGGGGAGTTCTACAAGGCATACAAAGACTTGCTGGCACCGCAACTAATCGAGGTGTACGCCGAGGCCCTCAAGACACAAATTCTACCCCCCACACTTCGCGAAGCGGTCGTTATACTCCTCCCCAAACCTGGCAAAGACCCGTCATTATGTGGGTCCTACAGACCTTTGTCCCTACTCAATTTGGATTATAAACTTCTTGCTAAGATCATCGCCATGCGCTTGTCCCAATTGATGGAGTTTATTATTTCACCAGCCCAATCCGGCTTTGTGCCCCAGAGTTCGACCTCATTGAATCTCAGGACACTCTTCTCGGTCCTCCACAGAATTAACCCCGAGGTCCCTGCCGCCGAAATCCTCTTAGACACCGAGAAGGCCTTTGATTCCCTGGAGTGGCCTTTTTTCATGTCGGTTATGCGCCGCATGGGTATGCCAGTGGGATTCATAGCCACCACTGCGCTCCTATACCGCAACCCCATGGCGAGACTTCGCCTGAACGGCACCCTCTCCCGACCCTTCCTTTTATCCCGCAGCACACGACAGGGCTGTCCTCTGTCGCCTTTATTATTTATCCTTGCCATGGACCCTTTAATCCGCCATTTTCAGGAAAGGCATCTGCATAGAGGCCTGCAATTCAACACCGGCCCCCTTCTTGTCTCACTTTACGCGGACGACACCATCCTCTACGTTAGAGAGCCCCATGTTAACCTTGAGCTACTCATTAGAGAGATTCTCCGATTCGGGCAACATTCCGGCCTGGGCATAAATTGGTGCAAGTCAGTTATTTTCCCCTTAACCCCCAGTACGTCTCCATGGGAATTTGAATTCCCCCTCGAGTGGTGCCCTGACTCCGTTAAGTATTTGGGCATTCACATCCACCTTGATACCGCCCAGATCCTCCGCTCAATTACGGGCAGGCAGTCAGCGCCCTCGAAGCCCAAGTGGAGAGATGGCTACGGCTGCCATTGTCCATCGCCGGCAGAGTTGCAATCATCAAGATGGTGGTGCTCCCCAAATTTGTATATCTCTTCAATAATATAAAAAATAAATAAAAAAAAGGTGGTAAGAGTAAGGAAACAAGATAAAAAAAGGCCTCTACAACGCAGACACACATGAATGAACCCAATGGCGGCTCGCCGAGGGAGTGGTGCGGGGCGGTGCAGGGCGGGGCGGGCGAGGGGCAGGGTGGGGGGGTAGTGGACTCGGGCCTACGACGGACAGAACTCCCTCTGAGTTCTGTCCGTCATATGTCCGAGTTCACTACCCCCCACCCTGCCCCTCCCCCGCCCCACCGCACCGCCCCGCACCACTTCCTCGGCGAGCCGCCACTGAATGGACCCAGGCATTGCAGTCAGAGTCCTGTTCGTAGACGACCTGCAGAGTTCAGGCCTAGACGATAATGCCCAACACCACTAAAGACAACCAGTATAAAGGAGCTAAAAACCACCTCCACTAACTGGCAAGATTGACAATAGAACCATACCACCAATCAGGATTATTCTCAGGCATACCCGAGGTCATCTAAACAAGCCAGAGATCGCAAGAAACGAAGTCAGCAGAAGTACTGGAGACCTTCACCACAGGAATGCATTTTAAGGAATCTAATAAAACCAGGTGATAAGTGTACGGAGTAAAGATATGAAGGTATCTTAAATTTCTAGCCAGGAACTCTTGTTCAGTATCATGGGAGTAGCTCACAACAATACATCTTGATTGAGTTTTGAAAGAATAAAGGCTACTTTTACTTTATCCATCCGAAAATGAAAATTCGGAAGAAGTTAACAATGCCCCAGTGGAGAAATGGTTGCTTCTTGAAGATGTTTCGCATAAGGTGCTGTTAATCCCATACTGGAAGCACTTGTCAGTGATATTGCCAATTGGTTGATTCTATCTAACAGAAAGCCTGCCCCGAATCTTGGAAATGAGATGTGCCAAAGTTTTTTGGGTATTTACCTGAGGATTCATGATTTATAGACCTGGCTGATTGTCAGAATCCATATGTAGGTGGAATTTGATGTAAACCCAAACCTCTCTTCACCTTTCCCAGTGACACTAATATGAAGTTATACACTATGAACAGTAATGGGAAAAAGAATAGGAAGAGAGAGAAAACAAAGCTAATTGTGAAGTTCTTCCTAGATGGTGCCGATTATGGATGCTAGGGCCATGCTGAAGAACTGATGTTCAACAGGTACATTTAGGCTTTCGAATAGAAATTCCTTAATCCTAAAGGAACATACATCTCATATGTTGGTGCTCACAGGAGAACAGTAAAACAGTTCCACTGTTAAAGGAACCACAAGATCATTTTGCTTACCAGTACTCCCATCGAGAACACTGTAATGATCACTAAGGAGAAACAGGAGCCATACCTTACACCCATGTATAATTCCAGGACAAGGATGCCTTCGTGACCTGCAAAGCAAGAGGCAGGCACAGCACAAAACAAAAAACTCTAAACAAACTAAGGGCTAAAGATAGGAACCAAAAGGGAACCCAAGAGGGAAAAACCCAAATGTGAGGGAATACAAAGGGTGGATGATGTACTATTGCCATAGTGGAAAGTCACAGCAAGAACACAGTTGCCAGGCACCCAACAAACAACCATTGCACCTCCTTGTACTTCCAAACACAAGTCAACCCAGAAGGGAAGTGAGTAAACAGGGAAGCAAACTCTATTGTATTCTGAAATACTAGAGCGCTAACCTTTTGGGCTAATCACCATGTTCTGGTATGCCATAACCTCCAAAACCTCAACTTGAGTTTCCTTGTCAGCATCTTTCATGTGTGTGTGAATCCAGAACATGATTTGGGTGTCTAAGAACTATCCCAACCCTAAGGAAACAGCCTTTAAAATTCAGCAATTACAATGCAGTGCCTTTACCACGCAGAGTTTACTACGCATGCATTTTTTGGTGCTTTTACCACGCATACCTTTACCACGTAAGATAAGTCTCGTTAAGGTCAGTATATATGTGTGTGGGTGTGTGTTTGTGTATCTATACACAAACATTTAAGGGTTCATGGGTGGGTAGTGTATAGGGTAGTCAGGGTATTTTTAGGGTTTAGTGGTGGGTAAGGATAAGGGTACTGGGTTGTAAGGATATTTTAGGGTTATGGGGTGGGTTTGGGTATTGGGTGAAAAGGGTATTTTGGGGTTTAGGGGTGGGTAAGGGTATTAGGTTGTATGGGTATTTTTAGGGTTTAGTGGTGGGTAAGGGTTTTGGGTGGTAAGGGTATTTTTAGGGTTTAGGGGTGAATAAGAGTATTGGGTTGTTAGGTTATTTTTCGGGTTTAGCGGTGGGTAACGTTTTGGATTGTAAGGGAGTTTTTAGGGGTTGGGGTGGGTAGAGGATGATAAACGTATTTTCAGGTTTGGGGTGGGCAGGGGCATAAGGTGCTAAGGGTGTTTTTAGGGTTTAGGGGTGGTAGAGGTATAGGGTGATAAGGGTATTTAATAAAGGGGCTGTTTAGTGGATTCCCGCAATAAAAAAAAAGATTAAAATGGGGGTTTCCAGTCAAAAAAATATAACAAAACTATTTAGAAAAATATATATATATATTTACACTGAGGTGTCATCAGTGATGTCATAAATGATGTCATAGAGCATGTTATGAGTGATGAAATATGTGAGGTCATAAGCAGTGTGTGGAGGGGGCGCAAGTTATAGATAGCACTGATTACTATAACTGCTGAATTTCAGTGGTTTTTACACTTGCAAACGTTGCGTTACCAATGAAGTTTTTACCGAACTTTAATGGCACTTTACCCTTTGTTTTTTCCAGTGAATTTCTATTTTAAAAAAAGATATAAAATATTTAAAAAATAACAATCCCTAATTATAACGTCACTTTAACCTTTGTTTTTTTCAGTGAATTTCTAAGGTTTTTTTATGTGTGTTAAATTAGCATCACAACCTGAGCAGTGTAAACAAGGTCTGCAACCAAGTGGCAGCTGGTGACCAACACTCTGGTGAATACATTAAATAATTGAAAATAATTTTCCCTATCAAGTACATTTTTTTTTAATGAAATGTAATGTAATTTAAGAAGATAATAAATATAGCCTATTAATGTGCATTGTACCTTATTTTTTTTTTTTTTTTTTAAATGTCTGTGGGATCGCCGGATCCATTGGAAAGCCAAATCCCTGACCATGAGGTGCCCATGAAGTGGAGCATCAGCTTTTGGGATCTGCGGACCCAACTTGTTTCCACTGTAATATTTTAAAAGTAGACTTTTAGATATAACACAGTAGAAAAAAGTACATGGAGTCGTCATTCACTAAAAATCCTTAGAAACAAAGATATTTAGAACCATTTTATAGTTTCTACGTGTCCTAGTCATGTTTTTTCAGATTTGCGTGCTACCACAGCGATACTGCAAGTCCACTGTCACATGGAAAGAAAACATTTGATTGGTTAAACCACCTGGCAACCATCTTCAACTGATAATTCCCACCCTTCCTCTCATCCTTGGGTGTGTCTTGAAGTGTTTCACTTCTCTCCCTTGCTCTTGAAGAATTTTGTGGTGTTTTTCTATTCTGCCTGCAAAATTTCAAAATGACTTAAGGTGAAGACAGACAGCAGGCAAATGAAGGAGCACAGGAAAAGCCACCACGAAAGAAAGAATCCATTGTATAGGAATTCTTTACCATTCCTTCAGGAGAGAAGAAGGTAGTGGCAAAGACTGTAAAATGCAACCTTTGCCAGAAAGAACTGTCAACACGCACCACTAAAAAATATTCTCATGAAACATCCAGCCTGCTCAAACATATAAAGACCATCCACTCTAGGCAGCTTGCAAGAGTGGAGATTGCCCGAGATGCTGCCCAGGCCTTGACTTCTTCTGCAGTACCACCGTTGGCTGCAATTGCAGACAAGATTCTGAACAGCATCCCCCTAATGCACAAGATCGCCACTTTTTGCACAGTGTGCAAGATAATTCTAATTGTTGGGGAGCAGTCCATGACTGCGCTAATTAAAGCTCTGGTGGACCACAAATGTTATAGTTTTTTTTCTATTTTCCCAACATCATCCAAGTTCTGAAATCCTTTGTCGTGTAGTTCCTATAAAACCTATACAGGATCTGCGCGTTTGGACAACATACACTGCGGGCTTGGTGTCTAGACGGATTCCAGACACCCCCACCGGATATGTTGGCCTGTATACCAGCTAGCTCACAGTGCCACTAGAAACTCCTCTTACCAAGGAGAGAACAGTTCTTGGCAACTATCGAACATGACAACCCTGATCCCTCAGGACCGTGGAAACAGTGTACTACTTTTCACTCAGTCACTCGTGCTCACTTAGTCTCAGGGAGATACACAGAATAAACGGTATGGACGTTTTTCAATAAGTATTTATTGAACAGTTGTTATTCTAGTGTAAAATAGGTGTGCTGAAACAACCATTAGATATAAAGGATTAGAAGCACTAAGAAAGTAAAAGGATGGTAGATTTCTACTGTTTTGCTATAATCATAAATACAGGCAAGTATATAAAATACATGACAATAAAATGCGTACGCCTACGATGCTACCCTAACTAGATGTACCTAAGTGTACCTAGCATGTATGTAGGTGTTAAGCCAAGAATCCCTCTAGGATAAAGTCAACCTCATTACCTGAAGTGAAAGACTGTGGGACCCCGTCTTGGTCTCGAGCTGGACACCCCGCAAGGGATGTTTAGACCACTGCGAGCTGAAGTATCTTCATGCAGGAACCACAGCGTCTCGCGTCAGTGTGTGTCAGCAGGGAAATCCTGATCACCTCTCTCTTTCTCAGCAAGATGTGATGTTTATATACCCAAGGGTCTCCCCGGGGGTTCTACCTTGCTGTGCCATTTGTCGGACTTAGGATGACGCTGGGAATGAACTTTATACATAGTTATTATACAGAAGATGGTAGTCCTGCTGAGATTTCAAGAATCCTCATGCATAATGTATGAGGCTTTTACCACGGAAAATCCCGCGTTCGGTGTGCAGTGTCGTATCTAGGTAAAAGTTCAGTCCCCAATAACAGTTCTGTGTGTAATGTAGGGGGAGAGTATAGGTGAAAGGTTACGATGTTACCTGAGCCTATATCGGGGTACCTACATGGAATATAACACCCACTCCTCATCCGACTGGACAACATAATTAAATTCTAACGTACTACTAGGCTGTCAAGGCACTGGTACGCAAACAACTACAGTAAAACAATAATTCTGCTAAAAAATGTTAAAAATTCTAAAATATGTTAAAAGGAAAAATTGTCACTTAAGCAATAGCTCTAATGTGTCTGTATATATAGTTCGAACCACTACAAGCATAGGAAAGCCATGCAGTTCATAAAAAGTGTCAATTGTTTTGGAGTTCCAATTTTGGTTTGTGTAAAAAAGGCCAAATGTTTACCAGCACATGACGAGCCAAATGTTTATGTGTCCTGGCTGGTAGCCGCAACATTGCTGTTGCCTGCCTTCGCAGACGACGATCCCTGTAACACCTCGCAGATTACGTCAATTGAGCACAGATGATCTTCCGTGCTGCCAGCAGCCGGTGCTGGGGCAGCTTGTGCACCATCCAAGGCCTGGGTGTCAGTGGAGGAGCCGGTATCCATTCCAACAGGAGCAGAGACGTCCTATGGAGGCTCTAA
Organism: Calotriton arnoldi; assembly: GCA_963921515.1. NCBI lineage: Eukaryota > Metazoa > Chordata > Amphibia > Caudata > Salamandridae > Calotriton > Calotriton arnoldi. Next base: position 1,539,523 of record CAWUFW010004226.1, on the reverse strand, counting down.
GAATGCCGCCATCAACATAGGAATACGCTGGGGACACTGCAGAACATGGGCCGTTGTCGGGTCCAGTAAAGCATCAATGTCCGGTTGCGCAACTGATGGAAGTGTCAGACAGAGATCCAACACACATTCTTCTCCGCAGAACAGGCATCGGAGAACAGGTAGGATGCAGTCCATCCAGACTGGTCTAAATGACAGGAACCAAGAGTTCCCGTAGGCGAGGTGTGCCCAGATGTTGTACCATGCGATCACGGTATTTATGCTCCCGGAGCACTGTTTCCATCTCCTTGGTGACTGGGACATCCATTGCATAGCAGAAAAATTACAATCAGGATGCCTGCTATTAGAAACAGGATCAGCAGAAGTCCTCCAAAAACGCTTCAGAATACAGAGTGTCTAAAGTTTGGTATAACTCCGAGGACCGTCTGAAAGGTGCTTAACAGACCCGAACCTATGGTCTTAAATAGGTGGACTATACCCGTCGTATCAGATATGTTAAAGATATGATTTACCATTTCTTTGAAATGGAAGGGGCAGTTCGTACGTATGAGTGCCTGTATCTCAGCCGAGGACCTTGCGATCTGGAGTTCAAAAGTCTCCCGGGCGGAGGTTAAGGGCACGGTTTTTTGTAGGAGCATGGCTTTCATTCTGCTCAGAGTATCAAACCGTATAAAGGAAACATTCAACGAAGGCCATAGCGGTGCCTCCCTGACTGTGTGTGTCGGTGGAAACAATACTTGCATACAGCAAGTAACCCTGGAGCTCACGGTTACGAGATATGCGATGCCTGGAAGCATCCCACAACAACCTTGATCGTTCAGCATCAAGTAACTCCCATTTGAAAGTAGTTTGAATACCGGGGTAATCATGGCTGCCGGGGTACCCCACAAGTGACAGGATAGGTTCTCAACTGAACCATTGCAGGCCCCGTGTAGCATAATATCCTGGCATATGAGAGATCCGCTTAAAGCGTTCTCACAGTTTGTACCGCTTAGAAGCCCTTCAAGATCCCCACTCCTGCATCGAAATCTGTACGGTAATTCCCAAGATTCCTTGATGAATTTCCTACCCATTTCTTCATGTCTGCCTGCCTGTTGTTGTTCCAGGCAGTACTGAAACTCGAAAGTTGTGACCGGTAATGTTATATGGCCATGGATTAACCATTCTGTGGATGGTGATTCTGCCACAGTAAAAGGTAATCTGTCCAGTTTTTCAATACGCAGCATTGTATATTTTGCTCCCCTTTGTGCCATTTTCATCTGTTTTTCCGTTAGATAGTATGCAGAAAACAGTGACGTACTGTTGATAAAACGCCAAGGCACATAACCTGCGCGCAATGATTGCAGCGTCCAGCTCAGTAACATAATACAACATAATCGTGATTGTCTGTTCTGTAGTATGGACAACTCCTGTTCTAGTACATCAATAGCAGAAGATACAATGTTGCCCAGTGAATAAATCCTGGAAGTTAACGTAGTCATACCATTGTCAACAACGGCTAACGCCTTTTCTAGGTTAATCCTATCTATTTCTCGTAATCTCTCCGCTGCTTCTTTTTGGAAGATTTTCCAAATTTCATTATAGACAGCATAATAGAAACGTCTTTGACGTGGCTTTATGGGACCTAATAAAAAATCCCATAGGTCCACATTCTCTGTAAGTAAAGATAAGTGTTGTTTCACCTGTGGTAGTGTTGAGGTCCTTGGCCAATCAAGGCACAACTTCCCAACACTGTATGATGTCACCACCCCTGGATGTTCTCTTTGTACATAGCGTAGGTCTGGCCTATGGATACTGTACCCTTTGGTGGTACCCTTGAATCTCTCCTGACATCAATTAGTGTCTGTGGGCCAAACCAACCATCCCTTCCAATCGGGGTCTGATCTATTGTATTGTAAGATGTCATCTAATATATCCCCTTTCAGTGATGTAAAATTACCCTCGGACTGTGATGGTGTTGGAATCCGAGGTGTGTTCAAATCCTTGTTCTTGGCTATCCCAAGACAGGAAGTCTGTTGCACTGTTTCATTTAGAAATATCATCTGCTGAGGAATGAGGCATGCTCTAAATAGCGCTTCTGTTCCCTGGACCTGCCAATCTCTAGAATCCCAGACTGATTTTGAGTCTATAGTGTCTTTCCATAAGTCAAAACCCTGTTCAGACAGTTGGATAATAAAGGAAGCAGAGTAAATCTGTTTGGTGATAGTTAGCATATTTTTCTGTGCTGATGTCGGTGCAACCGTATAGTAATATGAGGTTGGGTCTGAAACATTATACCCTGAAAAATATGAACATTTTTGTGCAAACATTTTCAAACTACTTTTTGGTGGTGTGGGGCAATGTTCCCATTGATATGTGAAAACATTCCTAGGGTTACTGGATTTGTGCAGAAAATGATGACCATAATGTTGATAACAATACATGGTGTTAAAATCTGATGTGTCTTCCAGCATTTCATTGCTGGAAAATGCAGCAGATTGTTCTAAATCAGACAACATATTGTTTACAGTTTCAAAATCCCAATCATCGGAAAATGTACTGGAGGTAATGATATCATTTAAGGAAATTTTAAATAAATGTGGTATTTTTAAAAGTTCGGTCAGACCAAATATATCATAATCAACCTTGTCCCATACTATACCATCAGGTATAGGAACTCCTGTAATGTTCACTGATGACAAGTCTCTTTGTTCACGATGTGATGAAACATGAGGTTTCAGGATTAAGTTCACTTTTGATGCTGCAGAGCTTTGGCAAAGGTGAATTTCATTTATAAGTAAGCAAAAGACAGTTACTAAGCCTATCCAGTAAAGAAAGAAAAGTATCCCGGTGATTATCCAAAGTTCTATCCAAGGTGACACCAGGTAAGTCTTTTTAAGAAAAATGAAGAAGTCTTTGACTTGTTGTTGATGAGTTTTTGGGGCTGGCATCGTTTCAGGTTCACTTGGATCCAATGAAAAGGTATCAAAGTAGATGAAATAGCCAGATGCAATTCGATCTATTTTTGGTTGCTCAGCAGGTTTTGTTGAACTTGTAGATGGCTCTTGTTGAGGCATGTTTATTTAGACATTAGTGTTGGGTCGAATAGAAATTTTTCTTTCATTTTGATTTTGAATTTCTGTTTCAAGAGGAACGAGTTCCATGGCATTGTTGCTTAGTCCATCATTTCGTATAGGAGACTCTTCAAACGTGATAAGTCTTTCCGTCTGAACTTCCTGTATGGTAGCGAGAGGAGGGCGTCGGCTCCCAGGAACCCACGAGGCCTATTATTCAGTATCGGCCACATAGTGTGGTTTTATCAGGTCAATGGAGACAAATCGTTTCTCCTTTTTCCCGGCAAGAGGCTGCAGAAGTACAGTTCTTGTTCCTACGACTGCCAGGACAGGTACAGGCTTTGTGTATGATGGCCCACATTCTTTTTTGTCCACTATTTTTTCTCTGACCAGATCCCCAACTTTAGGAATCCAGACAGGTCTTGCCGTGACTGACTTGACTTCCCCAGTGGCGGTCCTCTTTACCTGCACATTGCTTTGCAGGGTTCTGGATTTGTTCAGATCCTGTAAGACAGCCAAAAGTTTATTGATGTCAAAAGGTTTTTCATCCGCCACTGTGCCTTCACAATCTAGATCAGGTACCCACATTCTCGTCCCAAATAGGACCTCATAAGGAGTGACACCCCCTAGAGAACTTCTTGGCATGTTGTTCAAGGCCCTCTGTACCCCATATAAATGATTAACCCAACTACCACCCGTGCCTAATACTCTAGCTGTTAATGATTCAACGTGAACGCCATCACGTTGATGACTCAGCGTGTGTATCACGTGAGCTCTTGGTAGCTCGTTTTTTTAACTCCGCTACCTGTTCCCATAGCGTTTTATGCTTAATTGTGCCACCTTTTGAGTCTTTAAACCCATTTTGTCCCCAATAGTGAAGATATTCATAATATGACTGGACACAGTAAAAGGAATCGCACACTATTAGTGTGGGAATTCTCAATCCGTATTTATCAGTGCCAGTAGCAGAGCTTTTAATTCTGCTAGCTGAGCCGTGCAGTCTCCTAGAGACTGAGTTTTTGTACAGCTTGGGTGGAATTTTCTGTACTGCATACGACCTATTGCAATCGCACATGCGGCGCTGTATTGTTGTTTACTTCCTATGGCCTGCTGAGCAGATCCGTCAGTGTAAATAATATATTCATACTGATCTAGAGGCATTATTTAATTCGGGAGAGGATATTCTTGTTCATATTGCAGAAATGCTTGTGTTTTTAGATTTGGGTCGTATCTGTATTCCACGTCTGATGCAGTGAGAGAATTAGCCCATTGTATCCATCTCGGATGTAAGGCTTTAGCATTTGGAACGCTTGCCTTTGTAGCAGCCTCGAAGGCCGGTACTGGAGTCACGACTATTATTCGCTTCCCCTGAGCCAGTGCTCTTTCTCTTACTACAGAAGTCTGTATGGCTGTCAGAATTTTTTCTGTTGATGCAAAACGCATCTCAGCGTTTGTGTACAAGTGTGATTTGTATGCTATGGGTACTGTTTCGCCTTCATTGTATATTAGGTAGGTGTACCCAGATTGACCCGCCACTATAGGGATCACTAGATTGCGAACATTTACGCGTGTCTGTAAGTGTTTTGAAACTATCATGTCAGCTTGTAGGGAACGAAGGGTGTCTGTGTGTCCCTGTGTCCATTGCCTAACTGAAAAATCAGGTCTTATGAGGTCGTAGAAAGGTTTAACCCTTTCTGTGTAATCCAAAATGTATGTTCTGCCAAAGTTCAGGAATCCCAGTATGAATTGTAAATTTTTCAATGATTTTGGAGGTTGGAGCAGCACGCATTTTTCGAAGAAGTTCGCTCCCAAGCTTTTTCCTTCACTTGAAAGCTCATATTCCAAAAATAGGACATTGAGGTGGGCTATTTTTGATTTTTTTGAAGTTGAATTTGTAGCCCTCAGAGGCGAATCCCAAAATTATGTTGTTCACCCTGGTCAAGTGTTCTTCTAGGTCATCATCCGTCAGATAAATATCATCTACATAGGACAATGCCTCTTCATCCAGATTCTGAAGTAACTCAGTTACCCTGGCGGAAAACAACCCCGGGCTGTTCTTATACTCTTGGGGGAGTCGACAAAATTGACGCTGGGACCCCAGCGCTGAGAATGCTGTCAAATATCTGCTGTAAGAAAAGTAGGTGTGCAGTTCCTGAGGGGGGATCAGGGGGAGTGCTCAGGTCTCTTATGGATTGCCCTCACACACCCCGAAGGATGTCATGCTTCATCATTGGGCTGTGCTCCTCTTCGGGACAGCGCTGCAATGCCCGACGGGCACCCGCGAAGGGGCTCTTTGCCGGAGATCTTTTAAGAGGCAGCCGTTAGGTGTGTGAGGGTATGTGGTCAGGGTAGTGAATTGAGTGTGTGTTGTGGTTTAAAATAGGTTTAGTACTGCCCTATTTGGAACAAATATTTTATTCTGGGGGTGTACTAACCTAACTAAAAATGCGTGAGCCCTGTCTGAAGCCAATGATCCCACAGGGTCTAGTGGGTGTAAATGGTCGACATGTTTCTCGCCTTCAGCCCCTAACGGGTCAAGCTGCAATTCATCAGGACCGGTGTCTAAAAAGGAGTTATGATAGTCCTAACTCTAACACTACCGCAAAGCTGGTGCAGAGTACCGTATTGTCACCAGCGTTGCTTAAGGTGTTCCAGGACAAAAGGACCTGGATTCGTTGAGACCCCTAGTAATGAGGTCAAGTTCAGACGGGATTGTCAACAGAGCACGTCGTTGCTCGATTGTTAGGGTGGCGCGCAACTAGCGGTCATCCTATCCCTATCTGCTCTCGGGCGCTATATTTTGGCAGAAGAATCCATTTGAGATATCTAGTGTTTTTTTGTATTTTTTTCCACACAATGTTGTGCATGAGTTTAGATGTTTCTAATCTAAAACTAGACGATATTAGTTATCCAGTTTCATTTTTTTTTTTTTACTTTTTTTTTTAGTCCTCATTTATACACAATATGCTTTAAGTTCAAGAAAGGAGTCTATCAACCAAACCAAGCTATCAAGATGTTGTTTGTCCCCAGTCACTCCACAAGGGAGAGAAAGATAGCTTTTATCTCCGGGATAACAAATTTAGCTTCTGGTAAGGAGGTAACGCCTAGTCTTGATATTTCAAACAGGTGCTTTCCCTTTCTGAGATACCGGTGGACCTACCACCTAGCAGCCTCTTTAGCATATTCTTAATCATTGGACCATATAAACATAACGATAGGGGAAGAATAAAAGGAATGAAAGAGGAGTGAAAAAAAGACACAACGTTCTACATGTATATGGATGACATAATATTCATCGCAGTGTATACTACGCTGACTTCTCCACCCATTTATCCCAGATTTCCCAAAAACTGGTTTTCTTGAGCTGTTTACTATATCGATCTAGTGCGGATACCCTCTGAATGGAATAAATCCATTCTTCTTCCATAGGAGGACAGGGTAAAATCCATTTAATACAGAGTTCTCTCCGAGCTAATAAAATAAGTATAAAAAAGAGGGCTTTATGATTTTTTGTTAAGGTTCGGCCATCTATATCCCCTGATATTACCCCAAAAATAATTGACGATATAGTTAATTTTATCTCTTGGCCCAAAATTCTAGATATGGTCTTACCCACTTTCTGCCAGAAGGAATATATTGTCGGGCAGCACCAAAACATATGCACCTCATTTGCTCTATCTTCTCCACATTTCGGGCATTTCTTGATCGCTCGGTATCCAATTCTTGATAGCTTCTGTGTTGTCCAATATGCTTTATATACTGTGAAGAGATGGTTCTTTTTTAAAGGTGCAGAATTCACGCATGACCATAAAAGTGACATAGATACTTGCCCCAATTTTTCAAGATTGTCGTCCGGGAGATCATCCGGCAGATCCTTCTTCCAAATCTTTGTAAATAAGAGTATCGTGTCTTCTCCGCCTTGGACCAGCAGCCAATACCATTCTGCAACTTCTCTTGATATTTTTTGATTTGTGCAGATTTTTAACCCCAAATCCGTTTTCCCTTCCAACTCGCTCCTTGAAGATTTTACCCAACTTGACAATTGGTAATATTTGAATTTCGAAACCGAGTGTTCACAAATCGCAGAGAAGTGTGGCCATGATATTAGTTCTTTGTCCACAATAAGTTGACCCCATGTATGGATACCACATAACCGAAGAGGAGCAGCAAGAGCGTCCTCCATACATGCCAGAGTGCCAGGAGAATCCCAAATCGGTGTTGCATCGTTGTAATATGGAATCTTTAGGAGACATCTCACCTGAGACCAAAGCTTAATTGCTGCTACTAAAATCTTTAGTCTCACCTTCTTGAAATATTTTGGGTGGCCAAATTTTAGAAGAAAGTGCTCTGCTTGATGAGAAAAACTAGCCGTAGGAGCTTTAAATAGTGGCGAGAAAACTGAGCTTTCCATTGACAGCTGTCGAAAATTCTTTAGATGAAAAGCACAGTAATACAAATATATGTCTGGAGTAGCAATGCCTCCAAATGCTTTCTTTCTTCTAAGCTTTTTTAGAGCTATTCTTGGACTTTTGTTTCCCCAAATAAAACTAGAAAAGATTCCTTGTATCTTCTTAAAGTAGGCCTTTGGGAATTCTAGCGGGATAGTATTGAACAGAAAAGTATACTTCGGAAGGATTGACATCTTTAAAAGATTTGATTTACCCAAAAAGAAAGTGAGAGCGCACCCCAGGATTGCAGCTGTAATTTAACCATTTTTGTAACTTTTTCAAAATTAATCTGTGTTATCTTGTCGATGTTATGGACTATTTGAATGCCAAGATATCTGATTTCTTTCTTTATAAGATCACTCCTAAAATTAATATTCCATTTCATCAACTCTGTTTTTTGTTGATTAATCAGATATCCTTACACCCTCCCGAAATCCTCCAATTCCTCCCAAATTGCCGGCAGCGATTGCTCTAGATCATCTGTGTAAATTATAAGATCGTCAGCATAAAGTCCAATTTTTTTCCCCATCCATTACATTCAAAAGGAGTGATGTTCTGACAGGCTCTTAGTTTACATGCAAGAGGCTCAATGTATATATTAAAGAGAAGGGGAGAAAGGGGGCAGCCCTGTCTAGTTCCTCTACCTATTTTTATTGATCTTGTTAGATTACCGTTAATAAGAATTTTTGCTGATGGATTTTTATATATTGCTTTTATGGCTGTTAAAAATGTTTCCCCTAAATTAAACCTTTGACAAACTTTAAATAAAAAGGACCAACTGACTCGGTCGAATGCTTTAGCCGCATCGATGGTCATTATAGCAAGTGGTGTCTTATATGTTTGTGCCATGTCTATTGCTCCGATTAAATTATGCGTTAGTTCACAGAGCTGTCTCCCTTTCATAAATCCCTTCTGATCTAGATGTATTAATGATCCTATTACCTTGTCCAGACGTTTAGTTATGATTTGAGTGTATAGTTTATGATCACTATTTAGAAGTGAAATAGGCCTGTACGATTCACAGGATCTTGGATTTTTGTTAGGTTTTAATAGGATAGTTATGGTTGCTTCTTCCCATGAAGTAGGGAGGTCTTGGCCCTCTATAAAAGCTGCATTAAAGAGCTGAAGAAAAAAAGGGGAAAGTTCTTCCCTTAGAAGGACATAAATCTCATTTGGAATGGAGTCAGGGCCAGCCGCTTTCCCCTTTTTAATGCACTGATAGTTTGAACAATCTCCTCCAGAGTTATAGGTTGACTTAAATGCCCTTGTTCATTACTTTGAAGAGAGGGGAGATCTACCTCAGAAAGAAAACTATCTATATAATCTTCTTTTGCTACCAGTTCTTCTGTATATAGATTTTCATAGAAATGAACAAAAGCATCTTCGATCCCTGAATCATCGCTGATAATGTTGCCAGTAATTTGACAGCGAAGTTCCTTTATCCAATTTCTGGATTGGTCGGCTTTAGTTTTCCACGCGAGAGTTTACCACACCCTTCCCCGTATTCGTGATGAGATAGTCTACTAGCTTCCCATTTTCTTTTAATTATTACTTCAAGGTAATCTGTAAGCTTATGTTTTGCCGCCGTTAAATTTCTTATGATATCCAGATTCCCGGGGGCTTTGCCGAGCTCTTCCTGATATAGATGTATATCTGCTTCTAAATTTCTAATTTCCTCCCTCCCCCTCTTAGATTGAGAGATAGATATAGTTGTTAGAATCCCTCTCAGATATGCCTTATATGAATCCCATACCACATGAAGGGGAGCTGAATTAAAGTTAAATTCAAAAAACTCTTTGGTTGCTATTTTTAGTTTATTAACTACTGTGTTTTCTAAAAGCAGTGTGCGATTTAATGTCCATCTACGAGGGGACGAGTTATCAACCATAGCTATCTCTAATACAACCGCAGAGTGGTCAGACATATGTTCTGGGACGTGGCTAACCTTAATGGTCTTTTTACATATAGCAACATCGACCAAAAAGAAATCAATTCTGGAACGATGGGCACATTTCTTATTGTGAAATGTAAAATTACCACCAGATGTTTTTGTCTTGTAACTCATCTCTCTCCAAATATCTACTAACCCTAGATCTAACATTAACTGCCTCAAGGCTACTCTCATCTTCTGTGTTTTTACCCCAGCTCCCTTTGAGGTTGAATCTCGCCTGGGATCTAAACACAAATTAAAATCTCCCCCAAATATAATAGGGTCTTTTGTATTGGTTAGTTGGAGAAGTATAGTATATAATGCGGCTGGGTCATCCAAATTTGGACCGTAATACCCCGCGTAAGTCAGCCAAATTCCATTAATTCTAACTCTGGCGATTACCCACCTACCCAGTGGGTCAACCGTATAGTCCCCAAGCATAGCTTGAGCGGTTTTTTTGAACAACAACGCAACCCCTTTTACTGTGCTTGACTGCGTAGTATAAATGCAATGTTCTATCCATTTTTGGCTTTTTAAAATCAAAATCCATTCCTCTTTAAGCAAGTGCGTTTCTTGTAAAAAAATCACGTTGCTATCTGAAAGTCTTAGGTATTCTAGAATTTTCTTTCTTCTAGTAGGGACCCTAAGGCCATTTACATTCCATGACATTATTTTCATGCTCTTTTCTTTCCCTGTCCTATCTGCGTTTATCATAATATATTCTCTGTTGGTTACTTTTATTTAAAAACGCAAACTTATCTAGGCCAGTTTGGAATGATCGACTATCTATAAATGAGGACAATGAGCAATCAAACGAAGATTCAAACAGTATGTGAAACATTGGAAAAAAAAATGAATGATATAACAGAAAGAGTCGGGGCTATGGAAACAGCTCTGGAAGATCTTACAAAACAAGTTGAAAAAAATACATTGGGAATTTCGAGACAACAGGGTAGTGAGAAAGATCTGAGGGACAAACTAGAGAGTTTGGAAAATAACGCAAGAAGAAATAAAATTCGACTTCTGAAGATTCCCGAAGAGGTGGAGGGAGGAGACATAAGGATCTTTATTGTCAGTCTTCTTAGTGAGCTACACCCAGATATCGACAGACAAATCTTAGAGGATGACATACAAAGAGTTCATCGGGAACCTTTTTCAAAAGACCTGGGAAAAGAAACCCAAGAAGAATCTTGGTTAACTTTAAAACTTATGTACTGAAGGAAAAGATCCTTGCAGGTGGTCTAAAAACAGGAGAGTACGATAAAGGGGATTGGACATTCCATATTAGATCAGATATTTCGAGTGCTACACAGGACAGACAGTGGGAGTTGGGGAAATCGATGCAAGAACTGAGAAGTTTGGGTGCAACAGCTAATTTACGATTCCCTGCTACCCTGAAGGTAATGTGGAACAACAAAATGTCCAATTTTAAGGACCCCGCAGAAGCAAATGCCCTGGTTGCCCAGATCAAAAGTACATCTAAATGAGAAATGTTAACATTGTGCCTGGATGGAGACAGAGTCCGAATTTAGAGGTATTTAGGTATATCTCTAGTATTAAGGGAGGGTTCCCCAGGGTGGGTGGTCAGAAAGGGAGGGAGGGATTGGGGAACAAATAAAATGCAAAAACTTAATAAAATCCACACAGGGTGGGGGAGCAAATGGGAAAAAAGAAAAAAATTATCCAGTTTCATTACGGGAAACAAAGGATTATTCATTGAAGAGGTGCAAGTTTCAATCACTCCCTGATATTCAAGTTGATCTAAGATCTCCCTGACCTGTTTTTTCGCTTCCTGTTTTATTGGATACTGTCTCTGTGGAGTTGGAGTAGATTTTAATGGCATCACGTGGTGGGTTGAATCTTCATCCCATCCAACATGGTTGCGATATAATGCAGGAGCCAGGGCCAACGCCCACGCCCGCGAGTATGTGTGTTTTAAGTATTGGGGAACGAGGTCGGAAAAAGCTGGCATAATTACCGTTTCCCTCTTTGGGCAATCCATAACAATAGAAGGCGGCCAATCTCTTTCAGCTAAAAGAATGTCGTAGCCAAAAGTCGGGTTTTCCCAAAAGAGACCTTTCATTTTTCTGGGCTTGTCCCCTTCCATTTGTAGTGTTATTTCATGTAACCTATGTGGGACACTTACCCTAGTATCAGGCGTTTCCATCGTGATATGTTCACTCAACTCCGCTGTCACCAGAAATTCCATCAGGTTCTGGCGAGCTATTGTTACTTCTGCTGCGCTGTCTAGCATCGTCAGAGCCCATTCCCCGTTCAGTAGTTGAGTCCTCAGAATTCTGGGCATGTCTAACTTTGAGAGATGCTACTTTCTTCTTTTTGAATTGAGGTTTTGCTTCAGGTTTCTCTTCTTTTTTGAAGCGTAGTCTGAAGTGCGTTGTGCGTCTCTGGATTTTATACGCTCTTCTTGTCTGTGTTCTGACCGTCCTTCCCTCTCCGAGTTTTTCGATGAACCCTGAAAGGAACGAGAGGAACGTGTATCAGTGTCCTGATACTTGTCAGGTTTCCTAATTCCCTATTCCTAAGGTTATACCTCCTTTCTGTGGGCTCCTGTTGAGGAGACCTACCTCTGGATTGAGATCTATTGTCTTTATTCTTTTGTTGTTTGTTATTATCCCATTTCTTCTTTGAAGAAGCAGGTGCTTGCTTAAAGGTGTCCTTCTCAGGCCTACCCATTAGTTGAGGCTTTATTGCTCTACCCCTCAAACTGTCTCTGCCTAATTCTGCATAAGCAGTTTCAATTATTTTGGGTAATTCATGTTCCTGTTGTAGAGGAGAGAACTCCCTTAGGCGTTGGCGTATTGCCACCGATGCTGCTTCCCCTTTAATATTTGCTAACAATATAGCTGATACCTAGTAACTTCGTCCCTCAGGTCAGAGCAGGTTCTGCTCCATACTCGTTCTGTATTTGTCTTAATACATCTGGTATTACTGCTAATGACGGGATACCATGAGTTCTGGTATATATGGCAGCGAAATCTGTACCCCAAGAGGTACAATCTTCTATCTGGGGTGTTATCACCATGGGCAAGCAAATTGCTAACATTCTGTGTTTTTCATTTGGGCTGGTGTTTGGAAATACCGCCTCTATCTGTGTTATTTTTTGAGCCACTCAGAATGGCATTTGTCCACGTTTAGTGGGCATTTTACCCATCACTGTGTGTAATGTTTGTGGTGTAATTTTAGTTGTTGATGTTTGAATCGGACCTGTTGGTGTAGCCGTTGCTAGCTGAACTGTGAGTGTCCGCATAACGAATTGTGTCATGTTTCTGTAAAGTTTTATTAGTTCTTTATGCTGTGTAAGTCAGGATGTGGTGCGTAGCCAGCTAATACTGGCAATGTCGCTCCGTCTCTTCTGAGCGGACCGAGTCTTACTTTATTTCTTGTATGGGGTAGGGCGCCTTTAAACCAGTATAAATGCTCCTGGTAAATGAGCGGAACTTCGATGTCCTTGTATGGACAATATTCGTCCGGTATTTCATCTCCTGTGTAGTAATGAAATGTCTTTGTTAGTGCATTTGCATGTGGGAATGTAACCCATGAATAGAATACCTCTGTTCTAAATGATTAGTGTGCCTCAATCACGAAGGTTACTGGCCCACCCCTAGCTGTTAAACCATAGGAAGCTAGTTTTAGAGTGATGGCATTTCTTACATTTTCTGTAATTTGCATTGCATCTCCATCTTCTTCTTCCTGGACTGTTATATTCAGTTCGAGCACAGTGTCTCCCTGCTCAGTCATTGTATTTAGTGAGAAGAGTTCTTCAAGGGAACTGAGATAAGGTGTTATGCACAATAGGAACAATGTGTCCTTCAAGCTTGATTAACCAACAGTCAATACATAGGATTTTGCCTACTCAACTGCAGCGGATTTGTTTGTACCCTCCCACTCCAGATGTCTCTGGGAAAATGTGAGTAGGGGTCTCTGAGAATAGCACGACTGAACTACTCAGATTTGACTGTTAAATAAGTACCCAACCAACTATGGCGGCGCCATGTCGTGTAGTTCCTATAAAACCTATACAGGATCTGAGCGTTTGGACAACATACACTGCGGGCTTGGTGTCTAGACTGATTCCAGACACCCCCACCGGATATGTTGGCCTGTATACCAGCTAGCTCACAGTGCCACTAGAAACTCCTCTTACCAAGGAGAGAATAGTTCTTGGCAACTATCGAACATGACAACCCTGATCCCTCAGGAAAGTGGAAACAGTGTACTACTTTTCGCTCTCTCACTCGTGCTCACTTAGTCTCAGGGAGATACACAGAATAAACGGTATGGATGTTTTTCAATAAGTATTTATTGAACAGTCGTTATTCTAGTGTAAAATAGGTGTGCTGAAACAACCATTAGACAGTAACAGATATAAAGGATTAGAAGCACTAAGAAAGAAAAAGGATGGTAGATTTCTACCATTTTGCTATAATCATAAATACAGGCAAGTATATAAAATACATGACAATAAAATGTGTACTCCTACGATGCTACCCTAACTAGATGTACCTAAGTGTACCTAGCATGTATGTAGGTGTTATGCCAAGAATCCCTCTAGGATAAAGTCAACCCCATTACCTGAAGTGAAAGACTCTGGGACCCCATCTTGGTCTCGAGTTGGCCACCCTGCAAAGGAGGTTTAGACCACTGCGAGCTGGAGTATCTGCATGCAGGAACCTCAGCGTCTCGCATCAGTGTGTGCCGGCAGGGAAATCCTGATCTTCTCTCTCTGTCTTCAGCAAGATGTGATGTTTATATACCCAAGGGTCTACCCGGTGGTTCTACCGTGCCATTTGTCGGACTTAGGATGACGTCGGGAATGAACTTTATACATAGTTATTATACAGGAGATGGTAGTCCTGCTGAGTTTCCAAGAATCCTCATGCATAATGTATGAGGCTTTTACCAGGGAAAATCCTGCGTTCTGTGTGCAGTGTCGTATCTAGGTAAAAGTTCAGTCCCCAATAACCGTTCTGTGTGTAATGTAGGGGAGAGTATAGGTGAAAGGTTATGATGTTACCTGAGCCTATATCGGGGTACCACTGTTGGCCGCAATTGCAGACAAGATTCTGAACAGCATCCCCCTAATGCCCAAGATCGCCACTTTTTGCACAGTGTGCAAGATAATTCTAATTGTTGGGGAGCAGTCCATGCCTGCGCTAATTAAAGCTGTGGTGGACCACAAATGGTATAGTTTTTTTATTTCTATTTTCCCAACATCATCCAAGTTCTGAAATCCTTGTTTCCCTAAAAGTTAGTTTTCGTTTTTTGCAAACAAAATAAAGAAACACCCAAAAAAGTCTAAATAATGTTGAAAAAACACCCACCCCACAAATAAAGGTTCTTTTTTGAACCGCCTACTTTTGTTTAAAGAAAGAAAAACTATATGTTATGTGTTTTTGGAAGTCTGGAAGTGTGTCTAATAGTCTACTGTGTTTCATGTTTGTAGAATGAATGAGTGACTGAGTATCTATATAGTGAAAGTCTATAAGTGTGTGCAGTTCTAGTTCTATGTGACTAAATGCGAGAGTATGTATAACAATATGTGAGTATGTAGTTGTCCGACAATCTGTGTGGAAGTGTGTTCTGCATGTTTGCATATGAGTGAGTGAGTGCTTTTAACATATTAATGGAAATGTCTGAGTGATACGTGAGGGAAGATATCTATTGTACAATTTGTGGATCTAACTTTTTAAGTGTGACTCAATGTCTAAGGTTGTCTGAGTATGTCTGTGTTTCTCTCAACCGGTCATAACACGAGCTCTCATTGAGGAAAGGGAGGTGCAGTTCATCCCTGCACTCCGGGGCAGGCACCTTGCCTGCCTCAAGGTGCAGGGATCAACAAGGTGCCCCCTCGGCCTCCAACCAGAGGCCGTGCATCAAAGGGAACCCTGCTGGGGATCCCCAAGCACGCTTTCCGACATGGTTTCCATGCCAGACAGGCCGGCATGGAAACCATGTAAGAAACCGTGCATTGTAATCTCAAGGGCGGAAAGGCCCGCACCTGAGATTACTGGCCGGATTCCGACAGGCGGATAGGCTCTCTGAGCCTGTAGGAAGCCAGCCACAATGACTAGTTTACTTTCTGACCGCCTCCATCATAAGGAGACAGTCGGAAAGTAAACCAAGCGGCCCATTATGATGCGGCCCTAAAAGGAGCCTTTACGGGCCGCATCGTAATCAGCCCCATAATGTTTGCCCAACTATAAGCAGGAGTAAATGATGTGCAGCTGTCTTATTGTTTCTAAAGATTACTTAGAGATACAGTTAAAGAATAAAAAGTACACCTACTAGTAGATGATATGTGCAGTCAAAGACTTAATATTTCAACCTTTGGTTTGTAATATTTCACAATATACATAATGGAAGACTGAGCTGTTTATACACATTTGTTTACAGAGCAGTATGGACAGTTCCAAGGTTTAACGTAGTAACACTGTACACAGCATCTTTTGAGAGACATTAATAGATTATTTAAAAACATGTATATGTAACAAATAATATAGCAAACATTTTCAAAGTAGATGTAGGAAAAAACATTGTAATTTAAACTTCCATCAAATTGATTTTTTTTTAGGTTCTCAGGCAGTGGTCTCACAATAAGTGGATCCTCAACTTGAATACAAGAATCCAAATGTGGAGAACACTGGCAATATTTCAAAGAAATGTTTGTCATCCTTGAACCATAGGGGAAACAAATCAGATTGATTTAAAAAAAAATCCACGAAGTATGTGCATGCCAGAGTGTAATTTTTAAAGAACAAAAATCGCACACCACTCCCAATCACATTCCATTTTCACAATCTATTTCTTAACAGTATATGTTACTATAAATAATACCACAACAGATCAGAAAGTCTGTTGAAGAATGCGAGGCTTAAAGTGGTCATCACCCTTGGTAGGCCTCATGGTGACTTATATCTAGAAGATACCCACTACATTTTGAAAAAACATTTCTCTATTACAGTTATGCATACTTGTGTTGAGGGAAAATAAGATATGAGTTTGTCAATTTCCAAGGTATGCTTGCTTTAGATGTAAGACACGTGTCATTGCACACTGTCCATCCAGATTCACTTTTCATATAGATCATGTAGTGACCTGACCTAATACTGTCTCCCTGATGCAAAATGATGGCAACTGTAGTGTATGTTTTGCCTCCTAGAGAAATTTGGCCTGCTTTGATGTTGGAAATTTCCATTTTAATATTTGTGCCATCTACTCTACACCTTTGTAGCATTAAAATGAAATATCAATTGCAGTTGTCAACATTCAGAGTTGACAATAGTTGTGCTCTGGACATACATTTTTTTGCACAGCTTTGTGTATTACAATTTGAAACAGTTTTGCAATCTGGTATGGTTACATACACAAATCGCTCTGACTGGATGTGAGTACTTGTATTATATTGACAATTCTCACATTCATGTTGCCATGAGTAGCTTATTCCAAATATTTCATTTAATGGTAGATGTTCATTTTTCTAGAATGTGTAATATCACCATTAGAAATTCTTGTGCATCCGCTTCAGTATTGAGAGTAAATTGTATGACAACACAACACAACACAATCTCATATACTTGTTGTGGAGTGACATACATCTTTTTGGGATCTTACAGTCGTTATTAAAGTTAAGAGTGATCTACACAATGTCTGTTCTTTGATTTCCTTATTCTTTCTAGCAATGGTGGTAGCAAAAAAAGGACATTAAGTACTACATTGCAATGACAGTTTACTCCAGATACATTGGAGAACTGATGTCCAATCATTTGTGCTAGAGTTTCAAATTTCACTTTTTTTAATACCTTTGATTTAAAACCTTCCTGTTTTGGTTGATGTCTTTCCTCACTGAAATTACTGAGTTTGTGTTTGATTATACAGATGGATCATTTTTCATAGATTGGGTATTGACCCAGTTGAGGAGCATGCAGACTTCTCAATCGATTGTACTTCTGACACATGAGCTGTCTGCATTTACTTTGCTCTCATCAAAATCTACAAGGTACAGACCAGAAAGTTAACTAACACATGACAGTGCAACATAAGACATTACCTTTCTGAATACCATTTGACCTCCATTTATAAGTGCAGCATCTAGACTTAATCCTTGGGACTAATGAATAGTTACTGCATACGCCAAACAAACAGGAAACTGTTCTCTACGTACATACAAATCTTTCACCAAGGGAAACCTAGCACTACACCTACCTATTTGTTTGGTTCGTATATAGGATAACATTGTATGGCAATGCACTCAAACTCACTTTTATTAGGATATGTGACGACGTCTAATGGGAAACGGCCTTTGCAACGTGGGCTGAGCCACGCGTGTTGTTTACCTGCAAGCGCAACCATGCTTGCCTTAACCACGCCTATGCATTAACCATGCATATGCGCGGTTAAGGCAGTGCGGGGTCTAGATGCTGGGATTGGCGGGCACAGGAAGAGGAAGGATCGGGAGAGGACGTGATCAGGTAGGGGGGCTGGGGCCGAGTTTTTGAGGGGTAGTTTTTAGGGTTGGGGGTAGTTTTTAGGGCTCAGGGTTGGGGGTAATTTTTAGGGCTCAGAGGGGACTTGGGGTCGTTTTTAGGGCTTGGGGGAGTCAGGGTAGTTTTCATGGCTGGGGTTCAGGGTTGTTTTTCGGATTCGGGTCGGGTAGTTTTCAAGGCTCAGGAGGGTGTGGGGGTAGTTTTAGGGCTCGGGGGTCAAGGTAGTTTTTAGGGTTCAGAGGAGGTCAGGGTAGTTTTTAGGACTGAGGGAGGGGTCGGGGTAGTTTTTAGGGCTGTGGGTCGGGGTAGTTTTTAGGGCTCGGGGGTTTGGGTAGTTTTTAGGGCTCAGGGCGGGGGTGCTGGGGTGTGAGCTATACCACACATAGCCCTTTACAAGTCATGTCTTTGCCACAACATTGCGTGGTAAAGTCATGCATGATAAAGGAATGCATGTTCAGACGTATTCGTTGTTCAGGCAGCGTGGTGAAGGCACACGTGGTTCAGCCATGCATGCCTCTGTCATACAACCAAGTTTAACACATGTCCCATAGCACCATTGACTAAACCCTCCTCGACATTCAAATTTTGTTGCTGAGTCTACAGTTTTTACAGAGGGTTAGATTTTTTTCTAAACCTGCTGTTCGAGAAACTGATTTCTCTAATGCCTCTAACTTCTTAAGCACTGATTGACACAGTGGTAAATTCATACCTTTTATGTGCCATCTTGTCTTTGCACTGCAAGAAAATAATGTCCTCATTTTCTAATGTCAGCATTTCAGCAATAAACTGTGCACAATCGTCCAAAGTTGGCATTAGAAATGCAATTTGTTTGTACGTTTTTTTAAAGATGTTCCATCACAGCTGCTGGAGACTTGTGGTCTGGAAATCGAGTACTTACAGTGCTACTTTGAAGAGCCAATTTTGCTTTCTTTGTGAGTTTTCATATTCTTATGTCTTTCATAATTTCTCTATACTCCACATCTGCTGCATGTCTCATACTCTGAGTGAACTCTCTGTATTGGAAATTCAACCAAATGTTTACATTTCCAATACTGCCTAAGGATTTTTAGTTTTCTCATGGGGCAGTTTTTTTAACACTGGCTGATGTTTCACAGGTTTAATCTAAAGTAGATCTCCAAACTATATAATGTGTTTCCCACCAAAAAGAGGATCATACTCTGTCCTGAGAACGTCTTGGATTCTCTAGTGAACAAAGGCTAGCATTAATTTTGCTACAGTGCTCACCTCATCTATAATCAGGACCTTCACCTTCTTCAGAACTCTTAATGCTTTATAACAAGCATCACCACTTAACTTATGGTACTCTAGTTTGCTTTCATGCTGCACTGGCAACATCAGTAGTCAATGCAAAATAATACCTATTATATAGTGTGCAGCAAGTCCAGTGGGTGCTGTTACAACACAAGAAAGGTTGCAATCAGTTTTTTGTGCACAATCAATCAATCAATCACAGAATTTGTAGAGCGCACTACTTACCCGCGAGGGTCTCAAGGCGCTGGGGATAAAAAAAAGGGGGGGGGGTTGCTGCTACTGGTCGAACAGCCAGGTCTTGAGTAGCCTCCTGAAGGTCAGCAGGTCTTGGGTCTGTCGTAGGCTTAGTGGAAGGGTGTTCCAGGTCTTGGCGGCAAGGTGTGAGAAGGATCTGCCGCCGGTGGTTGTTCTTCGAATGCGGGGGACGGTGGCGAGGGAGAGGTCGGCGGAGCGGAGCTGGCGGTTGGGGACGTAGAAGAAGAGTCGTCTGTTGAGGTAGGCTGGGCCAGTCTTGTGGAGTGCCTTGTGTGCGTGGATGAGGAGTTTGAAGGAGATTCTCCTGTCGACGGGGAGCCAGTGCAGGTTCCTCAGGTGGGGGTGATGTGGCTGTGGCGTGGTACGTCGAGGATCAGGCGTGCGGAGGCGTTTTGTATGCGTTGCAGTCGCTTGATGAGCTTGGCCGGGGCTCCCGCGTAGAGGGCGTTCCCATAGTCAAGTCTGCTACTGACGAGGGCCTGGGTGACTGTTCTTCTTGTATCTGTCGGGATCCACCTGTAGATCTTGCGAAGCATGCGGAGGGTGTTGGAAGCAGGAGGAGGAGATTGCGTTGACTTGCTTGGCCATGGAGAGCGTTGAGTCGAGGATGACTCCCAGGTTGCGTGCGTGGTCGGTGGGTGTCGGGGCTGCTCCCAGTGTCATTGGCCACCAGGAGTCGTCCCAGGCTGAGGGGTTGGAGCCGAGGTTGAGGACCTCTGTCTTGTCCGTGTTCAGCTTTAGTCGGCTGATCTTCATCCAATCGGCGACGGCCTTCATTCCTTCATGGAGGTTGGATTTGGCGGCGAGGGGTCCTTGGTGAGGGAGAGGATCAGTTGAGTGTCGTCGGCGTAGGAGATTATGTTGAGGTCGTGCTGTCTGGCGATGCGTGCGAGCGGGGCCATGTAGATGTTGAACAGTGTTGGGCTGAGGGATGATCCCTGGGGTACGCCGCAGATGATCTCGGAGGCTTTGGATCAGAATGGTGGGAGGCGGACTCTCTGGGTTCTGCCGGCGAGGAAGGAGGTGGCCCATTCCAGGGCCTTGTCTCGGATCCCTGCGTCGTGGAGGCGTGCGCGTAGAGTGTGGTGGCAGACAGTGTCGAAGGCGGCGGAGAGGTCCAGCAGGATGAGGGCTGCGGTCTCACCGTTGTCCAGCAGGGTCCTGATGTCGTCGGTGGCGGCGATGAGGGCAGTCTCAGTGCTGTGGTTGCTGCGGAACCCTGATTGGGATGGGTCCAGGATGCTGTTTTCTTCGAGGTATCGGGTTAGCTGTTTGTTGACGATCTTCTCGATGACCTTGGCTGGGAACGGAAGCAGGGAGATGGGACGGAAGTTCTTGAGGTCTCTCGGGTCCGCCTTGGGTTTTTTGAGTAGGGCGTTGATCTCTGCATGTTTCCAGCTCTCTGGGAAGGTCGCGGTTTCGAAGGAGAGATTGATAACGTTGCACAGGTGGGGTGAGATGGAGCTGCTGGCCTTGTTGAAGATGTGGTGCGGGAAAGGGTCTGACAGGGAGCCGGAGTGTATTGTGCTCATGGTCTTGATGGTGTCATCGATGTTCACGCTGGCCCAGGCTGGCAAGGGGTCGTGGTCGATGGTGTGCGGCGGGTCTGGTGCATTGATCTTAGTTGGGGCTGTCTGGGTGTTGAAGCTGTCGTGGATGTCGGCGATCTTGCGGTGGAAGAAGGTGGCGAGGAATCGCACAGGGCTTGCGACGGCGGGATGTCGTTGGTGTTGGAGCTGGGGTTGGAGAGTTCCTTCACGATGTTGAAGAGCTCCTTGCTGTTGTGTGCGTTGTTGTCGAGGCGGTCTTTGAAGGAGATTCTCTTGGCGGACCTGATGAGGTGGTGGTGGTTACGGATGGCGTCTTTGTGGACTGCGTGGCTGTCCGGTGTCTTATCACTGTGCCATTTCTTCTCTAGTTTCCGGCAGGTACGCTTGGACGCTAGGAGTTCTGGGGTGAACCAGCTGGCACTTTTGGTGGTGTCACTGTAGGTGAGTTTTTTCAGCGGGGCGAGGGTGTTGGCACAGTCGTCTATCCATCGTCTGAGGTTGCAGGCAGCGTCGTCGGTGTTGGATGGGTCGGAGGGAGGGCTGAGAGCGAGGTTTGCCAGTAGTTGGTCTTCGGTGACTTTGCTCCAGCAGCGGCGTGGGATCTGTTGGGTGCGTTGGTGTGTGGTGGGTTTCTGGAAGGTGAAGTGGATGCAGCGGTGGTCGGTCCAGAGGAGTTCCGTGGTGTGGCTGAAGGAGACGTGGGAGCTTGAGATGAAGACGGGGTCGAGCGTGTGGCCGGCGGAATGGGTCGGTGTTGTGACGAGCTGTCTCAGTCCGAGGTTGGCGAGGTTGTCGATCAGGGTGGTGGAGTTGCTGTCGTTGTTGTTCTCCAGGTGAAAGTTCAGGTCTCCGAGGAGGATGTAGTCGGTAGAGGTCAGGGCGTGCGTGCTGATGAAGTCGGCGATGAAGTCGCTGAACTGGGGTCGGGGCCCAGGGGTCTGTAGACAAGGGTGCCTCTAAGGGTGGTGTTGGGGTCCGTGTGGATCTGGAAGTGCATGTGTTCGGCGGTGCAGAGAAAGTCGTCGGTGCTGGTCGAGACCCTGATGGAGTTCTTGTGGACGATGGCGATTCCTCCTCCTACTCCATTGATGCGGTTCTCTGCGGGTGATCTTATAGCCGTCTGGGATGGCTATGGCGATGTCGGGTGCGGAGGAGTCGTTCATCCAGGTCTCTGTCAGGAAGGCGACGTCTGGTGATGATGTGTCAAGCAGGTCCCAGAGCTCGACGGCGTGTTTGCGTGCGGAGCGGGTGTTCAGTAGGATGCATCAGAGGTGGTTGAGGTCCTTCTTGGCGGGCGCTTCGGTGGCTCTGAGGCTGGTGTAGCTGCAGTTCCGGCAGGTGAAGGGACCATGAGTGCGTTTCGGGGCGGCCTTGAAGCAGTTGTGTGTCCGTCCGGGGTTGAGAGCGTGGAGTGTGCTGGCATCGTATCGGCGTCGGTCCTCGAGGCTGGAGCGGGGGGCGCACGGCCCAGGGGTTCTGGCACTGGGCGCGGTCCAGGCGCGGACGGGCGCAGACGGGCTTGCCTTAGGCGCGCCTTTGGCGCGCCAGCGGCACGGCCGCGCAGCGGCCGCCATATATGGGAGGTGGGAGGGAGGAGCAGCTGGGAGGCGGGAGGCAGGGGCAGCGAATGGTCAGTCAGGGGGGCGGGGCCGCAGGGGACGCAGCGGCGGGAGCGGAGAGAGGCAACGAGGGGTACAGAAGGCAAAGATGGACACAAAATACGGGGGCAGCGAGGGGTACAGAAGGCAAAGGTGGACACAAAATACGGGGCAGCGAGGGGTACAGAAGGCAAAGGTGGACACAAAATACGGGGGCAGCGAGGGGTACAGAAGGCAAACAAGGGGAAGCAAATGGCAAAAAACGGGCACAGAGGCAGCCAACAGGGGGGCGAGCTTACCAGCAGCGGGTAGGGCACCACAGGCGGAGCTGTGTGGTGGGGGAGCGACCTACCTGGCACGGTCAAGGGTCGCTCTCCTCACCGCGCAGCGGCCGCCATATATGGGGAGGTGGGAGGGAGGAGCAGCTGGGAGGCGGGAGGCAGGGGCAGCGAATGGTCAGTCAGGGGGGCGGGGCCGCAGGAGACGCAGCGGCAGGAGCGGAGAGAGGCAACGAGGGGTACAGAAGGCAAAGATGGACACAAAATACGGGGGCAGCGAGGGGTACAGAAGGCAAAGGTGGACACAAAATACGGGGGCAGCGAGGGGTACAGAAGGCAAAGGTGGACACAAAATACGGGGGCAGCGAGGGGTACAGAAGGCAAAGGTGGACACAAAAAAACAGGGGCAGCGAGGGGTACCGATGGCAAAGGTGGACACAAAATACGGGGGCAGCGAGGGGTACAGAAGGCAAAGGTGGACACAAAAAACAGGGGCAGCGAGGGGTACAGAAGGCAAAGGTGGACACAAAATACGGGGCAGCGAGGGGTACAGAAGGCAAAGGTGGACACAAAAAACAGGGGCAGCGAGGGGTACAGAAGGCAAAGGTGGACACAAAATACGGGGGCAGCGAGGGGTACAGAAGGCAAAGGTGGACACAAAAACAGGGGCAGCAAGGGGTACAGAAGGCAAAGGTGGACACAAAATACGGGGGCAGCGAGGGGTACAGAAGGCAAAGGTGGACACAAAAAACGGGGGAAGCGAGGGGTACAGAAGGCAAAGGTGGACACAAAATACGGGGGCAGCGAGGGGTACAGAAGGCAAACTAGGGGAAGCAAAAGGCAAAAAACGGGCACAGAGGCAGCCAACAGGGGGGTGAGCTTACCAGCAGCAGCAGCGGGTAGGGCACCAGAGGCGGAGGTGTGTGGGGGGGAGCGACCTACCTGGCAAGGTCAAGGGTCGCTCTCCTCACCGCGCAGCGGCCGCCATATATGGGGAGGTGGGAGGGAGGAGCAGCTGGGAGGCGGGAGGCAGGGGCAGCGAATGGTCAGTCAGGGGGGCGGGGCCGCAGGGGACGCAGCGGCGGGAGCGGAGAGAGGCAACGAGGGGTACAGAAGGCAAAGATGGACACAAAATACGGGGCAGCAAGGGGTACAGAAGGCAAAGGTGGACACAAAAAACAGGGGCAGCGAGGGGTACAGAAGGCAAAGGTGGACACAAAATATGGGGGCAGCGAGGGGTACAGAAGGCAAGGGTGGACACAAAAACAGGGGCAGCGAGGGGTACAGAAGGCAAAGGTGGACACAAAATACGGGGCAGCGAGGGGTACAGAAGGCAAAGGTGGACACAAAATACGGGGGCAGCGAGGGGTACAGAAGGCAAAGGTGGACACAAAAAACAGGGGCAGCGAGGGTACAGAAGGCAAAGGAGGACACAAAATACGGGGGCAGCGAGGGGTACAGAAGGCAAAGGTGGACACAAAAACCGGGGCAGCGAGGGGTACAGAAGGCAAAGGTGGACACAAAATACAGGGGCAGCGAGGGGTACAGAAGGCAAACGAGGGGAAGCAAAAGGCAAAAAACGGGCATAGAGGCAGCCAACAGGGGGGCGAGCTTACCAGCAGCAGCAGCGGGTAGGGCACCACAGGCGGAGCTGTGTGGTGGGGGAGCAACCTACCTGGCAAGGTCAAGGGTCGCTCCCCAGTCAGTAAGCACTTTTATTAGGAAATGATTCCCAGTGCCTGCTTGCCCACTAACATATAGAAGTGTAAGCTTGAACGTGGTGAATGTACATTAAAACTTATCATACTGAATTCCATGATCCACTGATGCAGTTATCTCCTGGTATATCTGTAGCTGCTCTTCATTTAGTTGGCCTGCCAACTCATCTAAGTCTACAGTTTGAATCTTAACCTGGCCCATAACATTCTGTACCTTTTTCATTGCAATGGCTGCCTCATTATCAACAATGGGCTGGCCAAGTGGATCGTGAACATGAGATCCTAAACTCTGGCTCCCTTGTGAACTATCCTTTGCAATATCTGCTGCTACAGTGTCCTCGTATTGAATCTCATTGTTCAACATTTTTAAATAAGTAGGAAATACTAAAGCCCCGGGAGGTGGTAATCCCCGGGGCAGCTGAAGAGGCCATACGGCCTCCCTGCATTAATATTTAAAGAAGCACGGGGAGGTTGTGGTCACCGGGGCATAGTAATCCCCATGAGTAGGGGCATGTGCGCCCCACTCCTTTATTGTATAATGCCCTCGGGACCTGTCCCACCCGGGAGCTGATAATGGATGAAGCGCGGGAATCCCACTGAAATTTTTTAAAACAACATGTTTTTTGAGCCCTGTGGGTTCTCAGTGGGACTCCCAAGAGGCCTAGGGGTCAGGGTGTTTCTACCCTGCCCCCTTTTATTTTTTTTAAACATTTTTTGTGGGACTTGGTTCAACCGAGTCCCAAGATGGCTGCCAACACTTCCTGGTTGAAGTGTTGGCAGCCAATCAAATTTCAGTAGGGTTTTAGTAGGCTTTTGGGCTACCAGATATCTATTTTTTTAACTTAAATATCTCTGAAAATACTGAATGGATTTACACCAAATTACAAAAAGCATGCTTTCTGGACCAACATCTAGCTTTCTGCCAAATTTGGTGTAATCCATTCAGCGGTTCAGGCTGTAGTCGTGTTAAAAAAATTAAAAATCCCCATAGACATACCATGAGAAAAATGCGTTTTGGAACCCCCTATTTTTCTCGGGACCCCACACGACGGATCACCTCGAAAATTTCAACATATATGTAAAAGTGTGTCTGCAAAAGTGTTTATGACCGTGTGTGTGTGCACAAGACATTATGCATTTTAGTTTATGTTAATGAATGTACGCGTGGACATAAATATGTGAGGGTGTGTGTATGGCTGAGTGTGCCTCTCAGTATGGATTTGTATCTATATCTGCATGTAGTTGTATGTGAGTTTGAGTCTCAGTGTGTAAGAGTAATTGCAGAAAGAACTGTCAGTAGAAATGTGTATTGTTCTTTGTGTGAATATCAGTGCACAGAGTTTTGCGTCTGTGGGTTTAAGTTTGTGAGTGGGATTAACAGTGCCTATGCCTTTGTGTGTCGGGGTGTTTGTATCTTGTGGTGGAGGGGTTAACTGTATCTCTCACTTAGAGGTTGTGTGCTTGTGTATGTGTTTGAATGTGTTGTGTGTCTGTTTTTGTGACGGTTATTGAAAGTGTATAACTATGTTTGTGTGTGAATGTATACATGTGTGTTTCTGTGAATGAGTATGTGGGCATACATGAGTGTGTACATAACTGTATCTATGGGATTGTGAAGGTGGGTGTCACTCAGTGCATGAGGGGTCCTTGAGCAGGATTATGTGGGTGAGTATGTATGTGTGACATTGTGCATGTGCCTCTATGTATGTGACTGCCCTGCAGTTGTGAGGTCAATACAAGAGCATGTGTTGGAGTTGTAAGTATGTGCATGTGACTGCCTCTATATAACATTATGTAATTGTATATGGCACTGTATGTATGTGGGCTCTGAGAGTAATTGAAATTGTGTACGTGAGTATTTGTGTGTGTGCAATTATGTACATGTGTGTGGTAAGTCAGTATGTTGGCTTGTGTGAATGTGTGTGTTTGACTATGCAATTGTGATTGTGGGTGTCACTCTGTGTGTGGTGTGTGGAGTGACTGTGGGTAAGGGGAAATTGGTTTAAAAATGTAAGCGGGTGTGTGTGTGTCATGTGTGTGTTAGTGTCTACAGTTGTGTGGGTAAGCATTTTATTGTGTGTATGGTGTTGTGAGGATGCCTGTGAATGTGTTGTGGGGGCATTGTCTATGTAGGGGACTGTGTGTGTGCAGGGGTTGTGTGTGTGTCTGTGGGTGATGGATTGTGTAAATGTATGTGTATGTTTGTGTGTCTGATTGTGTGAGTATCTATGTGACTGAGTGTTTGTGTATCTATATTTCTGTATATGTATCTTTCTTTTTCTTTTTGATCGTATGGATTTGCGAATCCATCAGAAAGTCTCAGGAGGCCGCGCTGAGCTCCTTAAAGGATCCGCAAATCCACCGTACGATCAAAAAAATAATTTCATGATCACATTCCAATACACCGAGGGTCCCTTCCCAACACCCACAATACATCCAGGGAGTCAGGGTACCTCTGCCCTGCCCCATTCCACCCTTTTTTTTAAAGTTTACCAAGGACACAGGGACTGAGTCCCAGAGTCCTAATATGGCAGTTGCAATTAGTTGTTCAAATTGCAGCCAGCCAATCACAATGCAAGGTGTGGCTTGTGTATTCATTGTGAAGGATCCTTGGCATGAAATATACAATTTGTTTGGATCTTAATTTCTCCAAAACTACTGAACAGGCTTACACCAAAATATAAAGAGCAGTCTTTAGCAGTCAAGATCTAGCTTTCTGCCAAACTTGGTGTAAAATTTTCAGCGGTTTGGGCTGTAGCGGTGTCTAGTAGTAGTGGTGGGTGGAACTCGAGAAGTTTGACTCAGTGGAATTCTACGGAGTTATATAAAAACTCAGCGAAACTCCACAGAGTTCCACAAGTGGGCAGAATCCAGCCTGTCACGCTGCTCATGCTGATTTTTAGTGCCAAGAGCTTGCTCCGCTCTGTAAAATCAGTGCAAAAGGCACCATGCAGCTTGCCAGAGGACGCTGCTTCTTTCTGCCATTCGATTAGGTGTTCTACTTGAGCGGCAGCTTTCTCAACACAAACGGTCGTGACCTGTATCGACTGCCTGCATTGAAAAATCTTATCAGGAGGTGTTCTAGTGCCTGAAAATCAAGCTAGGGGACATAAATTCTCGCTCGCGCTCACCAACCTAATGTTGGCAAGCCACGCATGAGAAAAAACATCACCATGCGGCGGTTGATGGAGTTTTGCCAGAACGCGGAGTGGGCAAAACGCGGCAAACTCCACTGGTGAAGCAGAATGGTTTTAGCCCAACCCCTAGTCTAAAGTTCCTATGGAAAAATTCATGTGGAAAATACATTTTGGGGCCCCCCCTTTCTCTTGGCCTCGCTTGATTGATCACCACAAAACTTTCCATGTGCAAACTAGTCCAAAAGTAGCACTTTTTGGGAATGTTTCGTGGAGATTCATCAAACTGGACCAAAGATATATATATATATATATATATATATATATATATATATATATATATATATATATATATACTTATACTTATCTGCGTGGTAGAGGCAGATGCGTGGTAAATGTATGCAATGTAATAAATAAATGGTAAAGGCATGCGTGGTAAAAGCATGCATTGTAATGTCATGTAACCAACTCTAAAGTCTTGTCAGTATATATATTAGTCTAATGGTTTTAAATTTATCAATGTAGCAAATTGGCCCAGGAAGTTTTCAAATTTCTAACATGCAGGTCTCACGCAGATGTCAGCAGTAAGTGCTTAACACCGGCCGCAGTCTGTCTGTATGAGTGGAAGGGGCCATGCCCCTCACCTTTTTCCTGACAAGAAGAGTGTCTGTCACTAGTGTCACTAGTCACCTCCGACCTGGGCGCTTCAGTTTTAAGCTCTGAATTGCCCAGGGCAGAGTGTCAATCAGTGAAACCTTGTCAAAGGGGGGGGGGGTCAGCAGTATCACTGACTTCACCCCACTCTGTGACGAGTGAGGGACTGCTGACTCTTCTCATTGGCTGACCTAAGGTCTGCCTTTGAGAAGAGGCAGCAGTCCCAACCCTCTGGGGACTTTCGAAGCTTCTCTCTCTGGGAGCTGCAACACAGGTAAGCTTTTATGTTTTTAAACTTTTTGGTGCGTGAGTGTAAGTATGAATTTGTTGTGAGTGAGTGTTGTGAATGGGTGTGTGTGTGTGAGCGTCTGTGAATGCATGTGTGTGAGTGTATATGTGTGTCTGTGTTGCCTGCCAGCCCCCCTCCTTGCTAACATTACCGGCTGCCACTGCTTAACACCCTAATACATCTTCCTGCAGAATGCCCAAATATAAAATGCCTATAGCAAACTTTAACTCTCAGGCAAAACCAGATTTCAACAGCCTTGAACTGATCTAACCTGAAAACACTGTAAAAAAACTGTTGGACAAAATTGCACACTAAGTAATAATATTTTGGTTCTCACGATTCATCTTTCCTGTAACTGAATGGAGGGATTAATAAAAATAAACGTACTGTCCAGGCTCTCAGAATGTTAGCGTACCCAGTGACCCTTATAGGGTCAAGTTTTCAGTATTAGTGACTGATAACATCCGCAGAGATCTGCAGCTGTCATTGCTTCCTTCCCTTCCAGAGCCATACAGATGTCTGTAAGCGGAAACATGATCACACTCCTAAGAATACACCAAAGGTACCTGGGACAATAGTGCATGCATGATTCAAGCTAAAGAGTGTCCCGTGGGTGTCTCCAAACACCTGGTCAATTAGCTCAAGGATTAGAAATCCAGCCTCAGAAACATGGTCAGACAGGAACTCACAGTCATTATGGAGGCCACAAAGTATCCAACGCCGTAAAGAAAAATTATGTAGCTCGCCTGCAGAATGTGAAGAGGGCACTAGTCTCCCATTTCTCACAGATATTTATTGGCATTGGAATGAATGAGGGTGCTTGAAGGATGGAGGTCCCCCTGAAAGGTTGAAGGGCTACCCTGCCCACAGTGATTGCAGTGGTCTGCGTTACACCCCTGAACAGGTCAAGGGCTAGATGCTGAGACATCATCTTCCCCTTCTTGGGGATCTGAAGAAAGTGTAGAACCTCTCCTATAGCCATACAGCCGCATCAGGATCCAACCACAAGTTACAAAACAATGTATACTGATGTCAGCTTCCAAGGGAGATAGAGAAATTGGGAAGTAGAAGCCACTAAAAAGGGAAAAAACGAATGTTAGAAATTAGGACTCGAGTTGGCAGAGGTATGCCCCCTTTTCAAATAGGGACAACAATCCTAGTCAGGGTAAGCTAGATACACACTAAAAGATAACCTGTTCTCACCCTCTGATAGCTTGGCACAGAGCAGTCAGGCTTATCTAAAGAGGCAATGTGTAAAGTATTTGTGCAACATACACTCAGTAACCCAATGAAAACACCACAAAAAGACTCTACACAGGTTTAGAAAGATAGGAAATATTTATCTGAGTAAAGCAAGACCAAAACAACAAAAGTTCAATTAGTAGAACCAGAATGATGAATTTTTAAAGAATTGACCAAAAATAGTGCTTGGAAGTCAATAGTGCTAAAAGGTAACTTGAGGTCGTGCTAGACCGCAGTAAATCCAAAGTTCAGGTTGACCGCGATGGAGGGCAGGCCGGCTACAGGACTCAAACAGGTCCCGCTGACAAAAGTACCTTGGACGGAGCAAAGCGTCATCATCGAGAGTACGAGGCGTCGGTTCTGATTCACGCAGGTGGGTCGAAACATCAAAGTCAAGCCTCGCAATCGGGACTTTTGATCAGCACTGCGTCACTGTCAAGCCTCAGTAGGGCCTCGCGTTATCAAGCCGCATAGGGATCTCTTCAGATCAGAACTGCGTCAGCATCAAAGGGAGCTGCATCGATTCCTATTGACGCAGTGGTGACGATGCATCGATTTTGTAGCAAAACAGCTGCAGAACCCACTTTTGAGGCCCAGAACTGGAGGGAGCACCTCAGGCAAAGGAAGATTGACAGATGGCAGAGTCCAGCAGCACCAGCAGAGTTGCAAGAAGTTATTTTATGACCATGACTCTTCAGAAAACAGGAGGCAAGCCAGCAAGCTCTTGGAGTCACTCTGGGTTCAAGTGAGATGGGTCCAGTCCTTGTCTTCAGCAGGGCAGAGATCAGCTGACAGAATGGCAGCTCGGCACAGCAGTGAAGCGGTTCCTTAGAACAGTCAGTCAAGCAGAGTGGCAATGCTTGTAACACAGTAGTCCTTACGCCTGGCAGAGTTCTTTCCAGGTCCAGTAGTGTACTGTCTTGATAGGGTCCGAGCCCCAGTAGTTTTACCCAAAGTGCTTTTGAAGTGGGGGTCACTTCAAACTACCTCCTTGAAGTGCACAGGTCCCCTTTCATCCCAGCCGTGTCTGTCAGGTTATCTGTGGGGGGTAATCAGCCCTTTGTGTGGGTACAGGACACAGCCTATTCAGATGTAAGTATTTGCTCCCCCCCTTCCTGCCCAGGAAGGCTATCAGAATGCAGATGAATTCAGATTAGTCCTCTGTCACACCCACCCTTCCTGTGTTTGTGGCTGTCTAGAGGGACTGCACAAAGTGTAGCTGTCACATACCCAGGATGTGTATTGGAGACAGGCTGCTGGTACCCAGAGCTAAGTTAAGAGCAGACAGAGAAATGTCCACTTTCTAAAAGTGCAAAAAGAACAATTGATGGATGGAATGCTGAACAATGTCACACATTCACCCCCAGTACAGAGATCTGGGCCCAAATCCATTGGTTGTTTGCGCCCCATGCCATTGCAGTTTAGAACAGGCCATATGCAAATCAGTCTTGACCCTGCTCTCCATGGGAACAGTCCAGCCTGAACTACCAGGTCAGGTCCTCCCTGGACCCGTAACAAGCATCCTGGGACTGGTTTCAGGGTATCACCCCTCATCAGCCAGGCTAGCTTGACTCCAGTGGCTTTGAGAGCACAGGACCCATGTCTGGGCATACCTGTCCCACTTAGGGCAACAAATACAAAAAGAACAATTG
Organism: Calotriton arnoldi; assembly: GCA_963921515.1. Taxonomy (NCBI): domain Eukaryota; kingdom Metazoa; phylum Chordata; class Amphibia; order Caudata; family Salamandridae; genus Calotriton; species Calotriton arnoldi. The sequence goes on along the minus strand of CAWUFW010004226.1, from coordinate 1,507,949 downwards.
ATGGACAGAATGCTGAACAATGTCAAACATTCACCCCACTACCATGCAACATGTTACACCACCACCATTTTTTTAAATCTATTCCAGGGGATCCTCCTATAGTGTGGTCCAAATGGAAGAAAGAGTTTTAAAATTATTTGCGTGTGTGTGGTACAAATCTGTCCATTGAAAGAAGAACATCTTTAATACTGCATAGTTTGGGAGCAGAGGGAAAAGAGTTTCTAGAAACATTACCTCACCCTACTGCAGGTGGTGGTGATGGTGATGCTCCTCTAAAGGAATTTGATTCAGCTTTGTTAAAATTGGATAATCATTTTCTGCCACAAAAATCTAATATTTTAGAAAGATATTATTTTGGGAAGCACAAGCAAGGTTATGATGAATCTATTGAGGATTTTGTTACTGCGCTTCGCAAACTTGCAGCAACATGCATGAATTGCAGAGAAGGTTGAAGAACGCATACTTGACCAGTTAATGTTAGAATGTAATTGTGATAACATTTGTGAAGAACTGTGGTCAAAAAATCATCCCAGAAGATTTAGTATTTGCAAAGCAGGTTGAACACTCCATTTCAAGTATCCGAAAATTGAAAATATCAAAAGAAACAGTCTTTTCTGTTAGTTCTGTTGCCATGAAATCTAAGAAACAGAGTGTAGAAGTAGGGAGCAGCAACATCACCAAGCCACCTGGCTAATTCCAAAGAGCGTCCTGTTTTACGTAGTGTTTGAAATTTATGTAAGAACAAAGGACACTATGTCAAATCTTGTTAGTCCAGTGAGAAGCCCAAAACCAAAGTTATTGAAGTGGATCTATGTGATGAGCAGGATTTTATTTTGCATGTAAATTGTATCACTGGTAATACAAGTGAATATCCGGTGGATACTGTGGAACTCAATGGGATTAGTGTTCCCATGAAGATGGATTCTGGTGCAAAATTATCTTTGATTTCTGACACTGACTTTTCTGAACATTTTGAAGGAAAAGTTCAGCTATGTTATCCCAATGTGACCCCTTATAGTTATGGAGTAAAACCTACTGACTTGACAGGTTATTTTGAGGCCAACATAAAGTTTTGTGGAAATGAAACTTTTGGCAAGGTATATCTGCCTGTGAAGGGGGGCACCGTGTTGAGTTGGGCCCATCAAAAGTTTTTGGATATCTTGATCCTAATGTGAATCCTCATATTTGCAAATAAGAAAAGTTGACAGCTTTGGCGAACTTCTCATGAAGGAGTATCCGGATGTTTTCTCTGCTAAAGTGGGGTGTGTCATGGGGTACAAGCAACTGATCCGTCTAAAGGAAGATGTGATACCCTCACCTGTAAAGTAAGGAATATTCTGTTTCGTTTGCAAGGGGCTGTTGAGGCAGAATTGAAAAGGTTACGGGAGAAAGGGATCATAGAAACTGTTGAGGCTTCCCCAAGGATTGACCCGCCTCGTGGTGATTGCTTCTAAGAGTTTAGGCGACATCATGTTGTGTGTCGACCTTCGTCAGTTGAACAAAGAAGTTAATAAGGACAGGTTCTTGTTACCCAACATAACAGAAATGATCAGTGTGCTTGGAAAGGCTAAGTATTTTATAACATTAGATATTAGCTCTACTTATCATCAGGTGGAATTGTGGGATGAATCCAAGGCCTTAACTGCATTTATAAAGCCATATGGTGTTTATAGGTTTAACAGGATGCCGTTTGGTCTATGTTCAGCAGCTTCTGTATTCTAGAGACTCATGACCAGATTGTTGGGAGGAGATTGTGGAGTAAGATTTTTCCAGGATGATGTTCTTGTATTCACTGATTCTTTGGAGGTACACATGATTAAAATCAGAGCGGTCTTAGACATTTTCCGTTCTAAAGGAAGTATGCTCAAATCTGGGAAGTGTAGAGTTTGTTGTTTAGAAATAACTTACTTGGGACACGTCATTAGTGGAAAAGGTGTCAACCCCAAGGATGAGCTAGTTGACACCATTGTGCAACTGGTGCAACACACAATAAAAGAAGAGGTGCAAGCTTTTCTGGACTTGGCGAAATTGTATGCCCGCTATGTTCCAAATTTTGCTAAGCACTTTTGTGCCATCAGGGTATTACTTAGGAAGGGTAGTCATTTTGAGTGGATGCCTTCCTGTCAAGGGGAGTTTAATGACATCAAACAAGCTTCATTTTCAGCACAATCCCTGAAGAATTTTAAACCATGTTTGCCGTGTTATATAATAACTGATGCCAGTGACAAAGGTCTTGGGTGTGTACTTAAACAAATGAAAGATGGAAAAGAAGTAACTATTGCATTTGCATCTAGGTCTCTTAGAGGGGCAGAAACATGATATTCCACGATAGAAAAAGAAGTGCTAGTTGTGTGTTGGAGCCTCAAAAAATTCAATCAATTTTTGTGGGGTTGTGCGTTTTGTTGTACAGTTAGACCACAAACCTCTTCATGAAATGTTTGGAGAAAAAAAAATTAGATTGTGTGTCTTCACACATTTGTAAATGGATTGTTGGACTACAGGATTTTCAATTTGTGGTGAAGTACACACCTGGTGTGGAAAATAAGTCTGCAGATTGTTCATCAAGGCTACGAGGTGATGTACAAGATTCATAGTTGACAACAGAAGCGTGGTCGATGGAAGATGACATTAAGGTGTGCGCTGTCACTGAAGGGTTTGTTAATGAAGGTGAATAGTTGGGCAGATTGGAGAGAGATGAGGTGTTGAAAGGGTTATGTGATGGTGTTATGTCAGGTTTGGATACATGGACTTGTGATGAAAAGTTTAAAGGCTTTGATAAAGTTTCCGCAGAGTTAGCTGTTGCTAATGGTGTTCTCTTAAGAGGTTGCCTAATAACACCACCTTCAGTGTCAAAAGTATCCAATTGGCCCATGAAGGACATCAAGGAATCTGTAGGACTATGGAGAAGCTTAAAACTGTTTATTTATGGCCAGGTAGGGATCTGGTAGTTGAGAGAGTGGTCAGAAAGTGTGTAGAATGCAAATTGGCCGACAAGAGTTATAAAATACGAACACCTCCTATGATTTGCAGAGAAATACCTAAGGCAGTATGGGAGAATGCTGCTTTAGACATAATGGGACCAATAAGTTGTGGTTTCACCGTTAAATAGTTACTTATATTGATCAACTCCCTTTCTAGATGCCTGAAGTTATGGTTACAACGGAACTTACCACAATTTCAGTGTTGAAGTTTCTTACAAAAGTGTTTGCTCTGGAAGGCAACCTGTAGCAAATACTTACAGATAGTAGAGTGCAATTTACCTCTAAAGTCATGAAAGAGTTTTTGGACTCACAAGGAATTAGGCACAAGAATTGTGTCTTGTACCACCCAGAGTCCAATGGCATAGTTAAAGGGTTTAATAGAACCTTGAAAGAAACTATTCAGATTGCCAAATTCAAGGGGGTGGATTGGATGAATATGGTAAATTGTAGGGTGGAAAAATATAGATATACACCCTACAACACCACAGGTTTGAGCCCATTTGTACAATTGAGAAAACACAATGATCATACCAAAATGTGCCCACCGTGGGTGGATGTATATCATGAGTCTCATCATTTGAAGGCTGACTTCCTGAAAGAAAGTTGATGGAGAGAATCACACATACAAGTTGACAGAAAAGCAATATATGATCTTCGTAAAGCAGTTAAACAAATGGATGTCAGAGTGGGGCATGTTGTAAAAGTGAAGCTGCCAAGATATTCTGGTAGCTCTTCCTCTCACTTTAGTGAACCTTGCAAGGTAGTCAAGGTCTTTAAAGGGGCAATAAAAATAGATGATGGGAGGATTTGGAATCTCAATCATGTGGTGCTGCTGTAAAATAATTAGACAGTGTCACACTTTCTGTTGCAGTTATTATTCTGATAATGCATGATTTGTATATTTGTATCTCTTAAACAAAAGCTTTATCTCAATTTGTTAAAAATTGTAGATTTCGTTTTTTTATTCACTGGGTTAGGGAGGGCGGTGTGTGGTATCCTTGTATTAATTATCCTACAATGGTATGTTCCTTTTCCCCCTCCACCTTTGTACACTGTAGGTAAGTGCTGTTTTAGAATGTAGAGAATAGAGTTGAAATGACAGTTAGAGAAAGCTGGGATTGTTTGTGTCAGTGGCTGGAGCTTTGTGTACAGAAATAAACTGCTTACAATTTCATCTCAACTCCATGTCTGCAGTTCATGACCTCTCTTGTGTACATCGACACTTCAGGGGCCTTTAGAGAACTCTGTCTTTTTATCTCCCCCCTCCTTCTTTGGTGGGAATCCTGACCACCCTTTTGGGAGTCTCCCCCAGATGCCTTCTTGGACACTCTAGTGCTGACCCAGATGTCTTCCTCCTCAGCAGGTTTCCTAGGGTCAGTTAACTTGCTATCCACTAGGTGTTAGCACAGCTCTGGAAAACAAATAATAAGCATGTGCTCCTTCAAAATCAAGATATACAGCCCTGAATAATCATCAACCTTGCTGCCCGTCACTCAGCCCTTTAGTGCCTTGCTGGCATAATCCACGAAATACACCAATGTTTGTGATGAGATGTTGAGGCTGCCCCTGAACCTGAGCCTATACCTCCCAGGGGTAAGTCCACACTTGATGACTAGGAAGGCCCTCATTGCAGTATAGCATGTCTGGTCCCCTACCTCTAGTTTAAGGAGTGTGTCCCTCCCCACCGTGAGCTTGTACCTCCACAAACTACCACCCCATAACTCCTCTGGGACCTTGTGCATTCTCAGAGCCACTTCATAGGCTGCATACCATTTGTCTAAGTCATCCCCCACCACATAACTAGGTACCAAATCCTTTGAATTACTGACTCCGAACTCACCAGTGGACACTGCAAATATGCTGCCACCATTGTTGTTGCTGGACCCCTCTCTCAGGGCTCTGATGTCCAGCTCTCTCACGCTGAGCTCAAGGGCCGTTTTCCTCTCCTCCATCGCCAGCCTATTCTCCCTAGAGCTTGCTCTAGCTCCATTTTAGCAAGGGCCTGCTCCTTCTCTAGCTTGGCAAGGGCCTGCTCCTTCTCCAATTTCAATTTGGCAAGCTCTAGCTTCAGTTTTCTCTCCTCCCTCCTGTCCTTCAGCTCCTCTGGGGACAGATTCCTTAAAGCGACACTGCTGCCTGGTCTGCTACGGACCTCTAGTCCTGAGAGGATGTTACCACCCACATCAACAGGCTGCATGTCAAGACCTCCATCTTGGTCCTGCTCCAAGTCCTCTTCCTCAGACTCTGCCCCCTCCACCTCATCCATTCCTCCTTCTGGATGGGCTGCTGCCCATGCTCTTAAGGCTTCTTGAAGCTCTGCCTTCTTGGCACTTCCCTTGTGGAATACCCTTCTCTTCTTGCAGAACCCCTTGAGCTGGCCCACGGTGTATGCTTTCAGGTTGGCCAGCTCGAATTCCATCTTGCCAGGTAGGACCATAGACATTGTAGAGAATATGAGTATGGGGCAAAAAGACTTTTGGAAAAATCAAAGATGTCAATCAGGGAGAATTGAAAAAGGTTCGAATTGGTCTTAATTATAGAGTTGTAGAAAACACTGAATTACTATATGGTATTATACAAATACAAGTCCTATCCCAGAGTCGATCACCAATATTAGAAACTGGGACTCTAGTTGGCAGAGGTATGCACCCTGTAGAAGTAGGGACCACAATCCTAGTCAGGGTAAGCCAGATACACACTAAAAGATAACCTGTGCTCACCCTTTGGTAGCTTGGCACAGAGCAGTTAGGCTTATCTAAACATGCAATGTGTAAAGTATTTGTGCAACACACACACACAGTAAGCCAAGGAAAACATCACAAAAAGACTCCACACAGGTTTAGGAAAATAGAGAATCTTTATCTGAGTAAAACAAGACCAAAATGACAAAAATCCAATTAGTAGAACCAGAGTTATGTATTTTTAAAGAATAGACAAAAATAGTGATTAGAAGTCAATAGCGCTAAAAGGTTGCTTGAGGTGGCACTAGACTGGAGTACATCCAAAGTTGAGACAGACCATGGTGGAAGGCAGGTCGATTCACGCAGTGGAGTCGATGCTTCGAAGTCGAGCCTCGCAGCTCGGCTCAGCGCTGCATCGTTGTCGAACCTCACAGTTGGTCGTGGTCAAGCCACATAGAAATATCTTTGTATCTGCACTGTATTGACGTAGAAGGATGCTGCATCGGTTCCGATCAGCGCAGTTGTGAGGATGCATTGATTTTATAGCAAAACAACTGCAGAACCCACTTCTGAGGCCCAGGACTAGAGGGGGACCTCAGGCAAGGGAAGACTCACAGCTGGCAGAGTCCAGCAGCATTAGCAGAGTTGCAAGAAGCCTTTTATGACCCTGATACTTCAGAAAACAGAAGGTAAGCCAGCAAGCCCTTGGAGTCACTCTGGGTTCAAGAGAGATGGGTCCGGTCCTTTTCCTCAGCAGGGCAGAGATCAGCAGGCGGAAGGGCAGCTCAGCACAGCAGTGAAGCAGTTCCTTAGAACAGTCAGTCAAGCAGAGTGGCAATCCTTGTAGCACAGCAGTCCTTACTCCTGGTAGAGTTCTTCCCAGGTACAGTAGTGTACTGTCTTGGTAGGGTCAGAGCCCCTGTACTTATACCAAAATGTGCCATTGAAGTGGGGGTGACTTCAAAGCAGCTACTTGAAGTACACAGGTCCCCTTTCATCCCAGCACTGTCTGCCAGGCTATCGGAGGGGGGTAATCATTCCTTTGTGTGGGGACAGGACACAGCCTATTCAGATGTAAGTGCCAGCTCCCTCTCCCCCTTCCTGCCCAGGAAGGCTATCAGAGTGCAGATGAATGCCGATGAGTCCTCTGTCACACCCACCTTCCTGTGTTTATGACTGTCTAGAGGAAATTAACAAAGTGTAACAGTCATCCACCTCAAACATGTATTGGAGACAGGCTGCAGGCACACAGAGCTAAGTTAAGAGCATAGAAATGGCCACTTTTTAAAAGTGGCATTTCTAAAATAGTAATGTTAAATCCAACTTTACCACTAAAGAGAATCTATCAATACCATTCCAAAGATATGAAACATGATTTAGCTACTCCTTTCTAATCAGGAATTACAGCTTTAAAGTGTTTTCAGGAATTCCCAATGCAAGCCTATGAGAGGAGTGAGCCTCACAATACTGAAAAATTAATTTGGCTGTTTATCACTACCAGTACATGTAAAACATAAAAGTATATGTCCTACCTTTTACTTACATAGCACCCTGCCCTTATTGCTACCTAGGGCCTACCTTAGGGGTGACTTATGTGTAAGAAAAGGGGAATTTAAGGCTTGGCAAGTTGTTTTAAATGCCAAGTCGAAGTGGCACATACAAGCACTGCAGTGGCAGGCCTGAGACAGGTTTGAAGACTACTTTGTGCGTGGCACAATCAGTGCTGCAGCCCACCAGTAGCATTTAACTTACAGGCCCTGGGTATATGGTATACCACCTTTCAAGGGACTTACAAATAAATTAAATATGTCAATCTGTTATATTACCTGGTTAGGCCCATGTAGTGAAGCAGCTTATTTCTTACATTGTCCTCACGAATAATATTTCCAAGCTGTGACCTTTTGCATACATTTGCACACACAACAATGTTGGACTCGTTTCTCTGAAACTAAGCTTGTTTTACATCTAGCTTCGCACAACATTATCAGAACGCCCTTAACATCATGTACAAGGTCGCATTCCTTACTGCGTACAAATGTCATCACTATCTTCATCCCGGGACGACAGGGCTATCTATATATCCACAACATCCCTAATCTATGCGTACATCGCACAGCTGCTTTCTATTATAAAAGATGAGCATCCCGAGAGATTAGTAAAGGAGGTACTTCCGCTGACACCGAGGGTCCTTGCATGCTGAGAAATCACCACGCGGCAACCTGACATCTCCTGAGGGGTGTCCAGTTCGTGACCAAGACGGGGTCCTTCAATCTATCCCATCAGGTAATGGGGTTGGATCGTCCATTGGGGGGTGTGATGGGGAGACGGGATCATCGAGGACTCTGTGCCCCAGGGTACAGAACTCACGCATTCTAGCGTTTTGTTCCTGGCCGACCCAGAAGCAGATGTGCACCCTGAGTGGAGAAGAAGAAGAGCGACGGGAAAGGAAGACGCCGAGAGAGCGAGGAACCCAGGACGAGGAGAGTCGGAAGATGAGGGAGCGTCGACGGGACCAGACAGCAGCAACGGAGTCCACATGGAAGCTAGAAGCCCCATGAAGTACTGAGTGGAGTGCGGAGGTGAAGCCCAGGATGGAAGGGGAGGACCGGACCACCAACCAAGACCAAGAGAATCTGATGGAAGGCGTACCGGACTAGGCTGCTATGACTTCGGTCGGGAGTTTCGGCCCAAGGCAAGTATTGTCCACAAGTGAGTGGGTACAACAGATGGGGCTTGGTTTTTGGGTTCTCGGGTCACTGTGTGAAAGAGCATGTATGCGGTGAAACATGGGGCTCACTAAAATAGAGGTCGGAGGGAACTGAAAGCGTAGCAAGTTATTTCTTTCCCACTTCTCCTATAGAGCAAGGGTGTGCCGGGGTCTGGTACAGAGGTCAAGAGAACAAGGACCCAGGGTCTTTTATTGCACAAGTGGTGACTGGTGAAGGGCTACTCACTAAGAGAATTGCAATACTGATGGCCGCCTACCTGTTTATGTTTCCCGAGCGTACCTGAAAAGAAGGAGGACGAGGTACGAGAGAAGACGGAACAAAAGACTGAGACCCTAGTAAAAGGAGTGCTGTTAACTCTTTTGATAATTACTCTTGCAACTAAAGGCCTATAAAAAGGGTCCATGTTGGACTTGGCCCTTTTTGGCTAAAGTTCCTTAAACTTTTTGCCTTCCTCCTAGACCTTTTTCTGACATAATGTTGCCGACTTAGATGCTTTGGGCACTTTGCCACTGCTGATCAGTGTCAAAGTGCAAGTGCTCCCTGTGTAAAGTGTTATGGTAATTGGTTGTCCTTAATTGGTATGTTTGCCTTACTAGTAAAGTCCCTAGTACAGGGCACTATGTGTGCCTGGGCTGGTAATGCAAATGCTACTAGTGGGCCTGCACCACTAATTGTGCCACCCACACAAGTAGCCCTAAAGAGAGATCTCAGGCCTGCCACTGCAGTGCCTTCGCGCAGTTTGTTAACTGCCTTGTTGTCCTGACAAGTGCACCCACTTGCCAGGCCTTACCTTCCCTTTCTATGCACATCAGACACCCCTGAAGTAGGCCAAGGTATCCCCCTGGGCAGGGTGCAGTGTATGTGAAAGGTAGGACATGTACTAAGGTGTGTACCATGTCCTAACAGTGAAATACTGCCAAATTCGTTTTTCACTGTTGCAAGGCCATCTTGCCCATAGGACAGAATGTGGAATGCTGTGTCCCATGTTTTCAGCATATCTTCCCATAGGCATAAGATGGAAAGATGGAGTTTAGTGTGCCTGAACTCAGAATTTAATAACACATCTTTTTGTGAAGATGGTTTTTGAATTGTGTGTTTAGAAACCACGCTTTCAGAAGTGGCTGGTTTCTTGTCTTAAACCATCCTGTGTGCCTCTGCCTGGTTGTATATTGCCTGCCTGGGTTTAGATGTGACAGGGTCTGGGAAGTGTCCTGACCCCAGGGAGGAGAAGGTGAGACAGCAACAGGCTGGCCTGCATTTGATGTGAGGGGGAGGAGTAGCCCCTGGATGTGAAGAGGGCTGTGTTGCTGCCACAAAGGATGGCTCCACCTCCTGCTGAGCGTCTGGGCCCCAGACCCTGACTATCAAAGGAAGAGGGTGTGCACTGGCAGGAAGACACCCAGGCCTGGTTTTGGACCGAGGTCAGAGCCCCCTGAACACAAAGACTTCAAAGGCATTTAGGGGTATAAATGTAAGAGCTGAAACCCCTGAACTCAAGACTGAAATCCATATTGAAAAAGGATTGAACCTACTTGGTGCTCACTAGGAACCTCTGCCAAAGAAGAACAGCTGAAGAGACTGAAGAGAAGGACTGCCCTTGCTGTGTGTTCTGGGGTTGGCCGGCAGTTTGCTGGTTTGACTAAGGAGAGGACAAGGGACTTTGCTGTGTGCTGTGTCCCCCTGCTTGTGAGGACTTTGCTGTGTGCTGTGTCCTGAAGTAGCGTGTCTCCAAGGGCCCGAGGAGAGCTGGTCCCCTGTTGTGGAAACTCAGGAACACAAAAGTTTCCAACCGTGTCTCAGCAACGCTGTGTGCGTGGTGCTCTTGCATGCCTGAGACTGCCGTGTGGTCCGTGGTACTGTCTACGAGGTGCCCGTGATCGCACTGCCCCCGCAGCGTGAAACATCGTCCACGCTGCTGCCTTGCTGTTGTGGCCTGAGCCGTCATCGTACTTGAGGCTGTGAGGAAGGATCACCGCCGCCGGCCCGAGCCGCAACGTGCCCAAGGATTGTGTGAAACTAAGAACCGTGTCTCAGCGACGCTGTGTGCGTGGTGCTCTTGCACGCCTGAGACTGCCGTGTGGTCCGTGGTACTGTCTAAGAGGTGCCCTGGGATTGCATGGCCCCCGCAGCGTGAAACATCGTCCACGCTGATGTATTGCTGTTTGTGGCCCGAGCCGTCATCGTAACTGAGGCCTATGGAAACACTTTGAGGCTTCTGGGAGGGATGTTTTACCACCCTTAGAGAGGGCGGGAACCCTGACCTACGCCAATATGAAGGCAGCTTTATGCCTCAGGTATGGGCTCACTCCTGAACAGTACAGGCAGAAATTCAGGAACTTCAAGGAACTAAAATCCAGTCCTTGGGGTGGGGGTGTGGATGAGTACACGCGTGCACTGGATAATTGGGTGATGGTTAGCATGTGGAAACGTGTAATATTTTACGTTAGCATAAGCAACAGCCATTTTGGCTGTGGTGTCCATTTCGTTTCCTTCGTAATTCTTCCGTCCTCTGCTGCTCGTCTTTTCACTCTGCTTGTGTTATCTATTTTAGTTGACCTCCTGACATGGCTAAGAAATGTACGTGCTGGGGGTTTGTAGCTGCCGGTGCACCTGGTCTTAGATGTTATCTGTTGACTGTTTACTGCTGCCATAAGCATTCCTGCTCCCCCTCCCGATTTGCTGACCAAGTGGTTATCCATCTGCCCTTGTTTGCTGATAGCTATTTCTAAACTTTCCATTTCTGTCCATATGCTTACATTGCAACAAAGCTGTATATAAGGACGATGGTTTGTGAGTTCAGTGTACCTCCTCCTACAACACTTGAGAGTGTTGTGTGGACGTGGTCCCGCTCATGAGTGATTAATAAACTTGTTGTTTTACTTCAACTCCAGTGCCGATCTCTTTTTGTTAGTCTTTGGACCCAAGGACGAGAGGGTGACCCTGCACCAGTGTGCTCACTTTTGGGTACATTTCCACAGTTGGCGAATGATTTGAAGGGATTGCTCAATTTGGGCCCCAGGGAGCCTCGGCTCAGTAATCATTTTTCAGAGTTGCGCCAACACCTGTTAGAGTGCGAGCTCTTTGATTCCCAGGAGCTGGCACCAGAGACAGACCCCTGGTTAAGGAACAGAGGGTCTGAAGAGGAACTAAGGGGGAATCCCAGCAGCAACTCAGAAATCTTCCGGTCCCGTGGGAGGGTAGAAGGACAGAGTGGCACAGTCAGGTTCCAGAGAAGTGGGGGCGGGCGTGCAGGCTAGCACCCTTTCTCAAAGGAGAGGGAGAGTGTGTAAGCGGCGTCCCCGGGGGTCCGCAGCCCCACCCCAGAGACTGGAGGGCTCTTTAGGAGAACACCCGGTGGGAGGTCTAGAACCTACTTGCCAGCTGTGCGAGGAAGAACACCTAGCGTCAGGAGGTCATGGATCGTCTGGAACCAGAGCTCCTGGGGTCCTGAAGGCCCAGAAGTCTAGACGAAAGGTTGAGAGGAGGTGTTCCCCAGTAGGAGAACCCATGGGTCAAGGCCCAGCCAGAAGGGCTGGGTCCCCTAGAAGTCACCAGGGTAACCCCGCCTGGAGTTGGCAGGGGACAAGCACCCCTAGGGGGCCCCCGACTGCCAGGAAGTATCAGTGGAGTAACTTAGTTGGCCCAGGGAGTTGTAACCAAGGGAACCCCCTGGAGTCAGGGAGGCATAGAACAGGAGGGTGTCCCTGCGGTAGCGGGCCCGCGTCCGGGTTCTATCGCCCCAAGCAGGAAAGTCCATCAAGGTAGTGATTGGCCTACCCTGGTTTTAGGCTCGGAGGGGGTTGTGTTGGACATGGCCCTTTTTGGCTAAAGTTCCTTAAACTTTTTGCCTTCCTCCTAGACCTTTTTCTGACATAATGTTGCCGACTTAGATGCTTTGGGCACTTTGCCACTGCTGATCAGTGTCAAAGTGCAAGTGCTCCCTGTGTAAAGTGTTATGGTAATTGGTTGTCCATAATTGGTATGTTTGCCTTACTAGTGAAGTCCCTAGTACAGGGCACTATGTGTGCCAGGGCTGGTAATGCAAATGCTACTAGTGGGCCTGCAGCACTAATTGTGCCACCCACACAAGTAGCCCTAAAGAGAGATCTCAGGCCTGCCACTGCAGTGCCTGCGCGCAGTTTGTTAACTGCCTTGTTGTCCTGACAAGTGCACCCACTTGCCAGGCCTTACCTTCCCTTTCTATGCACATCAGACACCCCTATAGTAGGCCAAGGTACCACCCTGGGCAGGGTGCAGAGTATGTGAAAGGTAGGACATGTACTAAGGTGTGTACCATGTCCTAACAGTGAAATACTGCCAAATTTGTTTTTCACTGTTGCAAGGCCATCTTGCCCATAGGACAGAACGGGGAATGCTGTGTCCCATGTTTTCAGCATTTCTTCCCATAGGCATAAGATGGAGAGATGGAGTTTAGTGTGCCTGAACTCAGAATTTAATAACACATCTTTTTGTGAAGATGGTTTTTGAATTGTGTGTTTAGAAACCACGCTTTCAGAAGTGGCTGGTTTCTTGTCTTAAACCATCCTGTGTGCCTCTGCCTGGTTGTATATTGCCTGCCTGGGTTTAGATGTGACAGGTCTGGGAAGTGTCCTGATCCCAGGGAGGAGGAATAGGTGAGACAGCAACAGGCTGGCCTGCATTTGATTTGAGGGGGAGGAGTAGCCCCCTGGATATGAAGAGGGCTGTGTTGCTGCCACAAAAGGATGGCTCCACCTCCTGCTGAGCGTCTGGGCCCCAGACCCTGACTATCAAAGGAGGAGGGTGTGCACTGACAGGAAGACACCCAGGCCTGGCTTTGGACCGAGGTCAGAGCCCCCTGAACACAAAGACTTCAAAGGCATTTAGGGATATAAATGTAAGAGCTGAAACCCCTGAACTCAAGACTGAAATCCATATTGAAAAAGGATTGAACCTACTTGGTGCTCAAGAGGAACCTCTGCCAAAGAAGAACAGCTGAAGAGACTGAAGAGAAGGACTGCCCTTGCTGTGTGTTCTGGGGCTGGCCTGCAGTTTGCTGGTTTGACTAAGGAGAGGACAAGGGACTTTGCTGTGTGCTGTGTCCCCCTGCTTGTGAGGACTTTGCTGTGTGCTGTGTCCTGAAGTAGCGTGTCTCCAAGGGCCCGAGGAGAGCTGGTCCCCTGTTGTGGAAACTCAGGAACACAAAAGTTTCTAACCGTGTCTCAGCGACGCTGTGTGTGTGGTGCTCTTGCACGCCTGAGACTGCCGTGTGGTCCGTGGTACTGTCTACGAGGTGCCCGTGATCGCACTGCCCCTGCAGCATGAAACATCGTCCACGCTGCTGCCTTGCTGTTGTGGCCCGAGCCGTCATCGTACCTGAGGCTGTGAGGAAGTATCACCGCCGCCGGCCCGAGCCGCAACATGCCCAAGGATTGTGTGAAACTAAGAACCGTGGGATGCAACACTTGTTAGATCCTTGAGACAACTCTATAAACAAGAATTGAGGCTGCGTAAAGATGAGATTTTAAAAGAACGATGGGATAAGCTTGCTTGCGCCGCAAGCCTCAACAAGGGCAACGGTTTTTGGGATGTAGTCAAAGATATAAGGTCTATGAGTTTGACATTTACTTCCCTGAATTGTAATATAAGCAGCGCAGCTTGGGAAGCCCATTTTACTTCAATTTATACATCCCCTGTTGAGGGAGAGGACCTTTTTAATTCGCATGTTTGTCCCCGTATTCAGATATCTGTATCAGAAGTAGAGGATGCAATTAACCAAAGTTTGGGTAACAAGGCCCCAGGCCCGGATGGGCTCCCTATCGATCTTATTAAGTATAAACAGGAATTCTGGGCCCCAGTTTTACTTAACGTTTTTAACAACCTTACAAACACTTTTTACCTAGTACGTGGTCTACCAGCATTATAGTCCCGATTTTTAAAAAAGGCGACCGATCCAACCCTAGCTGCTACAGACTAATCTCCCTGATCGACAACACACTCAAGATACTCGGGAGGATCCTGTTTAACAAGATCAGACTCTGGGCTGAGGAGGAGCACATTCTAAACAAATGCCAATTAGGATTCAGAAGTAAACTGGGTACGGTTGAACAATGTCTAAATCTCAACCTGATTGTCGGCAAATACACCGTGGCGCGAAAGTCCTCAATTTACATGGCATTTATGGACCTCTCCTCAGCCTTTGATTTTGTAAACAGGTCACGTCTGTGGTCAGCTCTTTTAAAGTACGGGTTGGATGAGGTCTTAGTTCAGTTTTTAGCTTATCTGCATAGGGACTTGAAGGCCCGGGTGAGGATAGGTAAGGACGGGGAGGTTTCGGGAAGCATTAATATCAATAGAGGGGTCAGGCAGGGGTGCGTACTGGCCCCATTACTGTTTATTCTATATATTATGAGATACATAATGCTCTGTCTGTACTCACCAATGACGTCACGAAAATTAATGGTAGTGTACTCCCCGTCTTACTGTACGCGGATGACGCGGTTTTAATGGGCCTCACCCCGAATGCATTACGTATTTTAGTTGGGGGTTTTGTTGATTTTATGGCTGGATTAGACCTCTGTACTAATTTTAAGAAATCTTTTATAATGTGTTGCGGACCCAAAAAGCACTATATCAATTCAATTTCCTCAGGGTCTGAACGTCTTCAATGCACTCGCACTTTTCCATATCTAGGCCTAATGGTTTCAGATAATGGCTCTTGGGCAGCTCACCTAGCGCATGGTAGGAGTAAACTCCTAAAGTCCACTAATTCAATTGTGTCTCTCCCTCAGCCAAAAAGAACAGAGGTTGTGCTATCCTTGATTAAAATCTATAAAACACAATGTATACCGACGGCGACATATGGTGCAGAAATTTGGGGTTTTACTAAATGTAGTAGCATTCAGGGCGAAGAGAATAGATTCCTCAGAAAACTCCTGGGGGCCCCCATCTCATCATCTAATTTTATTTGCCATAGCGAACTAAGAATGCCTTACATCGAAGATTATATTAGGTCCCGCCCTGCCATATTTTGGTTAAAAGTTTGGCAAAACCCTGCAGCAACGTTAACCAGGGATATTATTCTAGACTGCCTAAATTGCGACAAGGGCATGGATATACCGTGGCTTGAAGCAGTCAACCAAAGTTTGACCAGCGTGAACCTAAATCACATCTTTACAAACCCAAGTTATGTAGAGGGTATAACTAAGAAGATTTTACAGGAGGCCCTGTACGAACGATACAGTGGCCTACGAAACAAATCCGAGGCTCAGAAAACAACAGTCTCTAGGTATATTTCCTCGGTGACCGTTAACTGCCCTTTATCACATTTGCCATCTAGGTACCTTCTAATGAGTTTAAGCCGTTGGGAGAGAAGCCTGCTCTTCCGCCTTAGGGCTGATACTTTAAAATATTTGTTGTGCTTCCCCATAGGCTTTAACAAAAACCTTGAGCAGACGATCTGTCCTTGTGGCAACCAGGGTAATCAAACGATGTTACATTTTTTATTCTTTTGTGGTTTTTATAAAAGATATACCAAACAATTTCTGATCCGTGTTTTAGGGCATCCATCATTGTTGATTATAGGACAGCTTACAATGAAATTTTAAATTTAGCAATGACAGATTTGATTTTCAGTGTAAGCTCTTTTGTGAAGGCGGCAGTTCGCTCACGCGCCTCTATGAGTGTCTGATTAACTTATTATTTATCACTTCTAAGAACCCTGACACTGATCCACTGCTAATATTATGTTTACCTGTTGGACGGTGTTGTGATATCATGCGCTGTAACTGTCCAAATTTGAGAGTAATTTGATGCACCCTGTTTTATAGAAATGTTTAGCTGAATTATTAGTTTATAACATTGTTTACATTATTTGCACTGAAACAAATCATGCTGCTATACATGTCTGCACTTGAATGCACTTTGATACACTATGCTGCTGTATGTTTAGATCCGATTGTGTGTGTATTTATTCATCAGATGCTGATTGCTAACTTGTATTTTTATTGTGTCATTTTAAATGTTGGGATTTTAACTGCACTTTTATGGATATCTCATATCCGAATAAAGATTTGTTGAATTGAATTGACTAAGAACCGTGTCTCAGCGATGCTGTGTGCGAGGTGCTCTTGCACGCCTGAGACTGCCGTGTGGTCCGTGGTACTGTCTACGAGGTGCCCTGGGATCGCATGGCCCCCGCAAAGTGAAACATCATCCACGCTGCTGTATTGCTGTTTGTGGCCCGAGCCGTCATCGTAACTGAGGCTGTGAGAAAGGATCACCGCTGTCGGCCCGAGCCGCAACGAGCTAAAGGATTTCTTGAAGCTAAGGATGCTACAAGGTGAAAGGGATCGTGATCGTTGTTCGTCGAAAGGAATCTGCCCAAGATCATCAACAACGGAGAAGGCCGCGCTGTAACCTGTCCGGCTACTGCGTCGCCTAGCAGCAGAGCCACAACGTGATCGGGATCGCCCAGCGGGATGTCCGACAAGCGGGGAGAGAGAGAGAGCGAGGCAGCGCACCCCCCCAGGTAAGGCTTGGACTCCGGTCGGGAGCCGCAAGCATGAGTGGCCTGGGGAGGCGTGCAGGAGTAGTACAGGAGTGCTCCGAGCTCTCTCCCGCTGCACTGCGTTAGATGCGCTGAGTCCCCGAGTGGCCCGGACCTGCCCAGCAGGACCGGGGCCGCCCCTGTAAGCCTATGACCGTTGTCTCTGCTGTTGGGGCCTAGTGGTGCCCGAGTTAACCGCATTATTATTGCATTACAAACTGCCTGATTCTTGCATTACGAACCGCGTTATTATTGCATTACGAACTGCCTGATTCTTGCATTACGAACCACATTATTATTGCATTACGAACTGCCTGATTATTGCATCACGAACCGCATTATTATTGCATTACGAACTGCCTGATTCTTGCATTAGGGACTGTCCTAGTATTACATTACGAGCTGCATTACGAACTGCATAGCATTGCATGAGGACTGCATTAGGGATCGTAAATTGCTCATTAATACCGCAGGAACCTACAAGTGATTGCTGGCCTAATAACCGGCCAAGTGAATTATTACGAATACGCATATGTTGGTTTTCAATCGTTTGGTCTCATCGTATTTCATTTTATAAAGATGCTGCTATTTTTATGAAACCAGTGTGGTGTCCATTTGTGGTGTTATCACTGTGTCACTGGGAGTGTGGTTGCAAATACTTTACACATTGCCTTGGAGATAAGCCTGGCTGCTCGTGCCAAGCTACCAGGGGGTGAGGAGGGGTTATCTAAAGGTGTGTCCCTCCTTACCCTGACTAGAAGCAAGGGTCCCTATTTGGACTAAGGTACATACCTCAGCCAACTAGAGACCCCCAGTTCTAACAGTCCACTAACCGAATAAAACACCCATAGTGATAAGCCATAATTGGTCATCGCCTTTCTTGCCCTGTTACAGTGGTGTCAGAAGTGGGATCAGTATCCTCTGACAGGACAGGAAGATGACCCAACCCACAACCATGAATGATATGATTAAGCAGTTGGCGGAGGGTCAGCGACACCTGCAACCAGTAATGGGAGGACAGGCGATCGCAACCCAGAAAGACTGCGAGAACCTACAGGATGCTCTACAGGCCCAGGCTGGAGCCATATCTTACAACCAGGTGGTACAAGACACCGCCATTCAGAGATTAACGGATACAATAGCCAATACCAGGGTCCACCATAACGTACCAAGTTCCGTTTTACAAAAGTTTCAACCAGGGGAAACCCCAGATTTCTTTTTCACCAACTTCGAGCGGGTGGCCACTACTGCATCCTGGCCACCTGAAATATGGGGGCAGTAGATTGCTCCATTATTGTCTGGGGAGTTACAGACGGCCTATCAAGCAGCAAACCTGGCAGGAATAACTCCTTATCTCGAAATTAAGAGAATCATCCTGGAAGGACTAGGATACGATAACGAATATTATTGTTCCAAATTCCGTAGGGAGAAATGGAACACTCACGACAATCCAAGGGCACTCTTTTACCGGGTACAAGACATAGGTAATCGCTGGCTTCTGCCCTCTACAGCCAGCCTGGAGGAGGTGCTAGATAAAGTCTATTTGGAACAATACTTGGATGCGCTTCCTAACCCCAGCAGAGCCTGGATTAAGCAACATCCAAACGTTACTGTTAATTCCGCTATTGACTTAGCGTGTGCATATCATAGGGCTATCGACTTTAGACACCCACACTCCCGACCCTCTGAAGTAAGACCGTCACCACCTAGGATGCCTACTCCAGTGGCCCTGCGGTGGAGATATTCCTCCCCTTCTGTGGCCCCTAGACCCTCCATAGAGAACAGACCCACGGCACGATATCCCCCCAGAGAGACAGGAACTGGTCCTCAATGTTTTCACTGCGGGGAGTGGAGACGCATTGTTAGGAATTGTCCACAGAAGACAACTGCAGTAGAACCCATGGACGTGGGCTATCTACAAGGGCAGGTGTTGTGGGCAGGACAGGGGGAAGCAAAGTATCACCAGTGGGTCAATCAGGTACTTACGAAGGTCCTACTGGACTCCGGGTGTCGGCATTCTGTAATAAGCACAGACAAAGTGCGTACAGGACAATGGCTAACTGATGAAGAAGTGTGGATCACCTTTGTGCATGGGGACAGCAAACCATACCCCCTAGCAGAGATACAGATAGACTGGGACGGACATCAGGAGGACATACAGGTGGCGGTATACCCAATATAGTGGAGGAAATGATTCTAGGCACAGACTATGTAGGTTTTTCTCAGATCCTATCAAAGGTTATTAAGGAGGGGCAGGAAGCCATATGGTGGGAGGAGGCGCCTTTTTCCCAGGAGGAAATATCTGGCGGTAGGTATAAAACAAAACTGTCCCATCGGGAAAGCCGGTCACATAACAGATGGTTTTTACTTTCTGGTGATTCTAACGACCCTTCTACTTCTCTTTCCTCTCCTACAGATGGGGGCCGGTAATGGCCCGCAGCTTTAGAGCAGCCCAGAAAGAGGACCCCAATTTGGAACGGGTTTGGGCCCCAGCAGTCGAAGAAGAGGATGGGCAGGTGGGACCCTATTTCCATGACTCCAGGGTTTATTGTTTCGGAAAGTGAAAAAACCCAATGAATTGGTTTCACAGCTATTGGTGCCTCTATCCTTCAGGGAGCAGGCGCTACACCTGGCCCACGGACAAACGGGGGGTCATTATGGGAGAGATAAGACAAAAGAGTATCTGTTGAGACGGTTTTATTGGCCGAATGTTTTTTCTGATATCAGACGGTTCTGTGCCGCATGTGACAGGTGTCAGAGAGTGAATCCTCCTCAGATAGCAAAAGCCCTGTTGCAGCCCTTACCAATCATAGAGATTCCCTTTTCCCGAGTGGGTATGGATCTGGTGGGACCCTTAGTAGCATCCACAAGAGCTTATCAATACATCTTGGTGTTAGTCGATTACCCCACAAGATATTCCGTGGTTATTCCCTTGACCAGTATGACCACGACTGCTGTGGCCCAAGCAATGATTGGGAACGCTATAACCACACCATCAAGACCATTCTTAAAAAGCTGGTAACAGAAACTGGTAAAGACTGGGATAGACAACTCCTGTTGGTGCTCTTTGCCATACGTACACACGTACAGTCCTCTACCGGCTACTGCCCTTTTGAATTGGAATTGGTCTTTGGTAGAAAACCCCATACTCTGTTTGCGCTGGTTTTTGGCCTTACGACCATTCTCCTTTCAGGTTTGTCATCTCACGGGTAATCTGCAGGGGCCGGTGGACTTCCTGTCCCGTTGGCCTGTGTCTTTATGGACCAAGCGTCCATGCCTGGATGGAGAGTGCTGTGACGGGGAGACGGAACTCACGCGTTCCAGCATTTTGTTCCTAGCCGACCCAGAAGCGGATGTGTGCCCTGAAAGGAGAATAAGAAGAGAGACAGGAGAGGAAGACGCCGAGAAAGTGAGGAGCCCAGGACGAGGAGAGTCGGAAGTCGAGGGAGCGTCGACGGGACCAGACAGTAGTAACGGAGTCCACGTAGAAGCTAGAAGCCCCACGACAGACCGAGTGAAAGGTGCGGAGGTAGAGCCCAGGACGAAAGGGAGGACCGGACCACCAACCAAGACCACCAACCAAGACCAAGAGAATCCGTGGAAAGGCGTACCAGACGCGGCTGCCGTGACTCCGGTCGGTAGTCACGGCCCAAGGCAAGTATTGTCCACGAGTGAGTGGCTACAACGGATGGGGCTCGTTTTTTGGTTTCTCGGGTCACTGTGTGCAAGAGTATGTGTGGGGTGAAACACGGGGCTCACTAAAAGAGAGGTCAGAGGGAACTAAAAGCGTACCAAATTATTTCCTTCCCACTTCTCCTATAGACCAAGTGTGTACAGAGGACAAGAGAACACGGACCAAGGGTCTTTTATTGCACAAGTGGTGACTGGTGAAGGGCTACTCACTAAGAGAATTGCATTACTAATGGCCGCCTACCTGTTTATGTTTCCCGAGGGTACCTGAAAAGAAGGAGGACGAGGTACGAGAGAAGATGGAACAAAAGACTGAGACCCTAGTAAAAGGAGTGCTGTTAACTCTTTTGATACTAACTCTTGAAACTGAAGACCTATAAAAAGGGTCCACTAACCAAATAAAACACCCATAGTGATAACCATAATTGGTCATCGCCTTTCTTGTCCCATCACAGGGGGATTCTTGGCGCTACACCTACACCTATTCTAGGTACACTTAGAGTAGGGTTTGCATAGTAGGAGTACGTTAGATTATGACCTTGTTTATATGCCTGCATACATACAATTGTTTAGCACCATGGTAAAACTATATCTACTATTTACTGTCTTGGTGCTTGTAATCACGTTTATCTGCTTCTGTCTACTATTGACTGCAGCACACTCATTTTATGCAAGAATAACATTGGTTCAATAAATAATATTGAAAACGTCCCACTGTGTATTCTCTGTTTATTTCTCTGAGAATAAGTAAGCATGAGTGACTGAGCGAAAGGTTCTATACTGTTTCCACAATTCCTGAGGAATCAGAATTGTCATGTTCAGTGATTGCCAGAAACCATTCACTCCCTGGTAGGTTAGGGAAGCTTACAGTGGCACCGTGAGCTAGCTGGTCTTTAGGCCAACGTATCCTATGGGGGTGTCTGGATCAGTCTTGACACCAAGCCCTTAGTTTATGTTGTCCGAGCAATGCGCAGGCCCTACGGATTGGTAGGAACTACAAGGCATGGCGCAGCCAACATTGGTTAGGCTCTTATTTAATGGTCAAATCTGAGTAGTTTAGTCATGCTTTCTCAGATACCCCTACTCACATTTTAACCGGAGACGTCCGTAGTGGGAAGGGAAACCAATCTGCCTCAGCTGAGTAGGCAAACCCTATGTATTGGCTGTAGGTTAATCAGGCATGGAGGATTAGAGGTTCCCACACTGAGCACACCATATCTCTATAACAAACTGGCTAACTACTACTGCTTTAACAATGACCAAACAGGATGAAAACATTGGCGAACAGATAGAACAAATAGATGGACTAAATATTTCAGAAAATTGCAGACAGGCAGTTACCATGAAATTGCTACAACATGGCCTCCCGGCAACGGGTGGAGATGTTACCTTCATGGTTGACGCACTTGAAGCATTCAGAACAGAGGTATTCTATTCTTAGGTTAAATTCTCACCTGCAGATGCACACATAGCCTTATTTCATGAATACATTGAAGATGAACCACCTGATGAGTATTTTCCATACGTGGACTTAGAAGTCCCATTAACATGCCATGAGCACAATAATTGGTTTAAAGGCATCCTACCACATACAACAGAACACGTGAGACTCGGTCCGCTCAGAAGGAGCAACTTGTCCAGTCTTAGCATCATTCACACCGCATCCAGACGTTACTGCCTTAACACCAGAAGGTATGCGCAAACTTTACAGAGATTTAGTAAAACAATTACAGGAATCTAACACAATATGTAATAAGAATATTGACAGTCCAACTAGCAGAGCTGCTCAGGCTACACAACCACACATGGCTACCACAGGTATTAGCCCGCAAACACTGAATGCAATTATGGGAAAGGTTCCTACTAGCTGGGAGTAAATCCCATTCTGGATAGCACAAAAAACAGCACAGCTTGAAGCAGTCTTTCCCCATACGGGCCCACAGGAAAAACACAGAATGCTGACAATTTGCTTGCCGATGGGGATGGCTCCCCAGTTAGAGGATTGCGCCACTTGGGGTACAGTCTTCACTGCCATATACACCAGAACACATGGTACCCCTTCAATAGCAGTCATATCAGATGTACTGAAACTGATTCAGAATGAGTATGGGGCAGAGCCTGCCTTAGATCTTGGAATCAAACTGATGGGTAATTTTGTCCAGGTATCTACCATTATGATGAGTAACATAAAAGGGGAGGCAGCAGCGGTGGCTATACGCCAATGCCTGCGCGACTTCACTTCCGCACAGCAGGGGCACGAATTACCTAAGATTATCGATGATACATATGCCTCTCTAGGGAGTGATAATCTGGGAGCCAAACCGGGGAAGCCAATAGTTAAGAGTAGTTCTGAAAAGGATAACTCTAAGCAAGCACCCGATTCTTCAACAAAGAAATGGGATAATAAACAAAAAAATAAACAAAACACAGTCACGGGGTGGGTCTCCCCAACAGGAACACACCGACCGGAGATATAGCTTACGAAACCGTGACAATATTAGAAAGCCTGACAGTTATCATGATACTGATACACGTTCATCTAGTTCCTTTCAGGAGACAACCCGAAAAGCGTTTGGAGAGAGAAGGACGGTCAGAATACAGATCAGAAGAGCGAGTCAAGCAGAAAAGGGAGACACATCGCACTTCGGACTACATCATTAAACAGGAAGACAAACAAAAGACTTCAAAACCTCAATTTAAAAAGAAAAAGGTAGCCAGAATTAAAATAAGAACTGCCCAGGCTACTGAGGACTCTGCTTCCGAACAGGGAATGGGTAGTGATGATGTTGGACAGCACGGCAGAAGTCACCATAGCTCGCCAGAACCTGATGGACTTTCTGGGGGTAGGAGAGCTGAGTGAGCATATCAAGGTGGAAAAACCTTATACAAGGGTAAGTGTCCCACATAGTTTATACAAAATAATGCTCCAAATGAAGGGGGACATGCCCAGGAAAGTGAGGGGTCTCTTTTGGGAGAACCTGACCTATGGTTACGACATTCTTTTGGCCAAAAAGTATTGGCCTCCCGAGTTCGTAATGGATTGCCCAATGGGAGAAAAAATTATTTTACCTGCTTTTTCTGACCTCGTACTAGAATCAGTTAAAAATTCATACACGCAGGAGTGGGCATTAGCTCCTGCACTTTACCGCAATCATATTGGGTGGGATGATGAGTCACCTCATCATGAAATCCCATTAAAATCAACCTCAGAGACAATACCCGATCAAACACTAGGCAAAGAAACAAGTCAGGGAGATCTTAGATCAACTTGAATACCAGGGTGTGATAGAGAATTGCACCTCACCTATGAATAATCCGTTGTTTCCCGTAATGAAACCTGATAATTCATATCGTTTAGTCTTAGATTATAGACATTTAAATGCATCCACATGCACATTTGCAGTACAAAATGCACACAGTGCCACACTAATAAATAACATTGTGTGGAAAAAATACAAAACAACACTAGATATCTCCAATGGATTTTTCTGCCAAAATATAGCACCGGGGAGCAGATATCTGACAGCATTCTCGGCGCTAGGCTCCCAGTGCCAATTTTGTCGATTACCCCAGAGGTATAAGAACAATCAGGGGTTGTTTTCAGCCAGGGTAACAGAGTTACTTAAACATTTTGATGAAGAGGCATTGTCCTATGTGGATGATATCTATCTGATGGACGATTAATTAATGGAACACTTGGCCGGAGTGAACCACATAATACTTGGGTTTGCTCACCTGGGTTACAAATTCAATTAAAAAAAATCAAAAATTGCCCACCTCAGTGTCCTATTTTTGGTTACGAGTTGTCAAGTGAAGACAAGAGCCTGGCGTGCACAATTTTTAGAAAAATGTACACTGATCCAACCTCCAACGAATCTGAAAAGCCTACAATCCATTTTAGGATTCTTGAATTTTGGCAGAACATACATTTTGGATTACGCCAAAAGGGTGAAACCTTTCTATGACTTAATAAGACCTGATTTTTTTAGTACACCATTGGACACAGGAACATACTGATATCCTACTTTCCGGAAAAGCTGACATGATAGCTTCCAAACATTTACACACACGTGTCAACAAGAGTAGCCTGGTGATCCGCGTAGTCACAGGATCAACCGGTTACACCTACATTACTTTTAATGAAGGTGATACAGTACCTATTGCATACAAATCACATTTGTACCCAAACGCTGAAATGCGTTTTGCACCAACAGAAAAAATACCCACAGCAGTACAGACTGCTGTAGTGAAAGAGAGAGCACTAGTGCAGGGGAAATGCATAATTGTCGTAACCCCGGTACCGACCCTAGAGGCCATTACGAAGGCAAGCATTCCGAATGCTAAAACACTGCATCCAAGATGGATTCAATGGGCTAACTCTCTCACTGCAACAGATGTAGATTACAGATTTGATTCTACATTGCAAACACAAGCATTCCTGCAGTATGAACAAGAATATTCTCTACCGAATGTAATAATGCCTCTAGATCGATATGATAGTATCATTTATACCAATGGACCTGCCCAGCTGGCTGTAGGAATGAAACAGCAATATTCCGCGGCATGCACAATTGTAAAAGGGCGCATGCAGGACAGAAAGTTTCTTCCTGGAAAAACACACACACAGTCTCTAGGAGACTGTACAATGCAGCTGGCAGAACTAAAAGCCCTGATACTGGAACTACAAAACACAGATCACGAATTCCCCACACTCATGATGTGCAATTCATTTTACTGCATCCAGTCCTATAACGAATATTTACATTATTGGGGCCAGAATGGATTTAGGGATTCCAAAAGTGGCACAGTAAAGCACAAGATGCTTTGGGAACAAGTGGCGAAGCTGAAAAAAGGCCTGCCACGGCTCATGTTATTCATACATTCAGTCATCAACATGTTGGCGATCACGTTGAAGGGAATTCTATGGTGGATGAAGCCGCCAAGGCAACAGTGCACACTGCTGCCTTTGCTGCAATAACTCGCACTAGCACGAGAATAGACGGAGCATCGATGATAGCTGTCAATGACAAGCGCAACAGCTCAGCCCTGCCAAAAGGCTTTCCACTCAAGTACTCCCACAAATTAGATGCGCAAAACATTCTGTATGCTCAAATTCCAGGAGTGGAGGATAGAGTAATACCAAACACTGATCGCAGATTGGCATCAATACTAGCTGCACACGAGGGTCTGGGTTCAGCACATGCAGGTATCATTGCTACAGTCTCATTACTAAAGCAGCACTATTGGTGGCCAGGTCTAACTAAACAGACCAAGGACTTTGTCCTCAAATGTGACATCTGCCAGCAGATGAAGGGCTCCACCATAGCACGTCCAAAACAAGCACTTTTATTATCTCAGACAAACCTCT
The DNA here is from genome assembly GCA_963921515.1 of Calotriton arnoldi. NCBI lineage: Eukaryota > Metazoa > Chordata > Amphibia > Caudata > Salamandridae > Calotriton > Calotriton arnoldi. Next base: position 1,481,973 of record CAWUFW010004226.1, on the reverse strand, counting down.
CGCATGTGTCTATTTGGATCACTGCAGCCTCTTACACTCTGACGGGGCTTACAAGTACATCTTGGTGGCAGTGGATTCATGCTTTATATTGCTGTGGGTTTGGCCACAGCGCTCAGCTGACGCTCGAACTGTTATGAAGAATTTGCGAGTCTTTATTGGGACATACGCAACTGGCACAATACACTCCGACCAGGGCCCGGCGTTTAGCTCTCAGGCTCACAAAGAAGCCATGGGAAGTTTGGGTGTGGCCTTGCGATACAACCCCCCTATCATCCTGAGGGAAATTCAGCTGTCGAGAGGAAAAACCGTGACTTAAAGCAGTCCTTAACAGCAAGGGTATTACGCTCGGGTGGCTGTTGGGTCAATCACCTATATGGAGTCCAGAGGGCACTCAACAACATACCAAGAAAATCCCTGGGGGTCATACACCTTATGAGCTCCTGTTCGGGGTAAGAATGTGGGTACCCGACCTCGATAGTGTCCGCATGGTGGCGGCTGAAACCCCATTTGACATCAATGATCATTTGGATGTTTTACAGGACCTAAAAGAATACAGAGCTTTACAAAGCAACGTCCAAGTAAAACGCACCGCCACTGGGGAAGTGAAAACGGTAACGGCAAGACCTACCTGGGTCCCGGAGATTGGGGACCTGGTCACAGGGAAAATAGTGGACAAGAAAGAATTTGGGCCATCTTACAGAGCACCTGTATCTGTCCTAGCTGTCGAAGGAACGAGAACTGTCCTTCTTCCGCCCCTTGCCAGCCGCATAGACAAAAGGTTTGTCTCAATTGATCTGATCAAACCACACTATGTGGCCAATTCTCAACAGTAGACCACATGGGCTCCTGTGTAGCCGCCACACTCCTCTCGCTACCGTACAGGAAGTTCAGATGGAAGCTTTAATGATGACTGAAGACTCCCCTTTTCAAAGAGAAGCTGTAAATGAAAATGAGATGATGCTTCTTCCTACTGAAACAACTACAACTGTACAGCCAACAAGTACAGAAATTTCAATGAAAAAAATTGATGACGTCTATGTCAGCATGCCACACATCGAGTCATCTCCAAGTTGTACAAAACCTGCTGAGCTGCCAAGAATAGACCGGAAGGCGTCTGGCTACTTTGTGTATTATGACGACTTCTCATCGGATCCAAGTGAACCTGAGCTGCCAACACCACCTCTCCAGTCGTGGCCCGTGCAGGTAAGAGCGGTGGGGCCAGGTGGGGGAGGATTTAGAGAGACGACCACGAGGGAAAATTAAATAAATAATTAATTTTCCCTCGTGGTCGTCTCTCGAAATCCCCCCCACCCTGCCCCACTGCTCTTACCTGCACGGGCCACGACTGCACCTCTCCCTTTCAAGCTTCGAGTTTATGCTTTCTATTCTTGGCTAAAAAAGACTTACTTTGCTGTTCCCTGGATACATTCATGGATTACAATTGACTCACTTTTCCTGGTACTTTGGATTGGTATGGTAACTGTCTTTTTCCTACTTCTGAAGGACACTTTCTCTCGGCACGCTCTACAGTACAACTTGTGAACTTGGTTCTCAAACCACATGCATCGTCACACCGTGAACTAAGAGGCTTGACCCTAGTGAACATTACAGTGGTTCCAGTTCCTGAGGGAATTGTATGGGGTATCCTCTGATGTATATGGTCCTACTGAACTTTTGAAAATACCTTATTTGTTCAAAATTTCTTTAAATGACATTATCACCTCTACAGGGATGTGGAATTCCTATAGCCCGACGCCCGGGACATATTGTTTGGGGTCAAGGGCAACAAGTTTTCATGTGTATTTTGTCCTTGGGACAAGTAGGCCCAACCCCCTACAGCACAACCCCTTTGGCTGCCAGTTTACAGTACCACATTATGGATCAGGGAAAGGCATAGCCTCCAGTTAAGGTAATATTTGTGTCCATGTGTTAATGCGGTTCAAACTTTTATTTATGGTTCATTAATGCAAAGGCTTAATTATTAAGGTGAGTGCTCTAAGTAAATGTTGTAAGCTCAGACTGCTCTACTGACAGTGGTTAGAGTATAAAAATGTGTACACAGGTTTTCAATGTTTAGCAATAGGAGGCTATGTATACTGCTCCCAGAATGCTCTCCGACTAGATGCAAATATTTGTAGAAGCTTGAAAGCAAGATTGATGATACTTTGCTTTCAAAATAAAATGTTCACAAAAAAATGCAAAAATATTTCGCTAAACTACTGAAAAAATGTAGTTACCATTTCTTTGCAGCATCATTTAGTAAAATGTGTTGACGTACGCTAGTATTTCTCAAAAATATTCGTAATGGAAAATCAGTCTAACCAGTTTTAATAAGATAATGGGAAACAAAAATAAACAAGCATTGGTAAAGTCAGTAAGTCTGAAATTGTTGGTCAGCCTTTTGGTTTTGTCAATGCGTGACTTGCTTTGGCATGGTTTTTGTAAACCTTATTGGTGTGGGAGCTACTGGGCCCTCACCATTATAACAAACAATGGCAAAAGCAAAAATTGTTTTGGTCTCAAAAAGCACACATTGCACAGTAGTTCCTAGCACTGAACAAAACAACTGTGTGTCGATATGCTCCTTGTGAAAAGAATGCTGTCACTCACAGTGAAGCTAGCTGATAGACAGAGAGAGAGAGAGAGACAATTTTAATAAACACAAAAGGGCATGATTAACACCAGACCTAATTAGGGGCCCAATTATTAAATAAAGTGCACCCAGGTACTTGCATTAATTTCAGATATATGACTTTCGTGAATTCACAAGACTTTACAGAAGTAGGCCTAGAAATAGTACTCCTAGAAAATATTTGTGAACTGCATTTTAGCATGAGCAAATTTGCAGGTGTAGATTTGCTCATGCGAAAATCAGAGTGTTTGCAAGTTCACTTTCCCTCCACCCCTTTTTTTCCCAACCCTGGAAGAAGTTTTATGTCTGCCATTGTCAGGAGTAAATATCCAACCTTTCTCAGTATGGGAAAAGATTAGAGAAGAGTTGGTGAAAACCCTTAAAACGTGCAAGTTAGTAGGTTTGCACAGACTCAAAAGGGCATTCCAGCCCTGGAACTGTTGCTTACCATTACCTTCAGCCCCAGTATGTAAATCTGCGGAAACGTGGCAACATAAGGGAATTGCTAGGAGTCAAGCCCTACTATGGAAGAAGCCCTGGCATAATCAGAGAGGCTATTTCAGAGCTCTTATATAATGAGCTTGCAGCCATAATTTGTTGCTGCATTACATGGCACAAAAGGGACAAGTGGATTTTGTTACAGGACAAGTAGATTTATGAAGCAACCTGGCCCATGGACAAGTAGATATTTTATTAAATTCCACACCCCTTCTTCTAGTACTTTCTCTGATGATTGGGACATTGAAACTGTGCATAACTTGCTTCCAGACCTAGAGCAATCAGCTGCATTTTCAAATGATGGATTGTATGATGGTAGAAGTAATTTTGGTGACATGTTCTGTTACCAGCATTATGGTCACCATTTTTTACATAAAGCTAGTATCCCATTTGCTGTTTATAATTACACACAATGGGAATACTGCCCAAAACTAACCCTGGGCAAAGCACTACGCTACGCTCGCGTAGTTTGCGAAGTTTGCGCTACTTCGCACTACGCGAATTGCACGTAGCACAGTGCAAACACGCGTAGCGTAGCGTAGTGTAGCGGTCATTTTTTGCTTGCTCGCGGTCCTCAACGTCAAGTTGGCGACCGCGAGCAAGCAAAATGACATCCCGGCGAGACTTTTTCCTCGTTCGCGATCAGCAACATCAAGTTGCCGATCACGAGCGTGGAAAATAAACCTCCCGGCGAGATTCTCAATGCGGGGAGGTCAGGTTTCTCATTGCGAGTGGTCGCGTATGCTCGCGACCGCTCGCGATGAAAAACTACCAGTCCGCGTTGAGAAAGCTGCTGCTCGAGTAAAAATCTACTCGAGCGGCAGTAAAAGACAGCTCGCACTGTGCAAGATGCCGTTTTCAATGATTGCACAGTGCGGACAAGCATCCGACACTGTGCAATCATCGCGAACAGCACACTACGCAGTTCGCGTAGTGCTACGCGTAGCTCGCGTAGTGCGAAGTGCACTTCGCGTAGCTTTGCGTAGCGCTACTTCGCGAACTACGCCCAGGGTTACCCAAAACCCCGAAAGGTAGTTCAAAGACTTTTGCACAGAAGTTTGCTTATGTTTCAGGTTTTGAAACATCAGACCCAGCCTCGTATTAATATAGGCTTGCACCTACACCTACAAAGAAAAATATGCTAACAAACACCAAGCTGATACACTCTGCTTCCTTTATTTCGCGACTGTCTACACAGGGTTTCGACTTTTCGAAAGACACAATACACGCAAAGTCTATCTTGGGGACAAAAGATTGGCAGGTTCAGGGGACAGAGGCCTTATTTAGAGCATGCCTCATACCACATCAAATGATTTTCCTGAACAAGACAGTGCAACATACTTCATGTCTAGTCAAACAAAACCCTTTGGCACACACTATGTACAGGTTACATATTAGAGTTTTCACAATTTTATGTTCGTCAAAAATACATTCTTGAGTAATTCCAATTTCCACACAAAAGTTGGGTGTTCCAAATCTTGGACTCCAGAGATCATTTATTGTAGATCATTTTAAGTATTCAAAAACATCAAATTCTTCCCAGTAGCCAACACGTGTTTCATCAAATGTATCAACTTCATCAGGGCTGTGTGTCTCTCTGTAATCAATATAAAGTACAGCCGTGCTATATAGGGGAGGCCAATAGACCACCCTAATACCTTCCTCAGAGCTGTATATCAATCAGGGCAGAAAAATCAATTCCATATGATACGGAGCACCCACTATGCTTCATCGAACGCCAAAGAGGTGATACACACGGTCCTGGCACGATTATATAGAGAACCAAGCACACTACTTACTTTCGGCGCAAGACAGACCAGTCTACTTCTGGTCTCGTACTTGGACCATTGGAAATGATTTTTCTGCCCTGATTGATATACCGCTCTGAGGAAGGGATTAGGGTGGTCTATTGGCCTCCCCTATATAGCACGGCTCTGCTTTATATTGATTACAGAGAGACACACAGCCCTGATGAAGTCGATACCTTCGACGAAACGTGTTGGCTACTGGGAAGAATTTGATGTTTTTGAACACTGAAAGTGATCTACAATAAATGTTCTCTGGAGTCCAAGATTTGGAACACCCAACTTTCGTGTGGAAATTGGAATTACTCAAAAATGTATTTTTGACGAACATAAAATTGTGAAAACTCTAATATATAACCTGTACATAGTGTGTGCCAAAGGGTTTTGTTTGACTTTGTTTAGGACCCCTGGTTAAGGGTGTCTGATTGTGAATGTAGGGTAAACATTCCTCCCTTGTGTGCACCACTCTTTAATTAGCGATTGAAAATACTGGATTAAACTGCCAGGTGAGCGTCACTGTTAGATCCCGCTTTTACCCCCCTTAATACTTCATGTCTAAATATAGCAACAACAAAAAAGGATTTGAACACACCTCGTATTCCCGCATTCTCACATTTCGGGAATTGGCAGCACTTTACACACTTTAGTGAGGATACATTAGACACCATGATACATAATGGTTCTTTCAATTCGTCAGACCCCGATTGGAAGGGATGGTTGGTTTGGCCTATGGACACAAACGGGTGCCAATCTAGATTCCTGGGTAACACCGTAGGATTTAGGATCAATAGGCCGGATCAACGATATGTACAGACAGAACACTTAGGGGAGGTGACGTCATTTAGTGTTGGGAAGTTATGCCTAGATTGGCTAAAAACCTCTACACTCTCCCAGGTAAAACAACACTTGTCCCTCCTTTCTGATGACGTGGATCTCAGGAATTTTTTACTAGGTCCCCGGAACCCATCTCAAAAGCACTTTTTGTACGGAATATACAATGAGCTGTGGAAGATTTCTCAACAGGAAGCTCCTGAAAGATTGTACGAGATCGATAGGGTTAACCTAGAGAAAGCTTTGGCTGTGGTTGACAATGGTATGACCACGTAATCATCCAGAATTTATTCACTGGGCAATATAGTGTCTTCCGCAATTGACAAAATACAGCAAAACGTGTCTATATTACAACATGGACATTCGCAATTACGGTCAATATTAATACTGAGCTGGACGTTACAAATATTACGTTCTGGCCACGTGCCATGGCATTACATTAACAGTACAAATCTGTTTTTAGCACACGATCTAAGAGAAAGGCAGATGACAATGGCTCATAGACATGCGAAATATACCATATTGCATATTGAAAAATTAGACCAATTACCTTTTACTGTGGCTGAAACACCATCCACTGACTGGATAATCCATGGTTACATCACCCTACCGGTCACGACCTTTCAATTCCAATATTGTCTCCAATACCAACAGGTAGGCAGATATGAAGCGCTAGGGGAAGGATGTGTGCATGAGTATTGGGTGTTACTGTTGAGATTTAGATGCAGGAATGGGGATACAGAAGATTTTCTTAGTGGCTACGACTCTGAAGACACCTTAAGCGGTTCCTTGGTTTGCAAGGACATTTCTTTCCATGGAGCATGCAATGCTTCAATGGCAAACGTGTCTTGTTATCTGAAGGGTTCCCCAGCTGCCGTGATTCATCCTGTGTTTGGGCTGCTCTCGAATGGGAGCTATTTGATGCTGAATGATCAAGGTTGCTGCGGAATGGAACCGGGCATCACTTATCTAGTGACGGTTAATTCCATTGTCACTTGTTGTACACAAGTACTGTTTCCACCTGCCCGCACAGTTAGGGAGGCAGAGCTATGGCCTTCGATAAATGTTTCCAAAATAAAATTTGACTCCCTGAGGAAACTGAAAGCCATGCTTTTACAGACGGATGTGGCCTTAACTTCAGCCAAAGAGACGGTTGATCTCCAGGTTGCAAGGTCCTTGTCTGAGATACAGACACTATTCCACACTAACTTCCCGCTGCATTTTGGGGAGCTGGTCCATCGTATATTTAACATGTCTAATACAAAAGGAAAAGTGCACTTTTTAAATGTATCGGCTCTGGTTTGGTTAGCACCTTTCAGACGATATTCGGAGTTATCCCATCTTTCATACACTCCGTGTTGGGAAGTGTTTTTGGAGGGCTCCCGCTTGTCCTGCTACTTTTGGCGGGAATACTGATTTCATTCTTTCTATTCCACAATGGACATTCCAGTTCAACTCGGAATGGAGACAGCACTGCTAGTGCTGCGTTGCAGTGAGCGCATGATACACTGCTTCAGCACACCTCTGCTTCAAGAACTAAATGAGCACTGGTTCTTCTCGATCAGGCTGGTCTGGCTTGACTGCAATCAACCTGTCTTCCGCTGCCTGCTTTGCAGCCACAAATGCGTCCTGGATATATGTCTCTGAGCAGAATTAGTTGTGCCACCGGACATTGAAGTACTGATGGACCCCTTAAAGGCCCATGCGTATTGCTGTCCCCAGCATATTCTATTGATGATGAACGCATTCTTAGAGCCACCCTGGGATGCTTCACTCCTAGTGATGTGAATTACGGCTCTGCGGACAACTTGTGGGACACGACGCCTCTCTCAGCTGCTGCTGTAGGAACTGGATGGAATCCCCATTGCTCCATAAACATGATACGAGGTGCGCCAATGGGAAAGTCTGCAGATGTGGGCAACAACAATGTTGCGTCTACCACTCGGAACACATAAACAATTGGCCTTTTTTCAGTGTGGGAACAATTTGGTCTCTTTTTGAACAAAGTGTACCAAAACAGCCTTTTCTTTTTCTAGGCACCATGGCTTTCTGAGTGCTTGGAATTTCAAATAATATAATGACTTACAAAACTTTTTACATATTTTATTGGGAAGCCCACTTTTAGATGCCTTTAAAGAGTAGTTTTTTTTAAACGTTTTTAAGACTGTCTGCTGGCTTTTTAGACAGCGATTTAGATATTGACCCTTAGTATGAGGAGTGGGTGTTATAGTCCCGGGTTAGGACCATGTAGCAAAGCAGCTTATTTCTTACATTGTCCACACGAATAACATTTCCAAACTGTGACCTTTTGCATACATTTGCACGCACAACAATGTTTGATTAGTTTCTCTGAAACTAAACTTGTTTTACATCTAGCTTCACACAACATTATCACAACGCTCTGAACATCATGTACAAGGTCGCGTTCCTTACTACGTACAAATGTCATCACTATCTTCATCCACAGGGTGATAGGGCTATCTACAAATCCACAAAATCACTAATCTATGCGAACATCGCAAGGCCGCTTTCTATTATAAAAGATGAACATCCCGATAGATTAGTAGAGGAGGTACTTCCGCTGACACAGAGGGTCCTTGCATGCTGAGAAATCACCACGCATCAACCTGACATCTCGTGAGGGTTGTCCAGTTCGTGACCAAGACGGGGTTCTTCACTCTATCCCATCAGGTACTGGGGTTGGATCGTCCCTTGGGGGGATCCTTGCCTCTACACCTTCACACACTTGAGGTACACTTAAGAGTAGGGTCCGAATAGAAGGAGTACTTTCAATTACTGTCTTGTTTTATATGCCAGCATATATACATTGTTTTAGCACCATGGTAGAACTATATCTACTATTCACACTTTTGGTGCTTGTAATCAGTTGTATCTGCTTCTGTCTATTAATCATTGCAGCACATGTATTCTATACAAGAATATCGTTGGCTTGATAAATATATTGAGAACGTCCCACTGTGTATTCTCTGTATATTTCTCTGAGAATAAGTAAGCACGAGTGACTGAGCAAAAGGTTCTATACTGTTTCCACGATTCCTTAGGAATCAGGGTTGTCATGTTCAATGGTTGCCAAAAACCATTTGTTCCCTGGTAGGTTAGGGGGGCTTACGGTGGCACTGTGAGCTAGCTGGTCTACAGGCCAACAAATCCTGCAGGAGTGTCTGGATTCAGTCTTGACACCAAGCTCTTAGTTTATGTTGTCCGAATAATTCGCAGGTCCTACGGATTGGGAGGAACTACACAACAAATCAGGTATACACCAATAACACAATGTTTACAGAAGAAGCACATGCACTTTAGCACTGATTAGCAGTGGTAAAGTGCTCACAGTCCTAAGGCCAACAAAAACATTCAGCAAAATGAGGCGGCAAAAAGCAAAAAGATTGGGGGAAGACCACCCTAAGGCTAACAGGTCTAACAGTGATAATATATTGAAATAGCATAAATATAGAGCTTGTTATAGCCAATTTTCATCTCTAGGAATGCCCTTTTGGTGTAGAGTAGAAACACACCCCTTTCTTGATCTGACTTTCAGCCAACGGAGTACCTTCAAGACCGTTGTGGCTGCGATCATTCTGTGATTGTTCTAGTGTCATTTTTTAAAATCTTGTGTAGTCATTCATAACGTATTCATTAGGCCAAAAATATTTCCATAGCCAATCTGGGCTGGCTTTATTACCCGTGAAATTGCGGCTTTCTTGACCTCTTTAAGGAACCGTTGAAACCCTTGAATTTTCTTAATGTCAGCTCTGGTGGATCTGTTTTATTTGTTTCTCCATTTTCAACTCTGTGTCAAAAAAGATGAATAGTTTTATCACATATGGATGGGGGTTATAAGGGAGCCTTCTAGTGTGCTTACATTATGTTGGTTTCAGTGTTGAGGCAAAGGATTGTCCTCTCTCCTTTTAATAGCTGTTATTACTCAGCTACAGGGTACCAAATAAATACCAAAGGATGAAGTACTGGCCGGAGTTGCCAACCGATTAACTACAGGGTGGGTCACTGGAATTATGCGAATTTGCTGGGTTCTCTGCCAGGGGCGTAGCTTAGTCAGTGAGATTCAGGAGGTGTGAATCTTAAATTTCCCAACTGAAAAATAGTGGGCCGCAGGAGATATCCCAGGTTTTGGATTGACTGTTCCCATGAGGAGCAGGCTCAATCCTGATTTGCTTTAGGTGGGCCTCTGGGACTGATTTAGCGTTTGGCAGAGAAGGTACTCCATCTCAACGTGACAGAGTACTCTTTCCACCTACCTGGTTTTGAGTAAGGCAGACTGCAAGTTTTACACCAACGTAAATTTATTTTGTCGGTGTAAAACTTCCTCCATCGGCCATCATGTTTGATGGAGCCGTCCATCAAAGTTTTTGTACATTGGTAGTAACCGCCTTGATTGTAGTTCCTGTCAATATACAGAGATGTCCGCGGGTCCGGTGTACATCTCTAAATGTTGTGGGCGTATTAAAGGCAGGGTGGCTGATGTAAAGTCACTGTCCGCCTGTACTCTGTCCACCAAACCCTAAATCGGGCCCTCTGTATAGAGTGACACAGTGCGCAAAAAAAGATGATTTGGAATGCTACAGAGAGCAATTGCCTGTGGCTAGACTATTTGCAAGCATTTGTCCCATCAACTGCTGGGTGTTTAATTGCCAGTAGTATGCCTGGAAACCTGAAACTGGTGCAGCTTTCCAAGCCTACTACTACCAACGTTTGTGAATTCCAAAATGTAGTAAATTTGCAAACATTCACGGAATACTTGTATGGGTGCAGACTTACTACTTTCTTGGTAAAGCAGTTACTACATTTATTTAAGTTACTGATCCAAAAAATGAACTAGGTAAAAACTGCCTATATAAATCAGAGCAATAATAAAAACCAACACAGACATAGCAGACCCAACTCCAGGCCTCCACACCCAACTGCCAAGCTAAGAATTAATTTATAAGGAGTGTCACACCCCAAACACCCTCCTGAAGCTGCACCCCTGTTCTCATAATCATGAATTTGCCACATAACCCACCATATGCTGCTTAATCTGCAGATTTTAAATTAAAAAATGTGTTTCTAGCACAAACAGATCAAAAGTTACTAAAAAAAAGTGGCAACGTGTTCCCACACTGTGGAAGGCTCATCCCAAAAGTTTACTGGTCACCTTTCAGTTGCTTATTCTTATTGCTGTATTTGGTTGTTAAACTAGTACTAATTAGATGAACTCTTTACACACTGTAAAAAGTACAAAACAATGAAGTAATACCATCACAAAACGTGCCGCATTAGAACGCATAATTTGTCTTTTCTTGCTGTATACTTTATCCAAACCTGCTACATAATTTGGCCCTCCCCTACCGCATAATTCCAGTGGCCCTGAGGCCCCTGCCTAAAGGTAGATCTCGGTGACAGGCTTTAAATCACTGAGCTACTTTTCTTGCGTCACAGATTTCATAGCATTAAGCCTCTGCCTCAACGCAATCATTTAAAAAAATATACCATCTAGGTATTATTAAAACAGACATTAATTTAAAAGAAAACAAATTAAAATTAAGCATGTACGAAAGCGCACAAACTTGCCTCACGAACACTGACACCATAGGACCACTACATTTCAACCATCAACAGTGGCCTGGGAGCGAAGCCAGCCACGTCGCTGTATCTTCATATTTACTATTTATTCAAGATGTGTTTAGCTCTCACAGATGCGCCGTTTTAGGCCCCACGATGTCTAGCTCTCTGCTCCATTTATTTTGCCCCATTGTTTTGCTCTGCCTGAGTGACATAAGCGCCGCATGTTAGAGCCCGACCCTCCCCGCCTCCTCGCCTCATCTCCCCTCGTCCCCAGTCATCCTGCGTCGAAGAAATTAGAGCACGCGCGGTAAATAATGCAGGGCCTCTTCCGTTTTCTCTCCTCTCACGCGCGCTCGCTGGCAGCGAGAAAGGCGACAACTTGAAAACACCACATAATTGGCGAATAAGATTCGTGCAGCGCAGACCGTCTACAATTCCTCGCGCTGAATGTACGTGATGAAAAATGTGTAATATTGTTTTCAAGCGCTAACCGAGAAATGGTAATATGCCTGTCAGCGCTGGTGACAGGCCCTTGAGGTCTCCAGACAGGGGGTAGAGCGGGAGTTAATTAGCGTGGCGTTCTTTCAGACTACCGACGGCTCCTTCAGTGTTTTCCAGTACTTGCCTTGGGCCTCTTAGGCCTCGCTATTGTCTCCTGTAAATCCAAATTAGCTTCTGCAGCCTGAGTCACTCGGCAAAACTGCTAGTGAACAGAGGCTGAATAGTGAGTGCCGCATTATTTCGAATGGGCATCTGTGCTGTCTACAAATCAGGAACTGGTTGAAAAAACACAACAGAATGTGGCATGCGCACCATCAGGCCGGCAAATCGCTTACAGTTGCTGGTCATGCCTTCAATAGCTCTTTCTTTGTTTCTAGTCTTGCATTGGATTATGGACCATGTAGTTATAAAATTCATCTTTCAAAACTTTATTATATCTAGTGTCAAAAGCTTTATTTGTTTCGGGTTAATTAAAACCATTACAACGTATTAAAAATGTATACAACAACAATACAGTACTTTTAGTTCATGTGATTGCAATTAAAACAAATGAGTATGTGTTCATGAAGTAGGAACACTTTAAGAACCATGTCTGGTGTTAATATGTCATTATAAGGTGCAATATATATCTAGTGTTTTGGTTCAGTAGCCCATAGCCGCACAGTATGGACATTGTATTACAACAACTATATGGAGTGTAATTCCTGATACCTCTTTCATTCTTTTAGGAACTCCTCATAGAAATGTTTCCCTGCACCAGTAAATCATTTGTTGGCTTGATGGCGTGAGCGCCCCAGTCTATTGTTTTTGGATTTTTCTTCCAGGATTTATTTTTACATATATAGGGCCACTGGAATATGTGGCTTGGGCAGGCCAAATTATGAAGCAAGCTTGACCAAATTGAGCATCAAGAAAACGCATATTATGCTGCATAATGTGGCACATTTTTGTGATAGTATTTCTTCATTATTTTGACATTTTTACATGTTAACTCTGGGCAAATGTTTCACCCTGTTAGTAGTAGTTTAACATCCAAATACAGCTATTAGGAACTGAGAAGTGACCAATCAATCTTTGCGAAGGGGTTTTCACTGCAGGGTTTCGAAACGTTTGATCTGTTGAGCTAGAAACAAGACTTTTGTTGCTAAAATTTACGCATTATGCAGCTGATGGATTACATGGCAAATGCGGCAAATCCATAATTATTTGGAAAACACTGCAGCCGCAGAATCTCATAATTCCAGCGGCCCTGTATATATGGTGAAAATTTAGAAACACAGTATCAGGATGATGTTGTAATATATTGACCTTTTTAAAAGTGAATATATGCATGTAATGTGAAAACTGATCAAACCGTTTTTCTTCCATGGTTCTGGTGATTGAATGCCTTGATTAATGGCCCCATTACAAGTGCCTGGGCAATACAGCACGCTAATAATCGTACACAGTATTAAAGGTATTTCCCTCCTTTTTTTTTTGAAAACAGATTTTATTTGTCAAGTTACGCATATATCGCAGGGCTCTGCACACCAGAGACATCTGCATAATCAAACCATACAAATATAATTGCAGTCGACTTTTCCCAATATAATCAACAAAAGCGCATACAAACAATAAAAGATGATATAGAAAACCCACAACTCCCGCCCTCCCCCACCCCTCCCCTTGGTCGCACAATATCCGCATAGTCCTGTCCACATCCTGTATACATAACCACAAGAATGCCCCCCGGCCCCCGCATAGCATCTCCGGAAGCCTACTATGTACCTGCAAATTACCCCAGTGATTGAGCCTCTGCTGCAGCTGGAGGGTCCAGCCAAAGGCCCCGATAATCCGCCCATCGTTTCCAGATTTTGTAGTGTTTGCGCGGGCACCCCTGGCCTTAAAAATAGGTTGTTCCAGCCCCATGCAGAAGTCTAGGCCATTCTTCCATGCGGCCACCGGTGGGGCCCGCGGCGCCTTCCACGCCTGGGCGATGTCCCTTTTCGCCAGTGTGAAACCCAGTTGCATGAGATGCCGTTTGTAGATATTTCCCCTATCCCCTCCATAATATGAAGCAGAGCCAGCTGCGGCGTGCGGGGGAGCTCCCACCCCAGGACCTCCGAGAGACACGCAAAAACCCCCTCCAAAAACGGTCCAGGGAGGGGCATTGCCAGACGGTATGAATGAACGTGCCCTCTTCTCGACCGCAGCGAAGACATTCCGGGGAAGCGATCAGCCCCGCCCGCCACAGGCGTGCCCGAGTAAAATAGACCCTATGGAGATATTTGAACTGGACTAGGCGGAGTCGCATCGCTATGGCTGCCCCCCGCGGAGCCGCCAAGGCCTCGGTCCAGTCCTCCTCCTCCATCGTGCCCACATCTCCTTCCCAGTCCCCCCGGAGCTTCTGAAGTGTGGTGGAGCAATGGGTAATCAGGGTCTGATAGATCCGGGAAATTTTCCTGTCCTTCAGATCCCCCATAAAGACTTTCGCTTCCAGCGGACTATATTCAGGTAGCGACCCCAGACCCTCTATGCTAGGGGACAGAGCATGACGAAATTGAAGATAGCGATAAAACTGAGACTGTGGCATAAGGAATTCCTTCTGAAGATCTTGGAAGGATTTAAGTGTTTGGCCCCTCATAACATCCCCCAGGACTGAAATGCCAATGTCGTCCCAACCCCGGAAACCCTGCAGGGCCGCCAACTGAGGTAGGCGTCCATTATCCCAGAGGGAGTCTCCCGAGTCAGGGCATTCCACCATCCCATTCGTCGCAATGCCTGCTTCCAAATCAGGAACACCACCCGTGTGGCCGACGGCAGCCCGCCCGCAGCGGCGCCGAATAAAGAATTGCATGCAGCGAGTGGCGTCCCATAAGCTGCCGCTCGAGCGCATATGCCGGATCTCCCCTATCGCCGTACCACCACTCATTTAGGACCAGCAGATGTGCGGCCTGGTAGTATGATAGAATGTCCGAGGACGCGAGCCCCCACAGTAGGTGGACCGGAAGCATGTGCGCAATGCTACACGCACTTTGCCCCCTTCCCACAAAAACTGCCCAAGCGCAGCATTCGCCAGCCGAAACCATCGGGGCGGGATCGGGTATGGGTGATTCTGTAGCTGATAGAGGAGCCGGGGAAGCGCCACCATCTTGAATATTGCCGATCTACCATACAGGGTCAGGGGCATACGGGACCAGGTCTTGAGGTCCGCACGGATCCGCTCCCATACTGGGGCCACGTTACGTTCCCAGGAGACTGCAGGTACCTCGGAAAGAACCACCCCCAAGTATTTCAGTCCCCCCACTGCCAACTGAACCGATGAAACCCATGTGCCCATCTTCATCCGATCCCCCAGAGCCCATAATGTGGATTTACGAGGGTTCATATAGAGGCCCGATGTCTCCCCAAAGATCTGCATGATGCGCAGGAGCCGTGGCCCCGTCCTGTCAACCGCTGTGAGGAAAAATAGAACATCATCCGCATATAATGCGATCCTGTCAGACAGGCCCGGAGCCCACTCGAATCCCCGGACATGCGCATCAATGCGCACCCACGCAGCCAACGGTTCCATGGCTAGGGCGAACAGATATGGAGACAGGGGACAGCCTTGCCGCGTACCCCGCCCAATAGAGAAGGTGGATGAGGTCGCACCAGCTACCCGCACCGATGCCGTCAGATCTGTATATAAGAGTGTTAGATAGGAGAGGAAGCGCGGACCCAGGTTGAGTCTTCGCAGCAATGCAAAAGGTACACCCAGCTCAGGGAGTCAAACGCCCTATCTATGTCAGCCAAGAGGAGCGCCGCTGGTTCCCCCAACTGCCGGACAGCCGCCACTGCCACGTGTGCTCACCTAATGTTGTGTCTGGTCGCCCTTTGGGGCATGAACCCGGCCTGATCAGGGTGCACTAGGGCGGAGATGTGGGGCAAGAGGCGATTGGCTAGTGCTTTGGCCAATATTTTCGCCTCCACATTTAAGAGGGAAATGGGGCGATACGAGGCGTGTTGCTCCGGGGGCCGGCCGGGCTTTTGGAACACCACCACCTCCGCATGCCTCCAGTCTGGAGGAGAGAGCCCCTCTCCCGTGCCTCCTCCACTACCGCCCGATAATGAGGGGCCAGCTGCACGGAGTAGCGCCGGAAGAATTCGCTTGGGAACCCATTGGGTCCCGGCGCTTTCCGGGATTAAGCTCCCCTAGGGCCGTACCCAATTCCTCATCTGTCAAGGGCAGCTCCAACTGATCCCTCACCGCATCCGATACTGTCTCAGGTGGTAAATCAGCTATGAATTTATCTATGGTGGCCACTGACAAGCATTCCTTCGGAGCATATAGATCCGCATAGTAAGCGGCGAAGCTCTCCGCTATGGCCGGGGGATCCGTAATCGGCTCACCTGCCGGGCCCAAGACCCCGGCAGGGCCTGGGAATGGAAGGTGCCTTGACAGAGTCGGTGCAGCATCTTGCCGGACTTGTCCCCCACTGGTAGATCCTGCTACGCGTCGCCAGCCAGGCCTGGCGAGCCTCATCCATCAGAAGGGCAGCGTAGTTCTGCTGAGTCAACAGCAGTTGCCTTCTGAGCTGGCCCTCTCCGGCCTCCCGACACCGACGTTCGAGGGCTTCAACATCCGCCTCAGCTCGAGTCAGTTCCGTTCTGCGCTTCCTACGCGCTGCCGCGCACCAGGAGATATCTACACCTCTCAGTGTGGGTTTCAGTGCCTCCCACAAGGTCGCGGCGCTAGTAACGGACCCCACATTAAACGTCAAGTAGTGGTCGATGGCGTCACTTATATGTGCCCCGTATTCATCATTCTGTAAATGCCACACTGAGAGGCGCCACCGGAACGGTTGCCTCCGCCTACCCATGTGGATCTCAAGTGACACTGGGGAATGGTCCGAGAGGCCTCGAGGCAGAATCTCCGCCGACACCACCCTACCCACCGCAGCTCGGGGGACAAAGAGGTAGTCAATTCTAGAAAATGACTCATGGACCGCCGAAAGGTAGGTGAATTCTCGGCGATCACCGTGGAGGCGCCGCCATACATCAACCCAGTCAAGTCCCATCACTAAGGAATGCAGTTTCGTGGAACGGCTACCCATGGAGCTACCCCAGCCCTCCATCTATCTCTGGCCAGATCCATAACATCATTCCAGTCCCCACCCACCACAGACGGCACATCTGGCATATCAGCCCATAGAGCGAGTAGTTTCTCCACCAGATTCCATTGTAGGGGGAGGAGCATAGACACTACCCAACACCAGGGGATCTTCCCCAATCTTACCCCGGATAAACAAATAGCGCCCTTGCGTGTCAGTCCACTGTTGTATGTGAGTATAGGGGACCCTGCGGTGCACCAGGATCTCTACCCCCGTGAACCCCTCGTAAAGCCGCAATGAAATACCTGCTGAAACCCATACCGCTGTAGGCAAATGGCCTTCGAGCCCATGAGGTGTGTTTCTTGTAACATAAGAATATCGGCCCCAGTTCGTTTGGCCTGATGGAGTATGGCCCCACGTTTGATTTTGTCCAGGGCACCGCGCACATTCCAACTAAGAATACGGAGCGTACCAGGGGTCACCTGACTCCCATTGGGCACACTAGCCATTGGGGGGTATTACCATTACCATAACTGGCCTTAGGATGTGTCGGTGTATGTGTGAAAAATAACGGACCCTCAGCAGAAGTGCAACCTGTGACCATAAACAACCCCCACCCAACAAACCCCCCACCCCATACCTCAAAAACACTGAAGCATCTGTCGCGGCGGGGCGGGTCCGCAATCCCCAACCGGGGGATGGGGGCCGCCCCGAACAATGGATCCCCAACTTACAGCCCATGTCCTCTGGGCGTGTTCCCCACCAGCCCGGGCCGGACAGAGAAACCAGCCCACACCAGGACTCTTCCGATGCTCATTCAGCAGTCTTGGCCTCTGCAGTACTTCGCAGGCCCAAAGATTAATGTTCCAAAGTCTGTCACCCGGAGGCGGGGCCCCCCCGAGAGGAGGCACCACAGGACTGGGAGCGCCGCCGGGACCGTGACCGTCTGTCACCCTTCTGCTGCTGCCCCCTGGGGCCCCTCCGGGACACCTCGCCCGATGAGGAGTCCGACTCTCTCCCAGGCGGCGTGTGTGCCCTCACCCGCACCGTTTCATCTGTCCATTTAAAGACGTCTTCCGGAGTATCGAAAAAGTGGGTGCGGGAGCGATATACCACCCGCAGCCGGGCAGGAAACAGGAGGGCATAGGGGAGCTTAAGGTCTCTGAGCCGGGCCTTCGCTGCCATGAACGATTGTCGCTGTTGCTGCACCTGCCGCGTGTAATCAGGAAAAATAAGAATGCGCATATTTTCATAGAGCAAGGGTTCTTTGGCCCGGGCCTGCTTCAGGATTGTGTCCCGATCCAGATAATTCAGGAGTTTCGCTATGACTGGCCGCGGGCGAGCCCCCAGTGGGGGTTTCTGCATGAGCGCCCTATGGGCCCGCTCCACAACAAAGCAACGGGACAAGGCCTCCGGAGGAAGCCAGCTCTCCAGCCATTGCGTGAGAAAGCGTTCCATGTTGCCCTCCTCACATCCCTCTGGAAGCCCAACGAAACGAAGGTTATTGCGTCGGGCCCGTCCCTCCGCCCGTAGTGCAAGCCCTTTTTGCACAGACTCCATAGCCGCCACCTTCTGCTTAAGTGAGACAACATCGTCCTCCACACCTGAGATTCGGGTCTCAGCTTCGGTGATGCGTGACACCGCATTGCGCAAGTCTTGTCGCAACAGCATAACGTCTGACCCAACTGCCCCTATTTTGGCGTCCAACGTGTCTCTGGATTGGGTGATAGCAGCCATGAGTGCTGCATTATCCGGCATTGCCCCGGACGGAACTCCAGACGCCCCAGCCGCCGCTCCTGGACCAGTGAATTTATCTATGGGGCCTTGTTTGGCCGGGCCACTGCCACCTTTGTCCCTCGTCATGGCTGCCCTCTGTACTCCCCAGGAGGCCTGGACTGTATCGGGGAGGGTGTGTGAGCAGAGCCCCCCCAACAAAAGGCTCCCGCGGTCCGACCCGACCGCCGAACAGGAGCCCGGTATGAGCTGTCCCCGCACCAGGGCCCAACAAGCCGCCCCAGGGGCTACCCCACGCCAAACTCCGGCAGGGCCCTCCAGTAGCGCCCGCACGGTCCGGCCGACGCTGCAGTGCTCCGGGTCAGTGCGAGGGCTCCCACTCGCCTGCGATCCCCCGGGTCCAAGACCTCCCACGCTGCACACCCCTCTGGCGCGCACTTGAAGCCACCAGTCTTCAGGGACCTCTGAGGCGCCCACGCGGTCCGACCGGCCGCCGAGTTGAGCACCCTCCTAGGCCCTGGGAGGATTTATGGGGGGGGAGAGAGAAGGTTTACAGCCACCGGGGCCCCGAGGCCTCTCAGCAATCCCTCCGGCTCCCTGCAGCTCGTTCGGTCACCCCTCCCGCGGCCCGATATTGCCGCCGATCTCCCGCTACAGTGTAGACCGTGGGGGAGGGGCACCTCAATACAGGTCCGGCCGCTCCCACGTCACCCACTGCCAACGCTGCCTGGCACCACCATTTCAGCAGCAATCAGTGCCGGAGCTGCATAGAGCGGGCGCACCGCTGCGGCCAGGCGGCCTGCCTGCGGACCGCACCTCCCGCTCCCCAGCGCCACACCTCACCTTCGCGGCTCGATCCAGCCGCCGAGTCTCGCCGTCGGGCTCAGTCTCGGGCCTCGTCACGGGGCGATGATCGACCCTCCGCCAGCTGTCTCTGCCCTCCAGAGAAATCCGCCCTTGCACAGGGAAAAGGCGCCAAGGCCGCCCCTCTCGCTCCGGCCACCTCCGATAGTGTTGGGCGAGATGTCCCGGCTCCGCCGCCGTCTGCTAGGCCGCGCCCCCGCCAGGTCCCGTACCGGCCGAGGCTCGAGGACTCCTCCACCAGTCTCCGTAGGCGCTCCAAACCTACATACGGCGACACTGCGGATATCCCACGACTGCTGCGTCGTCGTAAAGATCACTCGAGCATCGGGGAGTCAGGATAAATGCAGGATATATGACGGGCTGGACGGAGCTCACTCAGCACACGTCCGCCATGCTGGCTTGCCAAGCCACGCCCGTATTTCCCTCCTTTGAGCAGGCATTATGAGTTTGGGGGAATAACATGTCATATTCAGTTTGAAATCGGTGATTTCTCTGTGCTTTCCTCACATTCTTGCCATTTCCCAAGCATACTTCCACCTTCTTTTATGAGGTGGATTTGTGCCCGATATTAATGAGCCACTTGTACTCCCATTCCAACCAAAAACTAGCGTTTCAGCCAAAAACTGGTATACCAGGACACTCATAATGAGGGCCTAAGTGGCCACAAAACCTTAACTCAATGTGCTTAGACCTTTCTGTCCATACCCGCTCAAGTTACTGGTGTGCACGACTTAATGAAAGTCATTCGTAAATAATATCAGATGAATGCATGACTTGCACAAGTACTACAGGCTTCCAAAATTTGCACTTCAGACACCCCAACTGCGCTGCGTTGAGTGAAAGACAAAGAAAAGAAGTGTGCCACATTTTCAAAGATAAGGCGCAGTTCTGCTCTCTCCTTTCGCTGACGCACTTGTGGCTTCTTAGCACCACTTCAGGCACCATTGCATCATGTCGCAAGGGTTTCTGCATTGTGGTCACAATAGTTCTTGTGCAGGAAAGATAACTTCTGGAACAAAAACTCTCTTTTGAAGCTATTTCCTCTTTCCATGTCCGCTGCAGAATGCACCAGACGTGCAAAGAGGAAAAAACAAGAAGAAATAAAGATATATCTCCTTGTTACGTAGCCTCAGGTAAGAGCACCATTTAGGTGCAAACCCACGTTTAAAAGTCTTTGTAAATATAGATTTGCATCAATATACAAGGGAAGGTGCATGGGAACCCCATTCACAACCCATGTAATGCATATCTGATCCATAGTAAAGCAAGGTAGCACTATGCGCTGCCTTGTGTTACTTCTTTTTTACAAAGTAATGCAAATTTGCACGCAGATTTGTGTAGTTTTGTAAATCGCAAAACAGATTTTGCATTGGGGCTGTGCCAAAAAAAGTGATGCAACCCCAAACCAAAATCTTAGTATATCTGGGCCTCAAGACGAAGTTCTCAAACATAAATCACTGCCTATTTCAGAATAAAAACGACCATGGAACCTGAGAATCTGTCTAACTACAAGTCAATATCAGACTGGAAAAATCTTGCAAACAATAGCACCTTCAAACTCCTCTCACACCTGGAAAAAGGGTTATTAAAAGTCAGGGTAGGAACTCACTACAGGGGCTGAATCCACCCTAATAAACGTTAGAGAAAAGCTCCTGCCCACTGAAATGGGTTCCAGGCCTGCATGCTCACACTAGTGGACGTGTATGAAGATGTAGGTGTAGCATTTGATAACATAAACCATGACGTTGTAAACCGCAAGCTAAAAACGTCAGAGTGTATCTAGATAATTGTCTTTGCTTGACTTCCTCTTTATTGAAACACCCAACACTCCAAGTTAAAATGTGCCCTTTCCTCTCCAAGAGCATCAATTGTGTGGTACCGGGGGAATCTGCCCTCTAGGTGATCATTTTTAATGGCTACACGAATCCTCCGGCTGCATCATTAAAATGTACAAAGTAATCCCATGTATGCAGTCGGCACTCATCCGCATCTGAACCTAGACAACAATCATAGGGATCAGAGCATGGCTGCAGTTTGCCTACGCATAAACAGCTCTGGGTGCACCATAACTCACATTGCATTTATGGCAATAAAACAGAAGTCTTCCTGTTCATTGGCCTGGTCAATCCAACACCTCGTCCCTTCGACAAACCATACGCCCTGGATTTCCCATTCATGCCGCTACAGAAAAGCAAAAACACATAACCAACACATCCAGTTTTAAGGCAACATCTCCTTTGCAATTCGAGTGAACAAAGTTATCAAGACTGTTTTCCACCGGCCAAGTTTGCTATTTGAGATCCCCACTTTCTTCAACTGTCTCAATAACTTACCTCTTCCCTTTTATGGTTGTATTCTTCTTTCCCTACTGGATTGTGCATTCCCTCTTCTCCAAGGCTTTTCAGCATTTACCTATTAGTTCTTGGAAGGGCTTTCTTCAACCATATCATCTGGAACCTATGGTCAACCTCTGCCTGGACTGATAAGCACTTTCAGGGTAATTATGAGAGACATCTACATTTTCAGAAAACAGCTAAATAAATAACATACACATCAAAGGAACTTGGGTGGCATGCCATTGATCAGTTTCTGTCACTCACTGTCATTTTGGGATCCCAGTTTTTGATCTAAAAGGGTTTTTCTGGCACATACAAAATCAGACTATTTGAGAGAACTCAAAAGATAACCCCAAATTTCTTATTGTGTTCACTCTGGAAGACCTTTTAGACAATGAAGTTTGGGTATGTTTACAGATGTGCCTAAACTGGATAAATAGAAAGGGATAGAATTAACAACATTGAAATAATTCAGGCATGGTGTTTAGTTTGAAAATAATGATGTGACTAAGTAAATAGGATTAATGGTTGATAAATCAGGAAAAAGGCAGTAGGCAAACTAGGCAGGTGAATAAATTGGGAATGGGACAAGCATAGTGGAAATTAACCATAGAAAGGTGGTTGTGTCCATCATAGCAGCAGTAATCATGATGCATGTCTGCTGATGCATCTCACAACCAACTACGTGTCTTCAGATGATTGTTCCTCCCTACAACAGACACCAGGGAGATCATGGAACCTGAGGCTATGTATTGCTCCTGGGGAAGGGACCAAGGGAATTTAGAGACCAAATTTCGTTAGCTGAGGAACAACAAAGATCCCTACATTTATAAAAATGGCAAAAAACAGTAGTTATATATGAATGGAGCTATACAAAATGCATTGATTTGACTTGATAGTGGTGGTTGGAAGAAAGGGTTACATGAACATGATTGCAGGTCCATGATCAGATGTATATGATCATATAGACTCGGCATAAGTAAGCAGGTAGGCAGCTGTCTAGATAAGAAGATCTGCAGAGTATTGTCTGGATAACTAGAACTATGGATCAACAAAAAGAGGTTTTGACTGATAAATGTGTACATAGTGATTTAGAGAGATGCTAAGATAGATACATATGTGTTGTAAAGACTTGGTAATATGATGAAAGGTGGATTTGTAGAGTGCTGCTTGTCACAGTGAGGGCATCCACGAGATGAGTAGGTGAGTGTAGGCGTGTGGTGAGGCTGGGCCTGAATACAGGCAGTCTCAATGGTCCCAGAAGAATACTAGTTGAATAGCCAGGTCTTCAGCTTCTTGCAGAATTCAAGAAGTGAGGAGGAAGCCCTGATGTCTTGGGGGAGGTCGTTCCAGGATTTGGCGGCTTGGTAGGAGAATGATCAACCTTCCATTCTGCTTCTGTGGATGTAGGGTGTGTGTGCGAGTGAAAGTTATGCTGAGCGCAAAGTTCTGGTGGATTGGTGGATGTAAATCCGGTGATTGAGGAATGCGGGTCCCATGTTGTGTAATAGCTTGAATGTGTATATGAAAAGTTTGAACTGGCAGCGCTTCTGGATGGGGAGCCAGTGGAGCTCTCTGAGGAGAGGTGTGGTGTGGGTTTGGAGCGGGAGGTCAAGGACGAGTCTGGCGGTGGCATTTTGGATGGTTTGGAGTCTGTGAAGGAGATGGGCTAGGATGCCTGCGTAGGGTGTGTTGCCATAGTCCAATCTGCTTGTTATTAGGGCCTGCATGATGATATGTCTGGTGTCCAGTGGGAGCCACTTGAAGATTTTATGTTACATGCGGAGGATGTGGAAGCCTGAGAAGGTGGCAGCATTGACCTCATGAGGCTGGTATCCAGGATGAGGCCTAGGTTCCTAAAATAGTTGGTTTGGGGTGGGTGTGGGTTAAAGATCAGCAGGACACCAGGTGGAGTCCCAAGGTGAGCTCTTATTCCTGAAGATCAGCACTTCAGTTGTGTCAGTGTTGAGCTAGAGGCAGTTTTCTTTCTTCCAATTGGCCACTCTGGTCATGCATTGTTTGAAGTTTGTCTTGGTGGTGATGGTGTCGTCTGAGAGGGCAGAAATCAGCGTAGGAGATAAGGTTGATTCCGTGAGATCTGATAAAGTTTGCCAGAGGAGTCATGTATATGTTGAAAAGTACGGGGATGGGTGATGATCCTTGTGGGACACCGCAGACGAGGTCCTTGGGTTCTGATGTGAACGGCGAGAGCCTGACTCATAGTGTTCTTCTGGAAAGAAAGGAAGCTATCCATTTGAGTGCGAGTATGAAGTCTTTGGTGCCCATGGCGAGGGGTGCAGGGAGGTCAGTGAGGAGGTTGCTGAAGTGGGTGCGAGGACCTGGGGGCCGGTATGCGAGGGTGCCTTTGATAGTGGTTTTACTGTCCGTCTGAAGCTTGAAGTGCATGTGTCACATAAACGTGGCTACTGGGTCAGTGTAAGAGGTACACTTGATGGTGCCTCTGTTGATGATGGTGAGTCCTTCTCCTGGTTTATGGGACCGGTCCTGGTGCAGGATTTTGTATCCAGTAGGGATGACTGTGGCGATGTCCATCGCTAATGTGGGGGTGAGCCAGGTTTCAGTGAGGAAGAAGAGGTCCAGTGCATTGGAGTCGATCAGGTCCCAAATCTCTGTGGAGTGCTAGCTAGGTGAGCGTGTGTTAAGGAATGTGCATAAGAGTAAGTGTTGTTGTGCAGGGTGGGTGGGTGGTGCTGTGTGGGTGCGGGTCTTGAATGCTGACTTGGTGAGGGGTGTGGTGTGTGTGAGTGGTGTGGGCTGGTGTGTGGAGGCAGGTGAAGGGGCAATGCGAGCAGTCAAAGGGGCCCACTGAGACTGAGGTGCGGCTCAGCAGCAGCATTCATGGCAGCATCCAGTGTTGAGCAGGTGGAGTTCGTCAGCGGTGTAGCTGCAGGAGGTGTTTAGAGCAGGGTTCCTGGCACTGAACGTGGTCCAGGAGTGGACGGGCTCAAATGGGCTTGCCTTTGGCATGCCTTCGGTGTGGTCACTGTGTGGCCACACTGTGGCCTCCATTAAATAGTGCCTTAGAGAGTGGGAGAAGCACATGGGTGGTGGGTGGGCTCAGCAAGAGTGGGAAAGTCCGGCAGGGAGAGCAGAAAAGTCTGTCAGGAGCGGCAAGGCGGGAAGACATGATCAGCAGAGCAAGTCGGGGGTCAAAAACTGGCAGAAGAAACAAAGATGTAAAACAGAGCATTAATAGGAGCAAAAGGGGCAGTTAAGAGGAACAAAGGATGCTATAAGGAGCAGTTAAACAGAGACACTGGGCAGATAGAGCAGACGGCACAAACAGGAGAGAGCAGTTTCTGAGTTGGGGGCAGACAAAGAAGCTAACAAGAAAAGCGGCAGGAGACAGACACCAACATGAGTCAGAAGGGAAAGCGAGGTCATGGTCGCACTGAAGCAAAAGAGATATGATTGGGCACATACTGGTAGGCACTGGAAGCACTGGAGTCACAGCTTTAGTTACTGATTTGAGAATCTCCTCTAGTTTCCTAAGTGAAGTTACAACAGCTCTTCTTCTGACCATAGCTATTATCTGATCATGTTGCTTCTAGCAATGGCCGGTGGCGGGTTCACTATTAGATACTCCTCCTTTTCCTTGCTGATTTCTTGAGGTTGAAACCCCAGGCTGAGTTACAAGGTTTCTGCTGTGCCGCAGTGTTTCAGCTCATGAAGTGACATTTCTCTTTCCCAATAAAAAGAAGATCACAACTGTTTCTCTGAGTCAGTGGGGGTCATCTTATGGTTCTTGGTGACTTACAACAGCTGCCCTGTTCAATTTGGAAAGTACAAGGCTCTTTATTCTTAACTTTGCTTTCAATATCTGTGCCTCTATGATGACAGACAGCTCCTGGCCGAGGCTTAACATTTGATTGATGACACTTCTAGAAGTGAGACACGTTCCAGGTGACAGGATATTGATCTGATGTAATAGTCCCATTGAACTGAGCAACTCACATCTTTGTGTCAAGTTTGGTGCCTTCACCGGAGCTTCTGTTGTTTTGGTGGAGGTGGCTGCATTCTTTTTTTCATCTATATATTCTTTTTTGAAGAAAAAATTTAGAACATCCAATGTGAGTTCAGTACTACTCCTTTGTCCACATATGATTCAGAGGTGGACTCCCCTCACTAAGGACCCTCTCTCCAAGATTTTCACAGAATTAGCCTAGTTCAGTCCCAGAAAGCAATTCTATCTTGCAAATCAGACACCCCTTTTGACGCCTTCCCTCCTTCCATTCTTCAGACCATTGTGGACATTGTGAACCCTGTGATCAATAAGATCTTAAACTCTTCACTAGCCACTGCAGAAGTCCCAACAGATTTGAAACTTGCTGCTGTGAAACCACTACAGAAGAAACATGTAGCTGATCCCTCTACCCTCTCTAACCTTCGTCCTATCTCACTACTCCCTGCACTTGGGAAAATTGTCGGAAAATTGGTAAATAGCCAACTGACAAATTCTTTGGAAGAGGCCAATATTCTCCAATCCCGGCAGTCTGGCTTCCGTCCCAAACACTCTACAGAGTCAGCGCTGCTAGAAGTTGCAGATACCTTAAAGCTAACTCTAGATGCTGGAAAGAATGCAGTGCTGATTTTATTAGATTTATCAGCTGCATTTGATACCATCTCTCATGACATCTTATTACAGCGTATTAAAAATTGTGGATTTATCCATCTGGCCCTGGCCTGATTGAAATCCTTCTTTTCAGATCGCAGGCAAACAGTAGTACTAGGACCATATTTATCACCTGAAAAGACCATCACTTTGGGTGTACCGCAGGGCTCATCTCTTAGCCCTGCATTATTTAATATATACATGGTCCCACTCATCATGCTGATCTCCTCTTTTGGTATCGAAACAACCTCACATGCTGACGATACACAGCTAATTCTGGTTTTGGTCAAAGTATCAACTGACTCAGCACTCAATTTCACGGAAGTTATTCGATGGATGCAATCCAACCACCTTAAATGCAATACCGATAAGACAGAGATTATGTTTTTAGGGAAGACCAACCTCTTTGATCCGGTACTATTGTGGCCTATCTCTGCACCCCCCCACCGAATACAGTTGAGGAAGTAAAAAACCTTGGTGTGAAATTTGAGGCCTCTCTTTCCTTTCGTCCACAAACAATAGCAGTGGCAGTAATGTGTTTCAATTTAGTAAAATCATTGAAAAAATGTTTTGACTATCTGCCCTGCGCAGCAAGAAAGACAGTGGCCTTTGCATTAATCCCATCGAGGTTGGACTATTGTAACAGTCTATATGCCGTCGCCACCAAACAAGTATTACAGAAGCTTTAGATGGTGCAACATGCAGCCACTAGGCTTGTATGGAAACTGCCACGCCGTTCCTCGGCCTCAGCTGCTCTTAAAGCCCTTCATTGGTTGCCAGTACATAAAAGGGTCTTGTTCAAAATCCTGCTGCTCACTTTCAGAGCCTATAGACCATCAAGACCAAAATATCTAGTCTCCAGATTTACCCATTACACCACCGCCCGGACTCTGAGATCTTCATCTGCTAATCTTCTCAAACCTCCAACCTTTAGGTGTAAGACCAAAGGTGGCGAATCTCTGCTTGTCTTGGGGACCAGGCCCTGGAATCAACTCCCCAGACATCTGAGATTTATTTGCATAGAATTGCTTTTTAAGAAACATTTGAAAACTTGGATCTTCACTGTCTCAGATTCATTATGCTCTCTCTTATATAGGGATCCTCGCTCATGTTCAATCTTGCCGCTATGAAATCTGTTCTTCTCCGCTCAGCACCAGGATGCTCCATTTGGAGCGACAGATGTGCTTTACAAATGCAATATTCATTCATGTATTCATTCATTTGGTTGTTGATTTACAATCTGTTTTAATAGTGGTGAATAAAGGTTGGGTGTATAGATTTCCTCTGGGGTAAGTGTGTTCATGGCCACTGTCCGAAGATCCAAGTTCAAAGTACGTACAGATATTGCCTAGAATTAAGCAGTCCATAGAGATCTGCTTGCTAAGGACGTCCGTGCTGCCAGTGTACTGCAGACATTCTCAGTTGTACCCTTATCTGTTGTGGCATGTCTTTATGGTGTTTTCAACCATGGCATCTAATAGTGGAAACCACACATTTTTTAGAGTGATTTTTTGTAGGGGTGGGCGAAGAATTCTGCTCTGCCGGCGGAGTTCGCGGAGTTTTGCCCACTCCACACTCCGCGAAGTGACGTGGAGCGGAGTTTTTTCTCTCAAGCAGTCTGTCAACGTTTAGTTGGTAAGTGCTCGCAAGAAAGAAACGCTTGCTAGACCTCCTCCTGGCGAATTTTCTCAATGTGGGCGGTCGAGGCAGGTTGCGACTGTTTGCGTTGAGAAATATGGCGCTCGCGTTGAGGAAGCTGCCGCTCGTGTAGAATGTCGACTGGAGTGGCAGAAAGCAGAAGCACCCTGTGTGCCATTTGTGCTGAATTTACAGCGCAGGACTAACTCCTGGCACTAAGAATCAGTGTGAGCAGTGCAACTTAATAGACTCTGCCGCTTGCGGAACTCTGCGACACGCGGTTCAGTTTTACTGGCACTTAACGGAGTTCCGCAGAGTAAAACTCCACGAACTCCACCCAAAACAAATTTTTTGTAGTAATCAATCATTTGCTGGTATAGGGTTGTTGGTATTTCAACATCAATACACGTAAAAATACTACATCACTTGTCACTAAGAGCTTTTCATTAACTTGTTTGAACACCTTCCTGGCATGTTATGTTAATTGCATTTCTTGAGTGCACGGTTACCCGAGGGTGTCCTGGCGCTGGCTACTGTCTATCTAAATTACAGAGTATGTATTGGCCTATATGGTAACCAGCCAGGTTTTCAGCCCCTTCCTAAATGTCAGCAGCTCCGTGGTGTTCCTGAGGTGAAAAGGAAGCTCGTTCCATGCCCGAGCGGCGCAAGTGACAAAGCTTCTACCACCCCAGCTAGCTTTTTTAGCTAGTGGTATAGCCACCCCTTTCGCTTCAGCAGAACGAAGAGCTCTTCTGGGGGTGTACCATTGAAAGTGCTGTTGCAGGTAGTCTGGTCCTGTTCCGTGAAGGGCTTTGAAAACCGTACACAGGAATTTGAAATGAACCCGTTGTTTCACTGGGAGCCAATGTAGCCTTTTTATTTCTTTTTTAACAGAAACAAATTTTGGTGTCCCAGTCAGCAGTCTGGCTGCTGCATTTTGTACTAGTTGAAGTTTGTTTAGGTGTTTCCTTTGAATATTAAGGTAAAGAATATTACAATAGTCCACATGCGATAGGATTAGAGTTGCTATCACTATCCTTTGACAGTCCGCTGGTAGGAATGATTTTATTTTCCTTATCATTCTGAGAAGATGGAAACTGGCAGAGGTCACCGCGTTTACCTGGTCCCCAAAGGAAAGTGAGTCCCTTGGCATCTTGTCTGTAATGTGCTCTAATGCTGTCTTAGTCTGTTGTTGCACTATGAAGTTGGCATGTTGTTC
Organism: Calotriton arnoldi; assembly: GCA_963921515.1. Taxonomy (NCBI): domain Eukaryota; kingdom Metazoa; phylum Chordata; class Amphibia; order Caudata; family Salamandridae; genus Calotriton; species Calotriton arnoldi. Next base: position 1,452,630 of record CAWUFW010004226.1, on the reverse strand, counting down.
TACAAATGAAAGACAAGGGACAGTTCGAGGCAGAGGATGTCTGTTGATGTAATCAGAGGGACTGTGCTCCTCTCCTGGATTGTGAATAATGTTGAAAAATCCTGCTCCAATAAGCAGATACCCTACATTTTAATGTGAGGTGGCATTTGGACTTTCGAGTTGCCATAAATTGTCAGCAAAGCTTAAAGGTCTCTTACATTAGTGAAGAATGCAGCTGGTTTCGAGCTGGTCTTTAGGTATGGCTTTTTATTGTGGGCAGTATATATTCATTGAAATGACGAAAGGAGCAGGAAGCTTCAACAAGTTTACTGTCAAATCTCCATAGATTAGGATCCCATTGCAACTCACATTACAAGCAAACTTCAGTTCCAGTTCTTACGCTCAACACCACAGAAAGAAAATATGCACCTTTACACACATTACTAACAGTGTTTGGACAGGTCGGGCACTCGCAATGTGGGTTAGACACACACGCACACACACACACACACTCTCTCTCTCTCTCTCTCTCTCTCACACACACACACACACACACAGTGTGGTACATACCCATAAACACCAAACATACACGACACTGCAGAAATAGAGAAAGGGAGATTGTAAAAAGAAAACAAATAAGGGATGATGAAATATATCTTCCACACAGAACGACAATACGCTATTAATTACAAACATATTAACTAGAACACTAACTTGGTTGCTTAATCAAATGCTTACTTTGGCCAGCAATGTGTACAATGTAATGAAGAGAATGTCTACAAACAAACAAAATTAAAATATGTATACCCTAGATGCAACGTGTCATCATTGCCCAAAAGCCATCAACCAAAAACCTGACCAGCCGTGTGGCCACACAGAACAGCAAAACCTCCTACTTGGAACATAGCATATATTTTAAGATCATTCCTTCTGTATTCACCCAGGTTTCACTCGATATGGTTGTCTGTACACCACCAGCAGCTCTAACACTCAACTAACTCCCCCATAGTCTTAAAGGCCGTGACACCAGGGGGCGTGGCTAACCGCCAAGTATGGCGGCCACAAAGTAAAGGAGCTCCGAGACAGGGCCCGCTCATCCTGACATAATTACCGGTGCCGGGGGCCATCTGACCCTGATTTCCACTGATATCGGTGCAGAAGTGCGGCGGCGATATACTGTGCCGACCAGCATGCGGAGATCGTTTCTGGGGCGGAGAAATACCACTCGTGCTAGAGCCCTGCAATGCGGAACTGGACGGAGGCTGCCACGAGGGCCGAACCCTGTGGGCTGCTGCGCCGCGGACCGCAGCTCGGCGTACCAAGTCACCCTGCTGCACTCACCGCTGTGCTGTCCCAAGCAGAGACCCCTGGTGCTGTTGATGCGGCGTGGTGAGCCTGTGGTGTGGACTGGCCGCTCCCTGCTGGCCTAGCGATGGGTGCTGCGTGGGGCTGGGCAGTACCGGTTGGCAGCGGCGACTCTGCCCTGGGGATCGGCTGAGGCTCTGCCGGGGTACTGCTGAACTGCTGTGGGACCCGGCTCCCAAAAACTGGAGCGTGCCATTGGGACCGGTGCCCCGGACGGGCGGACCTAATCGCTGCGTGAACGTGACCCAAGGGGCCTGAGGTGTGGACCGGAGAAGAGGCCGCAACGCCATCCACCCAGGAGTGTGCGTCTCTGCAGCGGATCAACGCGGGAGCCCCTCCCGTTTGGTGCGGCACCCTGGCATCTGTGAGCTGCTGCCCGGGCGGAACCGCCTGGACCCTGCGGATCCTGTGCTCACCTCCACTGAACAAGGCCTAATCCCGGCGGTGCGCAGTGAGTATGGGAGTGCGCCCCCCTGCCGCTGTAATCAATGGAGTTGTCGTGTAGGCACCCGACCGCCCCACACGTGTTGCTACCTGTGTCCCCGCTGCACCCTGGGCGCCCGGCTGGGGCCGTGACTGGTGCCCCTCCCCCAACACCACTGGACGTTATAGCCATACTGGCACTGCTCCTATGGGCTGTGTGTGGAGCGTCCAGAAGAGAGTTCAAGTCCCTTGTGCTAAGAGTTAAAGTGCAGCACATGCAACTTGGGACTATACTTACCTGCCACCACGAACCCAGAACCTGGCGAGGTTGCATGCCTCAGATATAGGCGGTGTCATCACTGCGCTGCGGGACTCAATAGAAATAACTGCGGGGTGCGGCTGAGCCTGGACTATGACCCCTTCCGCCGCTCGCAGAACACTACACAGAAGACGCACACGTGGTTTGGAGAGTGTTGGCACCTGGGCCTGGTAGTTCATACGCGAAACGATCTGGCTCTGCTTCTGCTGTGGGGCTGCTGATCTACAGAGCTGCCCCTTGGACTCTAACTGCGGAAAGGGGACCCTGGGCCTGTCTCCACTCCACAACTGAGTGCGGTGGGTCCGCGCTGTGGACCGAAGCCTCAACGGAACTAACAGTCCTGGACTGCTGCGGGGTGACTGACCCCAGCTGAGTCTACTATTCCTACGCCTCACTTTGTTTGGCAAGCCAAAGCACCAAATATAAGCAATACGCCACGTACGATATTACCCCTTCGGATTCCCAGCTACTCCACTATGGGGCGCACGAAAGGCAAGACATCGGAGATGCCACCTGTTGACCAACAGACCCAGAATGAACCGGACATGACTTCACAATCATCCTCGATCAGCTGTGTCCCACCGACTAACGAAGACACCCCTCCGGACAAACTAGACTTAATTTTACAGGAGATAAGGGACTCTCATAAATCTATTGAACAACAGATAGGCTCCCTGTCCACTGGGTTTACCCTTCTGAAGGCGGATAATGAGAAGCTATCTACCATAGTTAAAAGCAATAAACAGTCCCTGACAGAACTGTTACCAAAGGACAAAGAACACTCTGAGCATATCACCCAAATACAAAAACAGTTGGCTGACCTACAGAGCAGGGCGGAGGATGCTGAGGGCAGGGCTCGCTGCAACAATATCCGTGTGCTGGGTTTGCCAGAACGCTCGGAGGGCCCGAATGCAACGCAGTTCATGGAGCAATGGCTACGGGAACAGATAGCGCCAGAAGGACTGTCGCCTCCCTTCTGTGTGGAGTAACCCTGGGCGTAGTACTACGCTACGCTCGCGGAGCGTGCGTAGTTTGCGCTACTACGCACTACGCGAATTGCACGTAGCACAGTGCAAAAACGCGTAGCGTAGTGTAGCGGGCATTTTTTGCTTGCTCGCGGTCCTCAACGTCAAGTTGGCGAGCAAAATCAACATCCCGGCGAGACTTTTTCCTCGTTCACGATCAGCAACATCAAGTTGCCGATCGCGAGCGTGGAAAATAAACCTCCCGGCCAGATTCTCAACGCGGGGAGGTCAGGTTTCTCATTGCGAGTGGTCGCGTATGCTCGCGACCGCTCGCGACGAGAAACTACCAGTCCGCATTGAGAAAGCTGCTGCTCGAGTACAAATCTACTTGAGCGGCAGAAAATGACCGCTTGCACTGTGCAAGATGCCGTTTGCAATGATTGCACAGTGCGGACAAGCATCCGGCACTGTGCAATCAGTGCGAACAGCATTTCCCTACCGCACTACGCAGTTCGCGTAGCTACGCGTAGCGTGCATAGTGCGAAGTGCACTTCGCGTAGCTACGCGTAGCGCTACTACGCGAACTACGCCCAGGGTTAGTGTGGAGCAGGCGCACCGGATCCCGCCGGGACGTCCGGCAGCTGGAGGGCAGCCGAGAACAATGATTGCCCGTATCCTGAACTACAAAGATCTCGATCTCCTCCTTCAGAGGGCAAGGGAAAGAGCACCCATCCAATACGAAAACCACCGGATTTCCCTATATCCTGACTACACAATATTAGTTCAAAGGCAGCGTGCCTCTTATCTCCCTTTGAAAAAGAAACTTCAAGCACTAAATCTTAAATACGCTCTATTATTCCCTGCTCGTCTGAAAATCCTGCACGAGCAGAAGTCCTATTTTTTTGACAGTCCAGAGGCGGCAAACGACTGGCTGGAGATTACCCTTTCCCCCCAAGTTCTGGCCAATATAGACCAGAGGACACGTCAGGCTCAACAACGGCCATCGGGTCAGAGAACACGACGGACCAGATCCTCCCGCAGAATTGCAGCGAAGAACCCTTCCCCGGAACAGGCTCTGCTGGGGCAGGAGTCGGCGCTCGCCGCGGAGGCTGCCATGTGTAACACCAACCCGCCATCCTCTTCTGAACACTCGGATGATCACATGCTACATTCGGATTCTGACAGCAATGATCCGTTGTTCCCATCGTTCACCCCACAAATAGTGCAGACATTGTTTGGCTGACAATATGTGAACTAAGAGGATGATTTATACCTCATCCTGCCAAGAGCCCACGCTGGAGCGAAGTAAGAACTTGCCAATGTGCCTTACAATGTCTTCCTCCCCCTAGGTGCCCAATATTTTCTTACATATGACAAGGGCCCTGGTAAATGAGGAGCCCCTTCTAGAACAAAGATTCTATGCTTTGTCCAGGAACCACCCCCCCTTGCAGTTTCTGCATTAGTTAGGTGATTGGACCGTCAGATTGTTATGCTTAATGTTTGGACCAGCAAGGTTTTAATGATAGTCTTAGTATTGGGAGTTTTAGTTGTGTTGAATTTTTGGGGGAAATGGCTCACTTCCAGTTTTGTAACATATAATACATGTTGTGTATACCGGGGCTGCTATAGTACTTGTGGCCAGATGCGTCCATGGCGAGGTTGGGTAAATATAAAGTGTTAACTTGGAACGTTAGGGGGATGGGCTCAGTGCACAAACGACACCGGATCCATGCCCAATTAAACAGACGGAAAATACAGATAGCCATTCTCGAGGAAACCCACCTAACAGATTCCGAGGTAGCCAAGCTATGTAAAAAATGGAGAGGTCAGACATTCACTACATCATACTCTGCATTTGCGAGAGGTGCACTTATATGGGTCGTGAAATTAGAGCAACGAATAGATGCTCAGGGGAGATACACAGTGCTCCATGGGATACTGGACTGGATACACATAGTACTTGGCAGTGTATATGCTCCAAATTATGATCTGGATAAATTCCTTACTAATCTGAACACAGTTCTGGCAGACTGGGCGGATATCCGGTGGGTTCTGGGAGGGGACTACAACTCCACTCTAGATATTAACCTAGACCGCTCTCATCCGCGGGTTTGGGGAGCTGTTTCCATTAAAACTGCAGAGTTCCTAAGGGCTTGGTCAGAGGGGTGGGCGATCGAAGATGTGTGGCGTCTCCAAAACCCTACTAATCGCGAATATTCTTTCTATTCTCCAACACACCAACTGCACACTAGACTGGATAGAATATTCTGCTCTTCATCTATCACACCTCAAATATCCCAAACTACATACTTGGGTAAGACCTTATCCAACCACAATCCACTTGAAATCCTACTAGAATGGGGGAAGCTACCCTCCCCGGTCCCGACCTGGAGATTATGGCCACAGATATTGGAAGACGCTGTCTGCCGCGATAAACTAGTTGTGACGATCACCAACTACTTCAATGAAAACACGAATTCTGCTTCATCCCGTTTAATAGAATGGGACGCATTTAAGACGGTGGTGCGAGGCACATCCATAGGTGCGACAGTAGGCGGCCGACAAGAAATTAACAAGAGTCTTATGGCACTCGAGGATTCCCTATAAGAGTTGGAGCGGACGGCTAATGCTGACCCCTCCACTCACAAACACCTACAGGAAGGGAGAATTCGGCATGATGAACTCCTTGAGGATTTACGCCTCATTGACTACCGAGCCCATACCCAGCACACGCATGCTGAAGCAGATAAATCGGGCATCCTATTGGCCCGACTTCTACGAGACATGCGCCCCCCCCCCTATATCAATCCCGGAAGTGGCATTACAGAATGGCACCATAGTGTACACACAGACAGAAATCAACACTGCATTCAGTGACTATTATGAGAAATTATACAGCGCCCCAGAACATATACTGCCGGAGCAGATGGACGCATTCTTAGAAGAACTGACTTTCCCTAAACTGACAGATAACGCCCAGGAGGAATTAGACGCCCCACTTACAAGAGCCGAAATTAAGGCGGCCATCAAATAACTCCCTCGTAATAAGACCCCCGGCCTAGACGGCTTACCGGCGGAATTTTACTCTACCTTTGCTGACACTCTCACCCCACACCTTGCCTGTCTATACAATGCGGCCCAGGAGGCCCAGTCCCTCCCACTAACTACCATGCAGGCCCTAGTTATATCCCTACCTAAGCCAAACAGAGATCCTCGAGACATGTCAGGATATCGTCCCCTTTCCTTATTATCCACTGAATACAAGATACTTAGCAAGATTCTGGCCCGCCGGCTCCTCCCATACCTTCCCAAACTCATACACGAGGACCAATGTGGTTTTAGCCCGAGTCGCAACACCTCCCTAAATATAAGGCGCCTACACTGTGTTATGGAAGCCGCTGCCAAGATCTCCTGTGACACTGGCTACATCTCTCTTGACCTCCAACAGGCGCTCGATACGCTAAACTGGGAATATATGTTTGCAACTCTGGACAGATTTGGTATGCCCCCTGGTTATATGAAGTGAGTCAAACTGCTATACACTGTACCCACTGCCCGGGTCCGTACTGGTTCCCTCATCTCTCGCCCTTACCCGGTGGCAAGGGGAACAAGACAGGGCTGTCCTCTGTCGCCGATATTATTTGTATTGGCATCAGAACCCCTACTCATTAGAATCTGGAGGGATGCTGTAAACAAGGGGATTTTACTAGGAGCAACGACACACATAGTGTCAGCATATGCTGACGACCTTATACTGTTTGTTAAAGATTTAACCGAATATCTGGAGCCTATTCCTAACATATTTCAGCAATTTCACTGCGTCTCGGGTCTGGCAATTAATGCTATGAAATCACACGCATTCTTTATGCAAGAGAGGGAGGACCCAGGACTCATACACTTCGGTACACTTAACTTATCGGTTGCGCCACAAACCTTCAAATATTTGGGTATTCAAATATATAGAACACCTCAGGACCTCCTAGAAGGGAATCTTATGAAAGCAATTAGATCACAACGGGCCTAGATATCCTTCTGGACATCACTACCCCTCTCGGTTATGGGGAGGATAGCCATCTCCAAGATGGTATTACTCCCAAGATTATTATACTATTTCACTAACATACCGATTTTGATACCGGCCAGCGTCTTTCGTACACTGGATACTCTCCTCATGGAGCTGATATGGGGTGAAGGGCGCCGGAGGGTGAGCCTAGCAAAGTTACAACTGAGACCGGAGGAGGTGGGACTGGGAGCCTCCGACTTTCAAGCATATTGTATGGCTAGCCAACTGCAATGGCTATCATTCTGGCTGGCAGGACGTAACTTAAACGAAATCGGATATACAGCACAAAAACTAGGACTGGGAACTCTGCACACACTGCTTTTGCCTGACTCTAAAATACCACCTGACACTCCCTCGTTGCTTAAAACAGCTATTCTGTACTGGAAACGTGCATTGAAATACACCAAACGAACTATCCCATATTCGCCGAACATTCCATTACTTGGCGTACCAACAACAACCAGACTAATTACGAAACGAAGGATTGTACAATGGACACAAGAGGGAATGACAACGGTGGGAGCCTTGTTCATAGATAGCACACTAGCCGACCACGACAACTTCACGCATGCTCAGGGAGTTCCCCACACATTATTCATGATACACGCTACCATTGTTCATAATTTAAAAAAATACTGGTCCCCGAATGGGAATGAACCCCCCACACATGGCCTAGTGCACGCAATCTATCTGATGGGAGAGGGACGACACCTAACCCGCTGGCTATTAAGGGGTGTTAGAACGCATGCTGGGGCCTCCTTGGTGCCCTTACGGGAAAAATGGGCGAGAAACCTCAGCAAAGAAATGACGGATAAAGAATGCGAGTATGCACTGGAGTTCCCCAAAAAGGTGTCCTGTAACACTAAATTTAAATATATCCAATATATGATCCTTCATAGGGCATATCTTACCCCGCACCGCCTCAACTGTATATACCCAAATGCACAACTTAGTTGTCCCAGATGTAAATTGGCGGACGCTGATATTTTACACATGTTATGGAACTGTCCACGGCTGAGGGGATTCTGGTCAATAGTGGGGGACGTAATTCAGGACACGACAGGCACCTCTGTCTGGGGCACTGCAGATAGCTGTATATTAGGTCTACACCCTCACCCGAAAACCCTGAAAACACAGTATAAATTTGCAGATATGGCTATCCTCATAGCGAAACGAGCTATTACAATGAGGTGGAAGTCGGCTCTTCCCCCTCCGCTACACACATGGCACACGGAGATGGTCAGATGGGGAGGGGCGGAAAGTGCCATCCTTAGAAGAGAAGAACTACGTGGGGTGCGCAAAACTCCCATCTCCATGGATTGGGACCAGATGTTGGAAGCGCTAAAGACTAAAGATCTGGCAGACCCTTTAGGTCCCTAATGAGTGCTGTCCCATCTTTCACGAATCGCTGAGCCCAAGCGGTATTGTACAGTCCCCCTCTGCAACACTCCCCAACAAGGACTTCAACACTAAAAGCACTTGTTGAGACGTGATGACCCAACGGATACGCACACGGAACCCTGTGTTGTTAATTGCAGGAGTGAGCCAAGGGGTGGGAGGGGGGTGGGATAGTGGGGCGTTGGGGAAGTTTATTATATATTAGGTTGGATTCTTCTATTACAGGGTCCTCGAACAGATGTAGAGGTGAAATTTAAGCAAATGGTCGTAATTGAGCATAAATACACTGTTTGACTACAGAAAAATAGACAGTAATGTTATATATCACCGAATGTACGATGGAAAGATCATCTGTGCACTATGTTCCTGACTCTTGTAACATACAGTAATGTCGGAATCGATTGTAATGAATACATGAATAAAATCAATAAAATTATGTTTAAAAAAAAAAAGGCTGTGACACCAACTGGCAGAACTCTGTTCCTTTTCCCCAAAAGAACCTCAGTAGTGGTACTTTGTGGCGTGTAATGCGTGGAATACGTTTTTCCCCTCAAACTACTTTTGATATGTTTGCCAAGAGTGATTGATGTCTGCACACTCCCAGATAAAATAAGATTTACTCGCTCAACAAGGCTATTTAATATTGGATTATTTATACAGGGCGTCTCTCCTGTACATGATTTCACTCTTCCCACTGTCATTCAGTGTAGGAAGTGATAAATAAACTGAACATTGTTGTCCTAATAACCAACAGTAGTCCTACTTTTAAAGGGCATTTTGCAAAAATTCAATGACAGACTTTGTTGCGCACTATTAAACAAAAGTCACAAAACATACTTAGTCCATTTTTTTAAAATAGCAACAGTATCTGCTTCATACAACCTCGTAATGCCTCCAATGGGACAAGGAACTCAAAATCAAGGATCCTCACAACCCCACTGTTAAATCTACAGCTTGAGTGTATTAGCCTGGACTCTCCAATAGTTATATGGATATTTAAAATCAATAACGTGAGTTAATTCAATTTTATTTATAATTTTGGTAATGCGCAAGCACAACCTAAGTGCTCATTGCAGCAGCTACTGGAAGAAGGAGGAACAACAGCCAAGATATTTAAGTGAAATCAAGGCTCAAGTTTGAAGGATGAGATGGATGTTCAATAGTTTGAAGAATTCTCTGAAGGCTTCCTTGTTTTGGAAAGACAAAGGCAAGCATTTCTATTGGGTAGAGCCATGAGTATACACCCCCAAACAATTAGCATTTAGCTACTAGGAGCTATAAACAGTTCTGCCATCCAACCTTACACACCTGGTTGGTTGATTAAGGATAGGCAGTTTAGAAAAGAAGTCCAGATATTTATTATGTAACGTATTATGCATCAGATATAGACTTTTACAATCTATTCCAACTTTTGTCTATCTGGTAACCAGTACAGTGAAGTGAAATGAATGGACGTAAAATGTGGTGTTATGTTTATTAGCTGAAAATGAATCTGGCAGCCAAGTTTTGGGTGCCTTGTAATTTAGCCATCATTTGTGTGGGTAGAACTCAATACATAACTTTATAGTAGTTGATGCATAAAAGGACCTCAGGGAGACCAAAAGTGATTAAGTAATGGGTTTAGGTACAATCCACAAATGCGAAGTAGGTAAACAAATATGTTCTTGGCCACATTGCTGACTTGCCTGATGAAAGATTGATCTCGAAGAGAACCCCACAACTTATGACAAAGCTTAATCGTAATAGAGGGCACCCATGTAGTGGAATCGTCAGAGCCTAGGAAGAGTAGATTGTTCTTACTCTTTCATACAGAGCCATTTACAACCCATCAGTTGTTGCACATGAAACATACAATTGTTAGTTGGGCAGCAGATTTCCTGTGCTTGTTGAATTATATGTGTCTGGATGACAACAGCATGTTAGTGATATCATATACAATATTATTCTGATGAGAACGAACGTCAAGTTTTTTAAACTAGACATTTATAAGGAATATCAAGAGAAAAAAACATTCACAAGAGAGTCCCATCCCCTTCTCGTTCACACTTCAAGGTGCAGATTTTCTATTCGGTATAGCCTACTGAATGTAGAAGCCTAGAAGGGCAATAGGTTCAGATCTTATCCTTCAGGTACACATGACTATTGCTGTTCAAGGTCTTGTGAACTAAGCAGGATGATTTAAAATTATCCTCTGCTCAATAGGCAGCCAGTATAGTGGACTGATAGGATTGAATATGTGGCCAAACGTGTGATCTTCTAACGTAGATATATTGTTGTGAGTGTGGTGAAGCTGGTATGTTCAATGAGCTGGCACACAGCAAGTTCCTATAGTCCAAACAGGGGACATGAATATTGTAGTAGCTTCAATCTTATCCACCTGATTTAGTTAGGTGGTCATTTTCAGAGGTTCTCAATTAATACTCACAAAAGGAGACTACCACAGTTGCCCAGGTAGTTGGCAAGGATGAAGTCCAGAAGACCTATCCCACAGGGATAAAACACATACCCCGTACCGAGCAACAGAAATCAAATCAACAAAGAACTTCACAGTCTCTAACAAACATCACCTCTCAAATAGATAGATAGATAAAAAAAATTAAAAGGAAATCAGTTTTGAAACTCTCTGTGGAAATGTTTTAGAATTATTGAATGTCCACCATCAACAGCAGGCAGGGAAGATATTAGACTTCCATTTGTGTAAAATAATTCATCAGCATGCTTACTTCTCCTATCTCTTGACTTTAACACTGACCTCAACTTTCTGTTCTGAAATGCTTTGTGTGGACCTAACAGTAAAAATATAGTATGGTTTTCTGACTACGACATGGAGCACAATACATTTTGGACATATTACATTACTTATGGTATTGCAAATTAGCTTCATTAACCAATGCTGTTACACAACCAATGCCATGTTGTTAGATGTACATCTACTGAGCAAAAGAAATTGGGCTTTAACTTAAGCTACTAATAGGTTCAGATATTGTATTGTATTGCAGTATTTATATAGCGCTAACTTCTCCTTTCTGGGGCACTGATGTGCTTACCTAAATGTACATCAAGCTACACCATGTAGGGTGTTTGGTTGGAAAGGTGTTATCTTTGTTTTGTGATCCTATGTGGGAAGAGTTTCCATGTCATGAGTGAAGACCACCAAGGTGCAGTTATCGTGCTACAGGATGCAGCGTGTAGCAGTGTGATGGATGATGAATTGTGAGTGACAGACATTCAGTTTTATGGTTTTCAGTAAGCTGGCAACTTTGAATAGCTCTGCGGGTCCCTTTAATTTATTTCTTATGATTATAGTCTGCTTTACTGGTTACTGCACTGGGTTGTCCAATCTGAAATTTTGTGTGCATATTTGTGGTCCTGTGCTGGCATGATTGGTACAAGAGAGATCTGCTGGGATGTGCCTTTGTTACTTTCATCCCATATCTGAGTATCATTGTGAGATGTAAAGAAGGGGTCAGTGCATATAGAAATGTGTGACCTGCAGTGGTGGACTAGATTAAAGTCCTCCAAATTGTCCAGCAGTGTGAGACAGATCTCTTCAGTTAATCCATGCCTGTTCATTTGGTGATGTCTGGTTTTTGGCTGTATTAATTCATTTTTTATAGCGCTAACAAGGCCACTTGAGGCATCGTAGCATCTGTACTGTTAATAGAATACACATACAACATTCATAATAAGAAACATATGAAGATTAGATTAACGAATAAAAGGTAAATATGAGAAAAAGAGAGAGGACTTACATGATTGTGAGAAGTTCAGATGTGTAAAGAATATGTAAATGAATGAACTAGTTGCTACAATTGGTGAGGGTGTATATCCAGAGTTATTGATTGATTGACAGTACATGTGTGTGTATTGCTAGAAATGTAGCTTAGGGACAGTCTGTTGTCATGTACTGTAGGTAAAGTGTCTGCATTGCATTAGCATTTTATTTAAAGAGCTTCAGGGATGGAGCTTAGAGAGAGCCTATTGTCATTTTCTTTAGAGAAAGTGGATCGCATCAGCTTTTTAAGTTCTTTTTTAACAAACTCAAGAGATGGGACTTGGTGAAGATGAAAGGGATGCTGTCCCAGAAACAAAGACCAGAGGCTGAGAAGGACTGAGCCGTCTGTTTATGAAATCTTGGAATGTCTAGCTTAAGGGTCTCTTTGCTCTAGGCCAGGTGTTGGTGGCTGACAATGTGAATCTTTTGTGACAATTATACTGGGTCAGTTGAGTCAAATCTTGAGTAGATAATGCATGCTAGTTTGTAAGCACATCCAGATTCCAAGACCGGAATCTGTCACTTAGTACACTGAAAGGAATCAGTCAATCGATGGTTGTGGAAGTGAGACTGACGTTGTCCAATCGGCAGATTGAGGCGGGCAGAGAGTATGCCAACTGCTGCCGCTAACTTTACACTTTAAGATTTGTACTCAAGTGTTTACTCAGTGAGGATAACAAAGAGGGCCAGTGTATAATTTGGTCAATCGCAGAAACCTGGTGGATAGTATTTTAGGAATCTTAAATTGATTTTAAAACTGTAATCTGAAACCATTTTTATATGCCTAAGAGATTTTAAAATATTTTATTCCAGAACATTGTTTTTTTATGATTATATATTGTATGATTTTAATTAATTAACAATAAAATTTATTTATTTTTTATTTATTTTAAAACACCTGCTGACAGCTCGCTGTAATCAGTCTTGAACCCTTCCAGGGTGCCCAGGTGTGCACACTTGTACACGAGTGTCGTGTGGGCAGAAGATCCTGTGTGAGCAGCATTAACCCCAGTGCAAGACATGAACCCACCTCAGTGCAGATGATTACATCTGATGCTCAGGGCTACTCCTTCATATTGATTAGTATATGCGTATGATAGAAGACTGTACCATGACATGTTTATCAGTAGCTCTTGGTTGCACACAGCAGGCATACCCTCCACTGTGAGTCACTGGCATGGCGATGATGCATTACATGCAGGGTCGATGTAGGTAAATGGCATAGTAATGTGTATTTCACACTCTTGGGCATCATGGCATTATCAAAAGGAGGGTCAGTTATGAGCAGCAGACCCCTGACACTCTGAGAGCGCCTCAACCTAGCTGAGCATCAGCGCTCAACCCTGGCAGACTCGTGTTTGAGCAGAACTCCGGCACAACTGAGAACCCCCACGACAGGCTGGCATATTGGGCACCATATTAGCAGCACTAAGGGCTATATAATTGGGAGCGCGTTTGAATATTTGAGAAACACTTAGATTTATGTTGGAGGAAGCCTGGCATGTGATGGCAGTGCCAAGGCATATAACAGACCAACTTCTGATAGAAAGTTTTAATGGACAATTAACTGGCAGAGGATCAGTAATGAGCATTCAAAACTGGTGTCATTGGATTTTCAATGGGTATTTTCCAGCTCACACATTATATCAGATAGTTTTTGCTTCTCCCGTTATACAAACGAATTTGCCTGTTGTTTGTCCAGGGTGTGTAAAAGCATAGTTCTGACCCATTTATTTTTCAACAGTCTTCTGTCAGGGAAACCCCGTCTTCCTCAAAATTATAGTCGTGTGGTAGAGACTTGTACAGCTAGACCCATAACTGGCCGTAGACACAAGGACCAGATCACAGTGATCTTCAAGTCACTCCATTGCTCCTGGTCAAAGAGAGATCCCAATTTGATACCCTTAGTCCTGTCCATATATCTGTCCATGGACAGGCTCCCAGCTATATAACCAAAGTCTCCTGAGTAGACATCTGAGATCTGACCACCCGCTCTACCAAGAATTGTTGTCTACCAACCGGTCCAACCATCTCTTCTCACGGTTCTGTTTACCTTTTATCTCATAGAGCTCTGACGCAGCATTCATGGGCTATGTATAGCTGCTCAAAACCCTAAATAATAGCATTGAGTGCTCAGTAATGTGACGTGTTCATGCGTCTGCTGACCAGTTGCACCGCTTGTTAGAGTTGGGGGGTGTTGATGTAAAGCAGCCCCTGCTCTGAAGTCTCTGCTGTCAATGAACATACCAGACTGTCTCTCTTTAGACCGAGGTGCTGTCACTTGTCGTTCCAGGTCCTTCGCAAACCTGTGGAACCAGCTCTGTGGGAGAGAGAGGGAGGAGCTGGTATGATGAAATGTACCCTACACAAGGACACCTCTGAGAGGTGTTTATTGTCTGTAACTTCCGGTATTTCCTAACTTCGGAAACAGAGACAGTGAGTGGAGCTCCCTGCAGGGCTCAAGCACTACTTGTAGAGAACGTCCGCCTCCAGCCACCCCAAAAGAGATGGAACTTCAATGACATCATAGGTTTCTAATGAGAAATGATTTCCTTTTACTGTTTAAAGTCGATTATTATTAGGAATACATTCCAACCATGGAAAGCTCAGAGGAAATATCCGTTTTTTAGTTATTCCTTATAAAAATGATGTATGATCCCCTTAAATTATGAGAGAGACGCTTGCGACAATTATTTAAAGTGGGTTCGAATGTGTGAATGTAACTGTTCTTTTGTAAACTTAAATCGCCGGAATATTCTTAGAGAGATGCTTAGAATTGTAGGCACAGAGTCATATAGAGACAGGAATAAAGAAGTGGGTACACTACAAACACAAGCGAACTCACGTAGATGAATGACAAATGTAAATAAAATTATTAAACGGGTTGTTGCATGAACTATTTACTATGTTGGATTCAAATGTGTGAATGTAAATATTTTATTGTAAATACAAATGGATGTTATTAAATACACGCATGCGCAGATGTATTGTATAGGCATACAGACAAAGATACAGATGTGCCTTGAGACCCTCAGGTTGGTTTGCCGCGCTTTACAAAACCGTTAAATTGATCTGCGCGCGCGCAAACACTCTTGATATCACGATTACTAGTATAATCTAAGTTATCCTCCATTTTAGGAAGCCAGGTGAGGGTAACACGGAAACTGTGGATCAGCCTGGGGTGTCTTCCATGGATTTCCCACGGGCCCCTTTCTCTTTTGTCTTTTCTACGGTATTTTCTCCCGGAATTTCCCAGATGTCTCCCTGGCCTTTCCCAGAGGATGGCACCTGGCTCTGGTCACACCTCGCCCGCTCTTTTAGTGACGTCACTCTGCACAGGGCTGCCCTGCGGGGGATCTCACGTGCCTCTTAAGTGTATATAACCTCTGTCAGGAGAGAGACACAGCATCAGCCAACACCAGAAGCTCACACTGCCCCTGCCTGTCAGCACCGGAGAGAGCGAGGCAGAGCGAACCACTCAGGACAGAGACAAAAGAGACCCCCCTCAGGTCGACGACAGAGATAGACTGCGGGGCACAGGAGGTCCACCTCGAAAGACAGAAACTGATTTCAGAAAAAGGGAAAACTTCTCTCAGGACAGAGGCAGACACCAGTGCAGAACATGCTTCAATGCGCCTTCCAGGTGAGCCCCTGCTACAGGCATCAGGTTTGGCCCCTCTATTGGCTGGATTTGTATATCTTTCGTCTGCTTGGGAGGCATAATTTATTTCCCTTCTCCACTTAGGTTGGTTGAAAGCATTTCTCTCGATCTCGCTATTCATATATTGTTTTTTATAGAGAGATATATTTTAAAATACAACAGACAGTGCATTCACTTAATAAATAATGTATGTGGCTATATTACTGCCTTAATTTGTTTATTCGTTTTTTTCATCTTGGCATTCTCATGCTTTTTATGTACTTTTTACATTCTCATACTTCTTAATAAGTTTTTTCGTTTTTAAATATATGTTTGTGAATAAAAGGAGAGCACCTTTTATTCTTACCTTGCCAAGTGTTTTAATATCGCCAGTTCTGAGACTATTCGCCATGTGTTTCTGTGATGTTCATAATATGGACGTCTCTGGCTACCGTGAACATTGCAGAAGCATCCTGGGCAGTTATGGTCTGTTATAAGATGTTCACCAATAGGGGCTTTTATCATACTGCATAATCCTCAGAAATACGACAGTAATATTTAAAGCGTCTACGGGTTTTGCTGCAGTCCTGTTGTTCGTAGTGCTGTTGCTGTTAACAAGCACAGCATGTGAAGCATAAGCAGCTCGTTAAAATGCATCATTAGAAGCATCAGATTGCACTAAAAGGAGTTTGGGACTTTATTGTAAGTATTTTTTCCCCAAAGTAGGTGTAATAATGCACAACGTACACACGTAAACAGTGTTCAACAACAGCCATAGCTTCTCGATGCATCCCTGAAGGGGAATTTTCAAACAACAATTTATTTTAGCCGATCAGAAAACTGTGCCCATATAGATACGGGGTCCCAGATGGCATGCATGTGCCACTTGATACATAGTGCCTCGGTGGTACACTGTGGCCCAAGAGACATTGTCTTTCTCGCATCTACGGCAGGAGCAAAATAATCAGTTTCATACTGTGCCAGCTGATATCATGCTTCACACTGCTTCTCTGCCAACATCCAATCAGAATGCTTGCACCAGAACATAGTCCACCTGTTGTATGTGGTAAGGCACTGGCATCACACCACAGTCTGCTGGCATCACAGGCCAAAAGATTGGCATCATCTGTCATAGTGCTGCGATCAGATGTATGCCAACTTAAGGTGCTGGCATAATATGCCAGAATGGTTCCTGTAATGTCAGGGAACTTTCATCATATGCCAGTGTGCTGACTTCATATGCCAAGGTGCTGGCATCATTGATCAGAGTCCTCCCAGGGTGCTGCTCTGCTGTTGGTCTACCCCCTGTGATGGAGTGGCTGCGGTGCCAGTCCTGCAGCTCATGGCTGTTTATATACCATGCCCTAACTGCTGATATGCCAGGCAATGTGCCGTGCTGCGGCAGATCATGTTCCAATCTTGAATTGCTTATATGCCAGGCTGAGACTGCTCATGTGCCAGGCAGCAGTTACTCGTTTGCCAGTCTTGGAATGCAGTTTGACAGATTGCACTTGCTAGCTGTGAAAACCCTCAAATCTCTCCTCTGTTATTCCCCCTTCTCTATCCTCTTCTTTTTCTCGTCTCTGTTGTCTTGTGTTCCTCTCTTTTAGCCCTGTCCACTCCCTTCCATTTCCTTGTACAATGAAACAGCTCGGCTAATATTGCTTTCTCCCTTCTTCCAGAAACCACAAGCCATCCTCAGACTGTCCAGACAGGTGCACACGGCGGCGGTGGAAGGTAAGTGTCTGTGTGGACTCACTGCCCTTGGTCTGAGGTAACTCTATTTTTTGTGCTCTGTTTCTGGTGTCAGTCCCCTGGTCTGAGACCGCTCTCTATCTTGGTCCCAGTTACTGGTTCTGGTGTCACTCTCCCTGTTCTGATGCCGCGCTGTATTCCCTGGGCCCAGTTACTGGTTCTGATGCCACTCCCCTTGGGCCCGGACTGCTCTATATTCCATTGGCCCAGTTACAGGTTCTGGTGTCACTCACCCTGACTTGGGTCCCTAATGCCACGGTCCCAGTTACTGGTTTTGGAGCTGCTAGCACCTGTTTGAGTCTGCTATCAGTCTAGAACTCCAAGAGTCCTGGGTAATGATTGTCCCATATAAACATCATCTGGTTCTGGTCCGGATCAGCTGGATTTGTGTCTGATGCCCGCCCAGAATGCTTGTAGTTCTGATCCTGTCTCTTCTCCTCATTCAGCGCTGGAGGGGAGCCCCCTGGAGAAGGAGGTCACTAGCAGCTTTGCTTCCTTCATACATGGAGTGCAGACAGATCACCTGTCCCAAACTGTGCGGCACCGAAGCAAGCGTATGATCCTGGACAGCATCGGCGTTGGACTGGTGGGAAGCACGACCCATGTGTTCAACATCGCCCTGGGATACTGCCAGGTAAGAGGAGACATTGAACACACTAAGCAATACACCATGCAAAATACAACAATTAAAAACCCTTTTTAGTCTAAGAGGGTGACTGTATTCCTGTGATCCTTCCATGTAAAAAGTTACAGGCACCCCAGCATGGAACACACCATAGAACACTAATGTAAAATCCATCCATTAAAGCTCTCTATTCCAGCAATCTCCACCATCTCCCTTTGATTCAGCCTGAGACATGGGCCAAAGCAAGCACACCATTCGCCACACAGCAATTAAAAACATATTAGGCCATAATGTCATTGAGACCCTATGAGTTGAAGGCAGTCAGGGTCCAAGCCAAAAAGCACACCAAGGACTACACGTCCATTAAAACCCTGTACATCAGTAGAGTGCACCATCACCCAGGAGTTATGTCAGGTAAGGTGAGACTGGTAGCAAAATGAACAACACATCTTGTAGCACACACGCATTAAAACACCCTGCAATGACTCAAAAAGTTAGCATGGCCTTGAGCTACTCAAAGAGAAAAGGAGACATTGACTTAAAACAACATCTCACGATTCAAACCATCCCTTAATCAAACCCCGTTTGAGTCTTTAGTTGTTCAGTATCACCATGAGATTTTACCAGGTTATCCGAATCTTGGATCTAACCAAGCAACACACCATGAACCCCTCACCCATTACATAACCCTCTAGAATGACAGCAGGACCATTCATCCAGAATAATAGGTAAGAAGAGAGAAAGACAAAGTCACAAAATCCACTATGGTTTACTCATCCACCATGAAATACTCATCCACTAATCACACCCCAGGCTGCCTTCAGATGTTAAGCAGTTCATATCGTGAGACACTGGCAGGACTGCGAGCATGGACTATGGTACCTAAATAAACATTGGGACCTCTGATCCCCTGTACAACTGTCCTTCAGAAACACTACATCTACTCACAGAGACTCTTACCTGCTCCTGCATTTCTTCTAATACGCACCACCACGTATGAAGTTGAATCATCCTGTGTTTAAAGTTGAATAATCCACATCCCCACAAGCTCTGTTGCTCCTCCACTAGGTGTCCAGGTGCACTGTCCATTTCTAACTTAATTCTGTCTCTAACAGGACCTGTACTCCGTGTCTGCCATCAGCTCTGTGTATGGAAGGAAAGGATTGAGACTCCCACCTACGCTGGCTGCATATGTCAATGGAGTAGCGGTAAGGATTTTGAAAGCTATCACTTTATCCATCAATCACAGACTAAGAGCGATGAGTTTGTGAGAATTTTAGTTAAATGCTGTCTCCGCCAATGTTAAATCTTGTCTGTTTCCACTTCTGTAAAGAGTCTGTATTGGGCAATGGCACAGTCGCTCAACCAAATCTTAGAATATGAATCCTACACTTCTGTAAATTGTGTCCATAGGTCAATGACACTATCTCTCTGCTTAACATCACTCCCTGACACACCCTTCTTTAAGGACCTTCTAATCCTCTACTCCTCTTATAACAGGCTCACTCCATAGACTTCGATGACACTTGGCACCCTGCCACTCACCCATCAGGTGCTGTGCTGCCAGCTCTAATGGCTGCCTCCCAGATGTTGCCCGTGGGCTTCCGACCCAGCGGCTCAGACTTCCTGTTGGCATTCAATGTTGGCATCGAGGTGCAAGGAAGACTCATGCGTTTCTCCAATGAAGCCAGCAATATCCCTAAAAGGTTTGTATGATGCCCACAAAGGGCAGAAATATCCTATGGCCAACACACGATGCCCATAGGGGGCTCCAGTATCTCCAGAGCATGGTTAAGATGCTCAAAGAGGGTAGAAATATTCCATGTGTCATATGTGAGATCCATAGAGAGAGGGAATGTTATGATGTGTGCCTGATGGGGGCAAAGGGCAGAAATATCCGCAAGAGGAATCTGTGATGCGAACAAAATCATGTACGTGGATAGCACACAATATAATGTAAACATTGTAACATTTATTTTTCCGTTCACTGTAACTAGATTATTTATTTGTGTCAAATGCTTGATTAGATCCTAGCATTTTTTTCTAGGTTTCCTCGTACTGCATGATAGCATTAATGGCTGACATGCTTTAAGCATTTTACCATAATGCACACTTATTGTTAGCATTGCCCCTCTTCTAAACCTATTTTGGTATTATCATCATTCCATGTCTGACACAGTTCTTTGTATTTCCTTCAGGTTCCACCCTCCTTCTGTTGTTGGTACCATGGGCAGCGCTGCTGCTACAGCAAAACTCCTTTCATTGAATGCAAAACAATGTGCCCATGCTTTGGCGATCGCTGCCTCTCTGGCAGGGGCACCTATGGCCAATGCTGCAACTCTTGCCAAGCCTCTCCATATTGGCAATGCGACCCGCTTTGGGATGGAAGCAGCACTTCTAGCTGCCCGTGGGATGGAAGCCAACCCACTTATCTTGGATGATGTGCCTGACTGCTCAGGGTTCAGTGCTTTTTATGGTGACTACCAGCCCTCGTCCCTGGCAATTCCAGATCAAGATTACAGCTTTCTCTTGGAGAAGCAAGACATCGCCTTCAAGAGGTTCCCAGCTCACTTGGGCATGCACTGGGTGGCAGACGCTGCCATCTCAGTCAGAAACCGAGTCACCAATATAACGGGCTCCTTTAACCCTGCTTCCATCCGCGCTGTTCTTCTGAGGGTCCCAGTCTCCAAGTATATCAACAGGCCCTTCCCAGAGTCTGAGCATGAGGCTCGACACTCCTTCCAGTTCAACGCCTGCACAGCCCTTCTGGATGGCGAGGTGGGCATCTCTTCCTTCAGTGAGGACAGCCTTAGGAGACCAGATCTCATCAACCTATTGAAGAAGGTGGTGGTGGAGCACCCTGAAGACAATGTGGCCAACTTTGACAAGATGTACGGAGAAGTTGTGCTGCTCCTGGAGAGCGGAGAGATCGTGACAGGCAGATGTGACACCTTCTATGGACACTGGAGGAAGCCCCTCAGCCAAGAATCACTCCATGAGAAGTTCCTCTCCAATGCTACCCATGTGCTCCACCAAGACCAGGCACAGGCAATTATTGAGGTGGTGAAGGAGATAGAAAGCCTTGCAGACTGTTCACAACTGGCATCCTCCCTGCAGTAAACATGTTCAATCATAATTAATCCCTCTCACAAAGTGGGAGTAAAACTTTCAAGGAACTACCAGGTGCAATAATCTTTAGTGTAACTTGTTTTACACACAATTGAAAATCGACTCAAGGAGAGGGACATTACCAATACACTGTATAAAACGATGAGTGTCAATCATGTCCTCTCCTATCATGAAAGGTGCTGTCCTGTTTCACAGTACAATGAGGTCTACTTTTAACCCAATACAAATACAGAAGCATCTGGCTGGCCAGAAGCAACAGGATTAAGATTCATAGAACCTCACCAGTACTTTGTAAGGACTGTGAAATGCCAATTGTATTTATTCTTATTTAATTTTTGTTTATTTATTTGTTTAAAATAATGGGACCTCATCTTACTGAAATACCATGTCTTCTTCCAACTAAGTGATTCTCATCCAGTGGCCAAAGATAGGAAGAGCTGGATCTTCAATTTTACTCTAGTACTGAATTCTCCCAGTGCCGTGCTCTCTCATGTGTACTTTTCTAAAAATACAGGACAAAATAGGTCACTGCTAGGACTTTCTATTTCAGTCTCTCATGTTTTGTCAGTGAAACTATTTTGTGCTTTCTGTGAATATTTATTTATTTTTTAATAAACTCTCTAAATTTATTATACAGTGTTTGTATTTCTTGATATGTAAAGCAGCTGACTTTTTAGATGCTAACTGACAGGGTGGCCATGGCTTGGTGACAGTGAGACTTTACACATGAAACTCTCTTTTTCATCTGTTGCTCAACATGCTGGCCCTCTTTCTAGAGTTTCACAGTCTTACCTATTTTTTAGAAACGTCCCTTAAAAGCGCAACTACTTATACAGCAGCCGGAATATACATATCTGAACAACTACCAAAGATTGATCCGATCATGCAACAAATTTTAAATGTTAACATTTTCGATAGTTGCCATCCAGTTTTCATCACTGTGGAAGTTCTTAGTCCCTAGTGCTCACACACTTGTGCCCTGTGTGCTGGAAAGTGGAGCGTATTCTTAATGAGACGTGAGAAATTCCCAGAAATTCACACATTTTACCAACCAATTCTGTGAGCCACTCCACTCAGTCACATCTACTGACCAATATTTAAAGACACCATATCGTAAACCTACTTATGACAAAGAGAGGTGGGAGGTGGAGTTTTTTTATCCTCTCCTACATGCAAGGTTTTCGTGATGGGATTGCCCTTTGTGCTGTATGTAATTTCTAATCTTCATTAAACTCTGTTGGGAAAATATTGGCACAATTTGCATGCTAAACTGCAAGTAATTCTAGTCAGACAAACATAAGTCCTCCTGTATGCGGATGATTTGTTAATTTAGTTTTAACAAGCGAGCATCTCTAATTTTACTTTAGCTTAAGAAGCATAAAACCCTGGGTATTTGATTTACAGGTTGTTAAATTTGGAGGTGAGTACTATTTGGTGTTTCAGTTCATGGTGAAACTACACATGATTATTGGAGAGCTTCTCAAGCTTTGTATTAAATACTTTAGTTTTAAAATATGTAGATATTTGATATGTTCTGATGGTGGGTTTATATCCCTACTGCCTCCTATGTCAAGGTTTTCTAGTCTAAATAGGGGTATAACAAACCATTTTAATTAGCACATCCAGGATATAGTCTTTATTTTTTAAAGCAATCATTTAGGATGTTTTGAATGCAAAGTATACTTCCCCAAGCCTGTGGACATCTTCAAATACCTTATACAGTAATGGACCCGATTCACAGAAACAAGTAGTAAATCTGTACTCATAGTAGTATTCCTACAAATGGGTGCAGACATACTATTTTTGGTAAATCACAAATGTTCCCAGTAATACATCTACAGCGACAGCTCAGGCACAATTTCCAGGTATGCTACTGGGTATGTCATGGTTCATGTTCCACGGCTCCCCTGTTCCCGAGGTGGAATTTTACATAAAGTACAATTCTGCCATGTGAAAATGCAACCCAAGGTACAATGATAAACTCTTTCTTTTTATTTTTTTCCTCCATTTTCCCTGTCCAGAAACCCCTTTCCCTACAATACTTCCACATTTTAAGGTGATTCACTGTGATTGAGGAATTACTCCAGCTCTTTCCTCAAGTAAAACTGTGACCATTTCTATAGAGGGAAGGGTCAGATTGGAGTTTGTGAATTCCAACAAGCTCAGAAGAGTGTTAAAGGTTTAAAAAGTGTCAAGACAAGCCATGCCATGACCCACTCACTCCCACCCTTTGCTTCGGGTTTACTACTGCAGGTTTTTCTACACTCTTAGTGGAGTAATCTCCAGTAGTAAATTATTTTACCTCTGTCAGGATTCCTTTTGAATTCTGAAGGAATTCTTGACAGGTGTAAGTGAGCTCACTTTCTGCCATAAACAAAAGTTTACAGAAGAAACTGGCTTTGTTCTCATCCTTGTATACTTATTTTGGTGTTCTGATGAAGGCTGCAGCCATGAGTATTCTGGGGCTGAAACAATATTGTTGTCATCTTTTGAACACACTTTCACAATTTAGAACTGTGATGCAGCTTTGTGTTAGGAGAGATTGTGACCTGCTATAAATACATTGGGGAACAAGTTGAGGAAAAATGTGCTAGTTTGAAAATGGCTGGTGTGCAAGTTGGACATACCAGAGTTAATGAGGGTATTGAAATTGAGGTATTTTCACATTTCGAAATGTCTGACATTAAATAATGTAATTTTTCTTAAGTTTTTTTTGTATAATTTTGTCTTTGAAAAACATGTTTATTGTTATTAAATATGGCGAACTTTAGTGGATTGAACTATTTTTCACAATGGAATTGTGTTTTAAGGCAGTGGTTGTAGGTGGGATGCACCAGCATTCATTTTTGGGGAGTCGCATTTACTTTTTCCTCAACAAACTTAAATCCATAGCAAGAGAGAGAAAAATACAAAAAGTGGAAAGAAAGAGGGTGTGAAAGGCGGAAAAAGAAAGAAAAGGGGGATAACAAAGAAACTGCAAAAGAGAAATAAAGAGGCAAGGAGTGTCTGGAGGTAGATTAAAGAGGCAAGAGATGGAATCAAAACAACACAACCTTGGTATTCAGCACGCCAAACTTCGATAGTGCAGATCAAGGCCTTCTGAACAAAGCGAAGTCCTCCAGCACTTATTCTTATACACATTAAGCACTGCTTTTTGAGCTTTCTAAATTGTTGCTATATACCATTCAGAATAAACCAAGAATTTCATATAAAGTCACTCAACATACAATTATAAAAATATAAGCAAAAATTAAAACTGTAAAAAGAATTGACACAGTGGGAGCCTGTTAACAGAAACTGAAAAAATCACATTAATTACCACTCTAGCAGATTAGCAGATTATCATAAGAAAGATATCTATCACTCTTTATTTGGACAGTTCTAAACAACTTTAAACAAACTGCACTAAGCCATATAGAGTCATAGTTGATTGATCTGAAAATTCAAGTGAAGAGTGTCTTGCAAAAACTGACCTTGTGTTCTCCAAAAATATCTTGCAGATACTGAGTTCTTAAATTCTTTAGATTTAGAAGTACAAAGATGATGTAAATCAGTGTTTCTGTTGCACTTCTACGGCAATTGCTGTGTGGGCTTGGCCTTCTCGATGGCTTGGGTCGGGGCCTTTCCTGCACTCAGGAAATGTTGACTTACTTCTTCTGTGTGTGGTGTGTGCACTGCCTCTCTCTCCCCAGGGCGAGCAAGGCTGCAACACTCGGTGTAGGTGTTGGTGTTATGCAGTTTTAGTGGCAGGGTATATTTCCTCTGAGGGGCTGTTGAACTCATGTGGGTATTTAGAGGCAGTGGGTATGGTTCTAGCAGCGTGCCATCAGCCCGTACACTATGTTCCACGTGTGACTAAGTCAGTACGGCATCTTCCTCACTCCAGGGAAGGGTTTTCAATTCCATGGTTCCCATTCCTAGATGTCCTCCTTTCAAGTGTACAAATGAGTAATGCACTTCGAGGTCAATTGTTTAATTTCCTGTCTTCAAGAGTATAAAAGACTTTAGGAGTTTTCCAGACTTTGTCACAACACCGTCAAAGTATTTTCCAGCAGGTTCTTCGTCCCTCAAGTCTTGATTTTTGTCTGATGTGTTCTTATTGTTCTGGTACCTTGGCCCTATTCTTCAGAATTGTTTGCACCTGATCTTTCTTGAGCCTTTTTTGAAGCTTGGATTCGAATTTTGCCTTTTTCTTAGATTGACATTCAGGAGGGCCTATTCTGCTATTTAGCTTACTTTGCAAATACCTGCTCCGTTCATGCGGGGAGCTGTGTGCAAGGTTATAGTTGCTACCAGAAGGCATGACCAAGCAAACAGAGACATAAAGTTCGTCACTCAACAGTCTGTTATCAACCTAGTTTATAATGATTGAATGAACCTCTAGGGTAAAATATCTCCAACCCGAAAAGATTTAGTACTAGAGATGTTTTTCAGTATTGTTTAGGGATGTGAAGGTGCCCTAGATTTCCAGTGCTAGGGCCCTCCTTCCGCATGAGATCAAAAGATGTTGGACTTTATGAACGCCTTGTAACTTCACATAAAACACATTGAAGCTTTTCCTCAAATTTAGTTTTTGAACATCTGAAAATTATAGCAAATACAAATCGATCTGTGAAACACACATAAAAGCAACAAGGGATCTCGCTAACATCTGCCATGGAGAAAAGCTGCTTGAGGCACATATATAACCTATTGCAAAATATTCTAATATCGATTATATGACTACGTTATCACTTACATATAGACAGATGCACCAAGAAGATCATGGGAGAGGGTGCCAGAAGACCTCAGTAAAATAACAAATCTAGTACAGTTTTTGCTGAGGAAGCGAAATTCTAAAATCCTTACCTTGGATGCCAAGATTCTTCAGTCTTGCCTCAGAGACCTGTACATTTGGTGATCAGAGTTAGCATGACGAAAACATCACAGTTATAGGGTTACTACAGTCGAGCATTTTGTAGTTCCTCTTATTCTTTTCCTTCATTTTCTTTTAAAGCATCATCATCTCCACATGCATTATCATCATAACCCACTAATGGATAACTAGGGAAGCTCCCTTGTCTCTAGTACGGCCCTTCATACAGGCAATGCAAACTCAGAATGAACATAAATCACTAAAAGGACAACAACAATGAGGAAGATAACCTTTAGATTCTTCAACCCTCAACCCCCAAGTGCACTTTGTAGTTTGGACCAAAGGTTCCACCAATCAGCTTCATCAACAACAGCATGAACGTCTTATATTGTTAATCTGCTCTTATCTCTTGACAAATGTATCAGAATTATGGGCACAAAATTCAGCCCCTACTCTGGTGCAGACTCCATTCGGTTAACCAGTATGAAGCCCAGAGCATCAAGGTTTGCAGAATATTAACTCTCTGAGCCATTAATTGGGTAGTTATACATTTAAGAGGACTACCAGTCAAATTAGCCACTTTCTCCTACACTCTAGCAACTTGTACCTCTATGATAGATAAGTCTGTCTCATAATTAGGAAACATCATAGCAAAGAATCGTGAAATCTTTCACATAGCTCTTTTCTTTATTCAACGTATAGCAGAAAGAGGTGGCTGAAACTCTAATAGCAAGTACTACATAACCAGTGAAGCATTAACCAGACCAGTTTTTGTGCAGCCACAAATGTGTTCTCTTACCACAACTGCAATAAGTTTTAGTTTGCTCAGAGAATCTTCTCTGGTTAAGTAATACATTAGGTGGAAAAACAGTTCTTGGAATATCAACTTGGGTACAATCAGATAAGGTATTGGGTCTGTACTCTGACTTACAATCACATTGCATTCACTGGATCTTATGAATATGCTACTTGCCTTCTTCACAAACCAGTCCTTTCACAGTGACAGCCAAATGTATAACAGGGGACAAAATATCTTGATTGGGCAAAGGCATACCATGAGTGATACACAAGTGATTTGGTTTTTAATATTCAGGTGTAATGTGCCCAAACAAATTTAGGTTCGCACACTGCTCTTTTAATTTAAATGGGTCTTGGTCAGGAGCACACTGCAATTTGAATCAGTGGAAATCACATGGAAACCCAGCAAACATGAAAAAAAAGGTTTGGATCTTGCTTGCATTGGTCCACAACTTATAGGAAAGAAGTGTCCTTGTAGATTCTGAAAAGGGTAGTGGGCTCCATGTGGTTCACCTACCATACTGCCTGTCCCCTCATCACAAAGCCACATGTTGTACCAACCGAACATGCTTGCAACAAAAGTACCAGCCTGACCCAATGAGGGACTGCGTGTCTGCGAGACTTACTACTATCAGATCAAGGCGAAGATATGGGCAGGAAGGACTGCATCTTCATTACATCTCAATGATGGGGGGAGCTCCTCTATCAGAAGGTACAGCTTATTTTGGTTCTGGTTTCCATTTGCTAAGCGAAATGTGGATCCATCTGCAATTGACGGCGGAATTAGTGATGAGTATTAATGGGCTCAAACTGGTAATGCCCTTGTCCGCGTTGACCCTTAACAGTCCCAAACAGACGATGAGCTTGTCTGTGCTTGCCTTTTATCGGGGATGCTCGGGTGATGGGACCCCTGAAAAGTTGATTGAAGTAGGTAGAAGGCAGGAAGTGTTGCCACTTTCTGTGCAAATAGATAATGGGAAATTAAGTCCTCATACCTGACTACTTCTTTTAAAGATGGTTTTAGCAGGAAACCAGTGATGTTATATAAAGAGCAGAGGAACAATCAGCAATCAGTTTTCTATCACCATGATCTTATGCCAAAACGCTGAGGGTAAAGTATTCCTTTTATGATAATGTAAAGTAAAAGGCTGCATATAATCAAAATACCCTAAAGCAGGGGCAGAAAACAATCAATTTTTCAGAGAGACAAAGGCTTTCTCTTTTCTGTGGACCAGAGTAAAGGTTAGGAGGTGTCTTTCCAAGTGTGAACCTGAAGAGGTTTTGCAATATTAGCATTATCTAAAATCTATTGTCGACAATAGTCTGCTATCCTTAAAAGAGTATGCATTGAGCTTTTGTGATTGAGCGTGGTAACTTATGAATAGATTGGGAGCATGGTAACATATAAATAGGTTGGATGTGATTAGCAGACAGGTGTTTTTCTCCTGCTGAGATTTCTTCAAATATTCAAAAAGTCGCAAACAGAACCGTAATTTATCCCCAGAGGCTTTGTGTAGATGCTTTGCCAGTAAAAGGGAAGATATAGTGACTCATGTTTGCATTGGTCCATAGAATCAGAG
The DNA here is from genome assembly GCA_963921515.1 of Calotriton arnoldi. Classification (NCBI taxonomy): domain Eukaryota; kingdom Metazoa; phylum Chordata; class Amphibia; order Caudata; family Salamandridae; genus Calotriton; species Calotriton arnoldi. Next base: position 1,423,961 of record CAWUFW010004226.1, on the reverse strand, counting down.
GTTTCCAACAAATCATCAATTTTTTAAACAAGGATAGAACCAAAAGGAAATACCAGAGTATCTAAACTTTCTTGAAAGATTGTGAAATGGAAGAAGGAGGGTCTGTATACCCTTGTGTTAACAGGGTCCATATCATTTGGGAGCCACTAAATGAAGATACAAAAAGGAACTGGCTTTCAGGATGTATACAACTAGTAAAGTTACAACATAGATTGACAACAGTGAAACAAGTTGCTGTAGTTGTTCTATAAGAACGATTCATAGCTATGTTTGGTACACCAGGGAACCTTGGAATGTTCCTCTAATACCAGGGCTGGACTGGCAATTCCGGGCACCGGGCAATCCCCCGGTAGGCTGGATGGGCCCGGGGGCCGGTTTCGTGACAAGGGGCCGGTTTCGTGACAGGGGGCTGGTTTCGTGACAGGGGGCCGGTTTGGACCCTGAGCAAACAACTATCTGCATAAAATGCAGCTGCTGGTGCTGCACGCACTGTCCGCGTGATGCCACCCGATTTTATTTCATTTAGGCTAGGCTGGCTAGCCTATAATTTATAAAAATCCACCTTGCTGTGATGACCTGGGTGGCTGCACTGTGATGCGCCGCGCGCAGTGCCAGTGACGTGAGTGACGTCTACTCGTACTCCCAGTCTCCGCCGCCGCGTCACTGCGTGCCACGGTACAGTCATTCACCCTTAGGGTGGGGTCTGGACTCGTCTTCAGTGGACCTGGTGGTGATCATGCGCAAGTGAATTGAGGTCGCGCAATAAAAAGTGCGCGTGACTGCCGGCCCAGAGACGACTGAAAGAGAGGCTGGCCTGGAGCGGAGCCTGGAGGCACGGTAGGCACCCCATAATTTAATTATTTCTTTTATTAAGACGCCACTTTAATTAGGTAAGCGACAAGCGTATGTGCGTCACCCCGTCCCCCTTTGCTCCCGTTACCATCATTGCAACTTGCAAGACATGTCGACATGAGATTTTGACCCCATGTTCCTTTCTTCTAGCACGGACTGACAAGATTACTCCTGGCCCTAAATCTTACTGATTACGGTAAGCGCGAGCACCTAGATATGCACCCCTCACCTTTTAGTCTCAATTATTATATTTTATTTGCTGTTTTCACTCACAGCACGGACCAATAGACTCCCACACCCCCATGAGGTACATCTTCACCGCCTCCCCTTCAACTCCACACCTCCGCCCCCTTTCCAGTTGCCCCTGCCACGCTGAGGCCAGTTTTAAGCTCCCATAGATAGACCGAGATCACTCTCAAACACGGTAGACTTTAAGCTACCATAGACATATAGGACAGACAGGCTAAGTCTATCCTGATACATGCTATTGCCTATGTCCTAAGGCTATTTCAATTGTCACTTTATTATCCTCACCATGTTTCCAAACCTTACTTTACCTTATGTACCCTGCAACATGAACAATGACTCCGTGACCGGACTAATTGTAAATATAATTCTTTCTTTATGTATATATTCCTATTATGCTTTCAAATGAATGTCTTTATTTAAATATGACGCACCATTTTGGGACCAATGGATTCACCGCTGGTTATATCGTTGTCACCTTACTTTGATTGACTCGTTTTTTCTCTGTTTACTGTATATGTATTATTTATCCCTGCATAACTGATGACTATTAATTTTCCCCATTTCTTGGCGACTCTCCTAATATATGTCACCTCCAATTTATGTCTCTAATGCTATGCTTCTGTTATCACTGTCGGAACAACTGTTAATGAATGTGTCCCTTCCCATTTCCGCTTTACCTCTTCTTTCCTTCTCTTCTTTTTCTTCCCCTGTTTTACTTCACCTTATCTATGACTTTAATTGTACATGATTCTCTCATGCGTTTTCAACTCACTTCACAATCGATTTCCCACTCACTTCCCTAATTTTTTCCTCGCTACTTCCCTTTCTTCCTTAGCTCTTTCACTTCACCTTCTCCTTTTTTTTCATGTTTCTTTATGCCTTTGACTGTACATGATTCTGTCGTGCGCTCGCAACTCACTTCACAATTGATTTCTTACTCACTATTCTAATGTCTCTGGTATACCCCTTATAATCACGGTACTTGAAGTACGGACCCGTTTACTAAATAATGAATATTTTTTTTGAAATATCACTTTGCGCTGTAAACTGTTTATACCCAATGTCCTATGCACTAAACAGCCCTGAGGAAGCCGCAGGCCGGATGGCCATGTAGGGGGCAAAACACGTGTTGGCTGTCACCTTTCTTGATCCTAACACTGAAAACTCGACTAGGAGTTACATCAAATAAAAACCTTTTCCAAACAATCGTTTAAATTGGATTTCTGCAAAGAATCAAGACAATACCCTTCTTGTCCTGACTTTCTCCTAAAAACCCCATAATTTAATTATTTCTTTAGCCTGCCCCCGTGTCTGCCGCCCGGTGCCCGCAGGTGAGTGAGTCATTTGCAGCCTTGCAGGTCATATTGCATTTGCATTGAATAAAATTATTGGTAAAACTTAGGCCGCCGCGCCTAATCCACTGCGCTCCGGTCGCGGAACCGGGCCGGGGCCAGGGCCTATCCAGGCTTAGGGTGGAGCGAGGTGGTGGTGGCTGGCCTGGCTCAGCTCCCTCTAGAGGCTACAGTATGAGGTCAGAGCGTGCGCGAGCGGCACGGCAGATAGTGTACACAAGTACACATTGATCCATGGTAATTGGTAACGGAGGCAGCTCCCAAGTATACAGAAGGTTACATTGAATTAGAAAGTGATGTAGATTCCGAATCTGAAGAGAAGTGTCAAGAGAACCCTGTAGTTGAGAAATCAGCATGTGCTGATGTGACTTTAACTCATGCAGCTTTTGGAAAGAGGAAATTGCACAAGAAAGGAGGAGCTGAGAAAGAACGTGAAAAGAAGAAAAAAATGCAAGAGAAAGAAGCAAGCCACTACCAAAAAGTGACTGATATTTTTACTCCCAAAAAAGATTTGATTTCTTTCGAAGGCGGTGCACGTCCACCAGCCTCAGTACTGAACATGCTGAACAAACTGCTGAAGGCCAAAGAACTGAAATAAGCAGTGAAGGTACTGTAACGGAGGCAGCTCCCAAGTATACAGAAGGTTACATTGAATTAGAAAGTGATGTAGATTCCGAATCCGAAGAGAAGTGTCAAGAGGACCCTGTAGTTGAGAAATCAGCATGTGCTGATGTGACTTTAACTCATGCAGCTTTTGGAAAGAGGAAATTGCACAAGAAAGGAGGAGCTGAGAAAGAATGTGAAAAGAAGAAAAAAATGCAAGAGAAAGAAGCAAGCCACTACCAAAAATTGACTGATATTTTTAAACCCAAAATAGATATGGTTTCTCTCGAAGGTGACATCACGTCTACCAGCTTCAGAAGTGAAGCTGTTGAGCAAACTGCTGAAGGCCAAAGGACTGAAATGAGTAGTGATTCCATAGTAAAGGAGGCAGCTCCCAAGTGTTTAGAAGGTGACATTGAAATAGAAAGTGGGGAAGATTCCAAAGAGAAGTATCAAGAAGACCCTGTAGTTGAGAAATCAGCATATGCTGATGTGACTTTGATTGATCCAGCGGAGGACCAATGGTTTTTGAGACCAACATCTGAAAATTTGAATGCCTTTTTTAAGTTTCATCCCTGTCAACCTGATGGTCTACGTTGGAATGCTAAAAGATTATAGCAGCAAAAAATGGGAAACCAAGGCAGTGGTTGACTTATTCACACAAAGCCGAAACCTTTTTCTGTGTGGTATGTCTAGCTTTTAGCAAACAGACAGATAGAAGTGCTTTCATTGATGGCTGTTCTGATGAAAGGCATATGTATCAAAGAATCGATGAGCACGAAGACAGCATCCTTCATCACAGTACTTCGGAATCCTTCATGATGCGATCAAGAAACATAGATATATGTAGCCATCTTTTTAAAAAGCACACAACTGCAAAACAAGGGGAAGTCAAGCGAAAACGTGCCATTTTAGAAAGAGTAGTGGAAACAATAAAACTGATTGGCAAAAGAGGCCTGAGCTATCGAGCAACTACAGAAGCTAGCTACACCTTAGAAGATGAAACATTGGATCATGGAAATTTTTGGAACTTCTTCAGTATCTTAAAAAATTTGATCCATTATTGAAAAGCCATCTTGAGGATGTCATTAAAAAGAGTAAAAAACATCATGAGGTTGCAAAGAGTGGTAAAGGGCGTGGCAATTTGGTTACCCTGATTTCAAAAACAACTGTAAACTCTCTCATAGATATTATTTCCTCATTAATAAAAGAGGGTATTGCTGAAGAAATCAGGGAAGCCGAAATGTTCTCAATACAGCTGGATACAACACAGGACATAAATGTTGTAGACCAGTGCTCTATTATAGTCAGATATGTGACCGATGTTGTCCACGAACGTCTTGTGTCTATTGTTAGTTGCACAATGACAACTGGAAAGGCATTGTGTGAGCTAGTTTGCACTGCACTTGAATCCATGAACATTAGCGTTGCAAATTGTGTTGGTAACTCAACAGATGGAGCCTCCAATATGCAAGGACAGTATAATGGGTTCACAGCATGGCTGAGTAAAAAAGCACCTGATCAGATTCATGTGTGGTGCTACGCGCATGTACTTAACCTTGTTATAACTGATGTCACTAAAACCTCTGTATCTGCAGTATCACTGTTTGGGCTGTTAAATTCTTGTGCCGTATTTCTCAGAGATTCTTACCTTCGAATGAACGTGTGGCGAGACAATAGTATTGAAGCACGGTTTCTGTCCATCTCTATAATTGGAGAAACAAGATGGTGGGCCAAAGATGTAGCACTCAAAAAAATCTTTGGTCTATACAATGACCCAAGCAAATCTGTGTACATTGAGGTTCTTCAAACTATGGAAGAGATATCCACAACAGATCACTTCAATGATGAGATCAGATACAAAGCCATTTCATTTCTAAAGTCACTAGTTACATTTGACACCATTTTGACTGCACAGATGTATCTGTTTATTTTTCAAAATACCACTCCTTTATCTCTGTACTTGCAAACACAAGGTCTTGACATACTGAAGGCATATCGAATGGTGACTAAAACCATTGACTCCCTACAGCAACAGGGTCGGGATTTCAGCAGCATAATGGATGCTACAAATACATTCATCAATTGGGCAAAAGAAAAATTGGTTCAGTGTGATAGCGACATTTTGATTCAAGTTGACTTCCCAGAGGTTCGAGTACGCAGGAAGAAGATGATGTCTGGCGAAACTGCGACTGATGAACCCATCAGGTCAGCTACTGATAAATACAGGATAGAAGTTTATAATGCTGCAATGGACAAAGTAGTTACCAGCCTGCAAAGTCGATTCACAACTCATGGCCAGTTGTTTGCAGATTTGGCATGCCTGGACCCCAGAAACTTTGAAGACATCCTCCAGAACTTTCCCCAAAATGCTCTTCAACGACTAAGTGGCTTGTTAACTAGATTTGATCCGGAAGCATCTGTTGAAAAACTGCAGCATGAGTTGCTTGATTTTGCATCTAAGTGGAGCAGACTAAAACTCAGTATTGAGGAAGAGTACAGTATCATCCAAGAAGTTGAAGATGAGCAAAACTTAGACACCCATTATCTCAACTTTGAGGATGAGATAGTACAGTACGCTAATGTTGGGCAAAAAAGTATAAGTGTAAGACTTGCAAGGACTGTATTGCTTGCTGCTATAGTTTATTATTGCGTTATAACCTGTACAGTAAAGCCTACTCTTCTCTCTTTAATGCCTATAAGTTGGCATTGACTCTTTCCTCCTCTCAGGTGGCTTGTGAAAGATCTTTTTCTAAGCTCAAGTACATCTTGAATAGGCTGCGTAATTCTCTCTCTCAGGCATGTTTGGAAGCCTTTATGCCATATGTCATAGGGATTCTGCACACACAGAGCTATGCACAGGATAATAGAACCTCGGAATATAGTGGTGAGCCAACCATAACCCTTAGCACCTAAAACCCCAACCCAACTAGCCTTAGCGTCCCATTAGCACCAATGTACCAATAATTAGACAACCCAGAACACGGTATCTCTCTCTCAGGACTCGCAAAAGCAAGAACACTCTTTTGTTACTCACTCGTACCTGTCCACAACATGCGTAAGAAGAGACACTGTATAGGTTAAAATGTTTATTTCAACTTAAGTGCTCTAAGATACAGTACACGTGTCAGTACTACTAGCATAATACATATGAATAATATAATCAGCATAGTTACAACTCCATAGAATACGAACGGGGAAAGCATCTCATAAAGCAGTGGATATATGTCTAACTAACATTACCACCCTCCCCGTGCTGGAAGCCAGTTTATTATGAAAATAGAAGACCTCTGGGCTTTGACTAGCGAACCCCCATACCTCAGTCTCTAGATGCAAAACTACATCAGCAGACAATCACAGCTCTTCTCTCTGGAAAGGTTGTCTCCAAGTGTGTCTAAAACGGGCCACCCGCAATATCAAAAGCACACTAATTTTTCCATGGCAGCTGTACCTAGTGTTATGTCTAGGTGCGAGGGACTGGCCAAATCAGCAAGACAAGGAAACGTTGTTATTCGACCTTGTACATGTTGTGCAGTCTGAGCCCAACGTGAACAGGAGAAAAGGTGAAAGATAGAAAATGCAGACAGTGCAAAAAGAACTTGGCAAGAGCAGAGGTCGATAGAACAACGGCCCAGAGTAACGTGTGCAAAAGAAAAGAAGTATGGCAGCCAGGCCCAAGACAACCTAGCAAGGCAGGCCAGGGCCAGGAAGCCACAAACCACAAGACACCCTCCCCTGGACAGTCCATCGGCCAAGACAAAGAACGAAGACAGAGTTCAAATGGGCCAAGCAGAACAAAAATGTCCGTAGGCTATGCAGTCTCAATGAGGGAGAGGGACAAAAAACAAAAGTGTCCAAAGACAAATGAGAGCCAGCAAGGCAGGTCTTTCAATCCAGGAGAGTGTAAGAGCAGAAAAACGCTATGGCATCCAGGAGCACATCATTGGAAGTGTCTGAAAACATAGACGCCATCCAGTCCATCAGATCAAATGAGCAGGAATGTTCCTCAGAGGACGGAGCATCCAAAAGCAATGCGGGACAGCTTGCGTGATATTCAATATAGCTCTGTTGAAGGAGAGTCTGAGCAGCCGCCCAGATATCCCATTGTGCCAAAATCCCAAGTGCAGCCGCACGCGTCATACAGCCAGTAACGGAACAGTCCTGTTCATGGGCCTCTAAGGGACCCACCAACCGAACAAAATCCGGAACAGACAACGACGAATTGGAGAGGCAATAATCCATGGTCCAGGTAAAAGGACAGCGGATGCAAGACATCACAGGTTGCACGCAAGTGAAATACGCAAAGCGAAATGAAAGGGTATATGACACACTGATGGTCGCCAATGGCAGGACACCGAAACTGTCCAGGAGTCGCTCACGGAGCAGCCTGAGGCGTTCGGGATCGAGAAGGGCCCATCGGTGAGCAGCCATTGCGCAGAAAACAGACCAACAGCAAGACACCAGCCGCCAAGGCGAGGATTAATGGGAATCCACCAAAGACGCTGGAGAAAATGGAATGAATGAACGCTGGTATCACACCGAAAATAGTTTGGAAGGTGGACAACAGGCCGGACCCCACAACTTTAAAAAAGTGTACCAGACCCTCAGTGTTTGATGCGTTAAAAGTACGATGAATTAACTCCCCGAAATGTTGGGGGAGGTCAGTGTTCAAAAGGGCCTGTATTTCACTGTGGGTACTCGCCACCTGGAGAATGAATGTCTCCCGGGCGGATGTGAGCATAACCTCCTCATTCAATAATAGGGCCTTTATTCTGCTCAACTTATTGAAATCTGCCTCCATGGTAGGAATGGAAGGCCAAATAGAGTTATCAACGACGTCGTGAGGGGGAGGAAAAAGCACATTCTTGCAGCAGACAACTCTGTGCGAAACCGTGACAATATACGGAATGCCGGCCTGTAAGCCACAACAGTCTTCGTTATTTAAAAGCAAATAGCTACCATTAGTAAGCAAAGTAAAAGTGGGAGAAATAGCAGGAGCAGGAATACCTTTGAGCACACATGCAAGATTTGGAACGGAAACGCTACAAGCTCCGTGCAGCTTAATATGTTTACAAATAAGTGAATGACCTACAGTTGAATCACAAGACTCCCCCATGAGAAAAACTTCCTTGCCGTCTCTAAGGCATTTATACATGAAAGGCAAGGACCAGAGTTCATGTAGGAAGGCACTACCCAAAGGCTGGAAACGGCCCACAGGATAATGTTTCATGCATGAGCTAAATTCAAACAAGGAAAAAGGTAAAGCGATAACCCCATGAACTAGCCACACAGCAGAATCTAGTTCCGCTACAGAGAATGGTAAAGGATCCACTTTTTCAATATGTAACAAAGTGTACGATGCATCTTTCATGGACATAAACTGCTGTTTTTCAGTCAAATTAAAAGGCAGAAATAGGGCGGTGGTGTTCAAGAAATTCCAAGGAACTTTACCTAACTTCAGGGTCTGCAAAGTCCACGCAAACTGCATTACTGAACGCAATTGATTTTGACCATGGTACAATATAGAAACATCATCTTGTACAATATCAACAACAGAGGACACAATATTCTCTAATGTGTAAATACGGGAAGACAGGGTATTAATACTATTGTCAACAACAGCAAGCACCTTTTCCCTTGGTCTATTTCCCGAAGACGGGATGCAGCTTCCATTTGTGATAGCTTCCAGAGTTCATTATACGCTTCATAAATGAACCTCTTTGGTCGTGGACCACGAGGTCCCAAAACAAAGTCGGACAGATCAATGTTGCCTGAAAGGAGGGATAAATGCTTTTTTACAGAGTCTAGGGACGAATGCTGCAACCACTGTTTGCATAGTTTACCAACAGAATATGTGGTGACGGTACGGGAATCAGAAAACCTCGGATCAGGCCTGTCCTGTTTGTATCCAGGAACTGAGCCGTGAAAACGCAGTTGGCATGCATTAGACGATATGGACCATACCAACCAGGGTGACTGTACAAGTGTAGAAACATTGAATGAATTGTCCTGAAACATGGCCTGCAAAGTCGCAAGGGACATATTAAAACGCAAACTATCATTGGGAGCGCTTGACAGGGATGGTAGGGAAGGTGCGTTTAATTGTTTAGTAGTAGCCAAACCCCAACATGTAGTCTGATAGATGGAAGCATTCAGAAACATAATTTGGGCTGGGATAAGGCAAGCACGGTGCAAGGCCTCTGTGTCCTGCACCTGCCATGGCTTTGAGCCCCAGATTGATTTCAAATCCACTGTGTCCCTCCAGTACTCATACCCACCCACAGCTAAGGCGTTCAGAAAGGAACCTGAATAAAGTAATTTCGTGTGGGTTAACATGATTTTCTGAGTTGCTGGGGCATTCAGTTTAAAATAATAGGACCCAGGGTTTGATCGATTGAAATCAGTGAAATAGGTAAATTTATTTCTAAGGGTCTGGGAGCTACCTAGTATGGGGTTTGGGCAATGTTCCCATTGGGTGTATGTAACAGGGCTACGTAGTGCACTCGGTTTGTGGAGAAAATGGTTGCCCCAATGCTGGTAGCAGTACAAATCAGCATAATTTGCAGAATTCATATACAAATCCTCAGCATTAAAAGAAGCATAATATTTTAGATCAGCAAATAATGCTTCTACGGCATGCACATCCCAATCGTCAGAATGAATATTACTTTTTACTACATCACCCATCGAAACTCGAAGGACATTTGGCACATTAATAATTTCTGTCAGACCATGGATTTGAAAGTTTACCGCATCCCATACGATGCCATCAGCAACTGGAAATGCTGAAATGTTCACAAATGTGTGGTCACGCTTCATAATGTGAGCTGAGGAATGGGGAGCTAAAGTTCCAGCAACATTGTTCACAGCAGAGCGTTCAGGTAAATAGTGACCATTGATGAGTAGAAAAAACACTGTGACAAAGCCAATGGACATGAACAAAAAAATCAGGAAAAGCACCAACCAGAGATATGTCCAGGGTGGAACCAAAAAATTGTCTCTAAACCAGGATACAAAAAGACTGAACTTGGACGGGACATTTGAAGAGGTGGAATCCGAGTCAAAGGAAAAACGTGTCGGGCTCAGTGGCGTTGTTGGCTGGTGTGCCACCGACTCTGTTGCGGGATAGGTATACTCGTCCTCGTCGATGCAGGGGGATGCAGGGGGTTCGAATATATTTTCAGGCAAATCAACCATCTCCATGGTAACACCAGTGACCGTTCGGGCAGGAGTGCCTCGAACACATGTCCGATAAATGGCAGGACAAGAGACCACCGGTGTAACACTATTCAGGATCGGCCAGATGTTGTAGCTTGACATTTTCCACTGAGATGTATCTGTTCTCCTTGCGACCAGGAAGCGGTGGTAAGATTACTGTACGTGTTCCCTTCAAGCCCAGAACTGGAACCGGTGCACGAAAAGAGGGGCCGAATTCTTTTTTGTTCTCCACCTTCTCTCGAACCAGGTCGCCAATTTTTGGAAGCCAGCCGGCAACCGGAATCTGCAGAACGGGGTCTGTGGCTGAAGGCAAATGTGCAAGTGCAAGTTTGTCTCGGGCTTCTTGTAAGTCCTGTAACGTAGCAGAATGGTTATCTACATCAAACTTGGCGGATTGCGCCGCCATGTCTAGACCATCAAGGTCAGGCACAAACATTCGTATGCCAAAAAGCATTTCGTATGGGGTCCGCCCACCCAGAGGTCTTCTAGGGAGATTATTAAGTGCACGTTGTACGGTATACAAGTGGGCCAGCCAGTTCCTGCCAGTACCTATAACTCTAGCTGTCAAGGATTGCTTTAAGTCACGGTTCATTCGTTCAACGATAGAGTTGCCCTCAGGCCTATACGGAGATGAAAATTTCACCCGCACCCCCAATGAACCCATTGCGTCCTTGTAAGCCTTAGAGGCAAACGCCGGACCTTGGTCAGAATGGAAGGTGCCGCATGTGAAAATTCCCACAAAGACACGCAAATCCCTGATGACATTTCGAGCGTCAGCACTCCGTTGTGGCCAGACCCAGATGAACCGTGTGCACGAGTCCACTGCCACTAAGATATATTTATAGGCAGTGTCTGAAGAAAATGGACCGCAGTGATCCAGGTAAACACACCCAAAGGGTCTGTTAGAAATGCCTAGCGAGGTCTGAGGTGGTCATGTAACCGTGGAAGGCTTAATCTGTTGACAAACGTCACAGGAAAGCACATAAGTACGGGTGTCTTTATATAAACCACGCCACCAGTAACGCTGCTGTAAGATGGAAACTGTCGCAGACACACCAGCATGAGCCGAAGCCATGCCTCGTGCGCTGCCGTTATCAAGGAAAACCTGCGGTCCACGTTGGGGATCAGCCGATCCCCAACACCGGGTATTGTTACATAAGGAGCCTGTTCGGGACCTAATTGAGAAGAATATTTGGAAGGAAAACCCCTAGGGTAATTAACGCCTTCCTTTGTCGCAGCAATAGCTGCCAAGATATCGGTGTCTATTCTAGACATGGATCTAGTAACTGCTGCTACTGAACACGTGACTACTGCTGATTTGGCAGCTTCATCTGCCAAACTGTTACCAACAGCGTGTGCGCCACCCGCTGATGGCCTAGGGTGTGAACCACCTGTGTGAGCGGCAGACGTTGTTGTAATTCTGCCACTCGAACCCAAAGCGTGTTATGCTTGATTGTGTTGCCTTTAGCGTCTCTATAGTCGTTTTGCGACCAAAAGAACAGATTGTCATTATATGATTGAACACAGTAGTAAGAGTCGCACACAATTAGAGTGGTCACATCAGGATTAACGAACTCAAGTGCAAGCACCAAAGCGCGCAGTTCGGCCAATTGTGCGGTACTATCCCCGAGTGTCTGAGTGTGCACTACAGAGGATTTGAACTCTCCGTTCACAAAGGTACCTGCAACAATAGCACATGCAGCTGAATAAGCATGCTTGGACCCTGTGGCCCGTTGTGCCGAACCATCAGTGTAGATCACACAATCGTAATCCTCAAGCGGCAGTAAAGACAAAGGAGGAGGATGAACGAATTCATACTGTAAAAACTCCTGAGTCTGAAGAGAAGAGTCGAAAATGAAAGTGACATCCGGAGACGTCAAAGATGTTGCCCATTGAATCCAACGGGGGTGCAAAGCTTTAGAGTTCGGTACACTTGCTTTGGTCACTGCCTCTAAGGCAGGATATGGTGTTACCACCAGTATGCGTTTTCCCTGTGCCAGTGCGCGCTCCTTTAGAATCGCTATTTGCACTGCTGTTAGAACCTTTTCTACAGAGGAAAACCGCATTTCCGCGGAAGTGTACAGATGTGACTTGTATGCGATGGGTACTGTATCACCTTCGTTAAAGGTTAAGTACGTGAAACCCACTGCCCCTGGTATGATTCTAATCACCAAGTTTGTGTGGTTATCACGCGTCAAAAGAAATTTTGACTCAAGAAGGTCAGTCTGTAAAGACTGTAGAATGGAGGTATGCTCCGGAAGCCAACAAGACTTCGAAAAAGTGGGTTGTATCAAGGCATACAGTGGCTTGATACGCTGGGCGTATTCGGGAATGTATGTACGCCCGAAGTTCAAAAAACCCAGCAAGGACTGAAGTTTCTTCAGGTTAGTAGGAGGGCACAACAGTGCACATTTCTCCAGAAAATGGGGGGCTAAGCCCTTACCTTCATTGTTGAGCTCGTAGCCCAAGAACAAAACGGTAAATTCAGCAATGTGAGATTTAGCAAAGTTAAATTTGTAACCTTGAACCGCAAATTCAAGAATAATGCGGTCTACTCGGGTCAGATGCGGAAACAATTCGTCATCTGTCAGATAAATGTCATCTACGTACGAACATGCGTCTGGATCTATGCCGTCTAACAAAGAGACAACACGAGCGGCGAATACGCCTGGACTATTTTTGTAGCCCATAGGAAGACGCCTGAATTTGAACATTTTACCACCGGAAGTAAAAGCACACCATTGGCCACTCTCCGGGGCTAAGTTGTGCGTGTAGAATCCATTTGAAAGGTCAAGTGTCGTTTTATTTTTTTTACGAACAAGACTGTCTACAAGCGCAGAACTATGGGTATTTTGCACCGCAAAGGTCCGACAATGAGAGTTCAAATGACGGTAATCCAACACTAAGCGGTACGATCCATCGGGTTTAGAAACCGCGAAAAGGGGATTGTTCATAGGTGATACGCAGGTTTCGATTACTCCTGATATTCCAACTGAGTCAGAATTTCGGAAACGGGGCCTTTGGCTTCACGTTTTATGGGATATTGGGGTTGTGGCTGCGGTAGTGACCGCAAAGGTATTTCATGGGGGGGAGATTCTTCGTCCCAACCCACGTGGTTGCGGTATAACGCAGGAGCCAGGGACACAGCCCACTCAGCTGCAAGAGCCTCCGCTTTGTTCTTTGGGACATGTCGAGAAAAGCTCGGAAGGATTACCTCCTCCCCTTTACGCGCAGCAAGTACGAATGGGGGTGGCCAATCCGCCTCCGCTAACAAAATGTCATACGAAGAGGTCAGATTTTCCCAAAAAATCCCTTTAATTACACGCTGTATATCACCTTCGATTTGAATGACAATATTAAAAAGTCTATCAGGGGGTGCCACTCTGGTGTCAGCTGTCTCGACAGTAATGAATGTTTCAGTTGCTGTCGCCTCCATATGAGGACGCAGCACCTCCCGCACTATGGTAACTTCCGCGGCGCTGTCTAGGAGGGTTACTGCCCACGTCCAATTCAGGAGTCTCATTCTCACCGTCTGTGGCATATTTCGCTGTTACAGCGGCAACTTTCTTCTTCTGAAATTGTGGTCGAAAACGTTGAAAGTCTTCTGCTTTTCCTCTGACTTGTTGTCGAGGTTGGTCTCGTCCCTGGGGAGCCTCTCGGTCCCTCCCTCTATCCTGGCGGTCTCCTCCACTGGCCTGTGACGAAGTCTGTGCCTGTGAAGAACGAGGAGAACGCGCATCAGGGATCTGAAACCTATCCGGTGATTTAATTCTCGCTCTATCGCGTAAATCATAAGTGCGTTCAGAAGAGACTGAAACTGGGGATGCGCCTCTCGACCCCGGCTTCTTTTGTTGCTTACCCTGTTTTTTCAGCCTCCAACTCTTTTTAGTGAAGACTGGTTTCTCATCTTTCTCAGGCTGAGATTTGGTTTGTTGTTGTTGTTGTTGCGATTGTGTTTGCTGTTTTGCAAAAGGCTTGTTGCCCAGGCTGTTTCTACCAATAGTTTTATAAGCCTGGGTAATAATTTTCGGTAATTCGCGAGGCCTGTCCAATTCTGGGACCAAAGCTAAAGCATTCGCTACTTGAAAGTTCACGGCATCGCCCTTGACATTCGCAAGGATCAGCTCCGCTACTACTTCAAACACTCCCACCAGTCTCATCCCTAATTCCACAGCCGCTTCAGGGCCATGTTCATCCTGTACTTTTTAGGTCTCGCCTACGCAGCGCGCATGCGCTGCATAGAGGAGACCTTTAGCCATCGGTTCCCTTTTTTCCCCAAAAACGTGCACGCGTTCCATTGCCTTCAATGGCAACGGATTGCCTTGCGGGAGCGAGCGGCAGCGCCATATGGCATCAATTATCGCCGCTGGCTCCCGCAAGGGAATCGGCAGGCCCCCCTCCTGCGAGGCGCGCTTTTGCTTGTTTAAGCTGTGAACGGGCCCTGGGTGCGTGTTCCCTCGACAGCGCATGGCCAGAGCCGTCCTAGAGTTTATACTGCCAGGAGTGAAAGTGACCAGGCATGCCACATCACAGCTCCCCATCCCAGCATGCACGTGTGCGTGCACACGCACAAACCATTTATTTAACATAAACAATGCTCCCATAACTAGGACCGTTTGCAAAAATACATTTTACAAGACATGCAGGCTTCATAGCGCTTTATAACGCTGATACACAATGAAGAACGAGAGACTAATGAACGAAGAATGCTGTGAGATGTGCACTCAATCTGAACATCTTTTACTTTAAACTCGTTACATGGATGTTAGATATAATAAATGCATGTATGTAAGACTTGTGATCATTTTCTATTTTTATTAACACTTTGATGCAGCCACCTGCCTGCTTCAGTGCTACATGGAACCAACATATACAATTAATATTATCATATATATGAATATGAAAATAATATTTAGATGCCAGTTTCACGTTATCAGTCTTTCACAAGTAAACGAATAATTGAACTTAGACCTCACTCGATGTGAAAACATTTTAAAACAAACAGGAAGTTACCTTTATTAGTACACATCGTGCACTTTTACTGGCATAAAGCAAACAAGCTGGGATGCAGTTGTGAATGAAATGATGTTGAGCCCCATATCTCCTGTCACCTGAGACAAATACCTGGGTGTGCCCGGTGATGGGTACAATCCTGGGTCTGGCACAACTGGCTCACGTCTCATGTGTATCTCACATGCGTTCGGAGCTGGTGCATTTCAGTGAAGGAGGTTAACCACATCTATTTGTGGGCAATGTTTGCATCGCACTAAAGAAAGACTTGGGGGCATATTATCAAGAACGGCGTTAAAATTATCGCCGGTTTAGTGGCAGAAAACTGCCGCTAAAGCGGCGATAATGGGCTTGATAATATGCCCTGGAGAATTCCAATAGAAGCCCATGTTCTGGTGTCAACCTGGGCTTCTATTGGAATTCTCCAGGGCATATTATCAAGCCCATTATCGCCGCTTTAGCGGCAGTTTTCTGCCGCTAAACCGGCGATAATTTTTAACGCCGTTCTTGATAATATGCCCCTTGGCTTGTTATTGAGGGGAGATTATGCTTACAGAAAGTCTGGCGAGACCCTGACATCAACAAATGAACTCTATCTTGGCCTGGTTCAGCCAACTTCCCACTTTGGAAACGCTATGCCGTCCAATCAAACAATACACTTCCATGACGTCAAACAACCTTTAACATATTCACGTCACATGCCTATGTAAACGTCCTCCATGTTATCGTTGGACATTCACCACGTATTACATGTGATCATCTGCCGTTGCCTGTATCTTCTCCCTATAAGATGATTCTGCCTACCTACCTATGTTTGTTCCCTGTGCAGGCAATGTGTTTCTACGGCGCTGCTGTTTTTTATTGCCTGCTCTGTGGCTTCTGCCTACCCTAAGCTAATACTGGTTTGGCTGCTTGAACATATTTACGCAAATTCCTTGTGTTGTTCACCGGCATCACTATTTTTGCGCATTTAACGTGTTCTTCTGCGCTGACTATTTCTTTCTCTTATAAGATTTTGCAGGCATCGGTGGCACACTCTGCCTTCCTCACCCAAACATTGCTCCCTGTTTGCATTCCCTTCGTTTCTCTGTCATTGCTGCTATTTTTCCCTACAGAACGACTCCGCCTACCTTTCCTCAACATTCATTCCCTGTGCATACACTGTGACCTCTAGCCGAAGCTGCTAGATATCGCCTACAGTGTGACCTTTACTTGTGCATGCACTGTGATCTCATGTCGCTGCTGTTTTCTATTGTCCATGCTGTGATGCTATATTGCGATGTGTCATGATTTGTTGAAATACGTACAATTTTTATTTTTAGGTCTCGGCCTGCGCTTGCGCTGGTCTGGCCGAGAGTTTTAGTAAGTGGGTTTTGGAAGGGCAAACACTGGCTTTCGGCTGGCGACCAGCTTGCGTTCACGATGGCGTGCACGCGCGCAGCTGCTATCTGGGTTTCTTATCTCTTCCTCATTTCCTTGTCATGGCTCATTAACTCTCTGGACTCTGATGTTTCAATCGCAGCAGCAGCTCACATTACCAACTGACGGCCCTGGACTACAGTCACATGAAAAACAACAGCGATTAGCATTGAAATGCAAGCTTTTTTTGTCTTGTTAGAAATATTGCTTCGGTGGGTTGATTTCACCTTATATCGCTATTTGTGTTATATTGGGAGTCACAGCCTAATTACCAGTATTTTTGTCTCACTCTGTTTTTTTAAAATATTTATTCGCGCAAAGCACAAAGCTATATTTAAGGTTACTTTTTCCACGTCACTTCTTCACTCTATTTAAACTCCACACCCCCACTCTTATTGTCTCTCTCCTTCTCACTCTCTCCCCTCTCTAATTCTCTCTCTACTTAATTAACTCTCTCCTCTCTATCTTTTTAGCCTTTCATTCTCTCTCACCCCTTTATCTGTTTCTCTTTCAAACTCCTTCATTCACTCTCTCTCCCCTTCTTTCTCTCTCTATCCCGCTCCACTCTTTATTCTATGTACACCCTTTCTCTCTCTTTCTCTCTCACCACCCTCTCTAATTGGGCATTATATCTTCACTCTATCTCTCACTCGGCAACACCACAGCATCACTCAGCATCACCACAGCATCACTCAGCGCAACCACAGCATCAATCAGAGCCAGCACAGCATCAATCAGAGCCAGCACAGCATCACTCAGCACCAACACAACATCTCTCAACGCCATCACAGCATCACTCAACGCCATCACAGCATCACTCAGTGCAACCACAGCATCACTCAGTGCAACCACAGCATTACTCAGCACAACCACAGCATCACTTAGCGCCACAACAGCATCACTCAGCGCCACAACAGCATCACTCAGCGCCACCACAGCATTACTCAGCAGCACCACAACATCACTCCGCGCCACCACAGCATCACTCAGCACCACCATAGCTTCACTAAGCGACACCACATCATCACTCAGGGCCAACACTGCATCACTCAGCACCACCACAGGATCACTCAGCACCACCACAGGATCACTCAGCACCACCACAGGATGACTCAGCACCACCACAGCATCGCTCAGCACCACCACAGCATCGCTCAGCTTTTCATCATGCTGCACAGCAGCCACACTTCTCTACAGCACATCTTGAAGACATTGGCAAAGTCAATAGCTCTGGCTAAACACTTATAAGGCCCCAAAGGCGAGACCTATTGGCTATGCCAATGCTTGTTTAATTACTGAGGGGAGAACTGTCATGGAAGGAGTACCAAAACACTTAGAATATACTGCTGCGAATACCTTACCCCAGTTGTCACATGCTGTCAACTCGGGAATTAAGTCTTTTGGCAAACTAATCGTAAGAATGCGGTGTTTATCCACCGGGGTTGTGTGTGGAAAAACTGCCTCCAACTGGTCAAATTTTTCTGCAAGCCAATAAGGAAAATCATCCTTATTTTGTGGACGTTTGCCCATCACCGAATTCACCATGACAGGACTTATGGTCACTCCGCTTGCAGCAGCTGGTTGGCCGGCAACTCCAGGAGCGGCTCCATGGATGCTGCCTGTAACATATCGCACTAAAGCTCGATGCACCTGCACCAAGGCCGCATACATAGTGCGTAGTTCTGCGACTGGTATAGTCATATAACGCGGATGTGGGGTGTACCCGGCCAAAACAGGCCAAGTGGCCCCCTCAATAGATAAGGGGCCTAAACGAACCGTGGTAGTCGGTTGTGGGAGGGCGCCATTAAACCAAACACGGTGCTGCCAAGCCGTGAGCGGTACTTCAAGAGTAGTATAAGGTCGATAGACAGCGGGAACATTAGTGGGTTCATATTCATGGAACAGATTATTGTTCGCGTCCACCGCTGGAAAAGTGATCCAAGAGTAGAACACCTCAAAGTGGAAAGCCGGATCGGCTTGAACCACAAAGACTAGTTCGACTCCCGTGTCTGGCACTCCATACACCCGTAAGTGATCCCGGAGTGCTGTGCGGCTATGCGCCGCTATGTCTATACCCACCATTACTAACGGGATTAATCGACAACCTTACAAGAGGCAGCACAAAAAGGGTTATGATTAAGAAACCTTTTTTAACAACTTCAAGCTTGAAAGAACCTACAAAAACTTCAATATAGGAGGTATCGCCGTCACACACGCTTCCGGAAGCGTACGTGAGGGGATTGTGGACAAGCACAAGTACTACTCAAGCGTTCCGCAGATAAGCCGCCCACGTTGGGCGCCATGTCATAGGGATTCTGCACAAACAGAGCTATGCACAGGATAATAGAACCTCGGAATATAGTGGTGAGCCAACCATAACCCTTAGCACCTAAAACCCCAACCCAACTAGCCTTAGCGTCCCATTAGCACCAATGTACCAATAATTAGACAACCCAGAACACGGTATCTCTCTCTCAGGACTCGCAAAAGCAAGAACACTCTTTCGTTACTCACTCGTACCTGTCCACAACATGCGTAAGAAGAGACACTGTATAGGTTAAAATGTTTATTTCAACTTACGTGCTCTAAGATACAGTACACGTGTCAGTACTACTAGCATAATACATATGAATAATATAATCAGCATAGTTACAACTCCATAGAATACGAACGGGGAAAGCATCTCATAAAGCAGTGGATATATGTCTAACTAACATTACCACCCTCCCCGTGCTGGAAGCCAGTTTATTATGAAAATAGAAGACCTCTGGGCTTTGACTAGCGAACCCCCATACCTCAGTCTCTAGATGCAAAACTACATCAGCAGACAATCACAGCTCTTCTCTCTGGAAAGGTTGTCTCCAAGTGTGTCTAAAACGGGCCACCCGCAATATCAAAAGCACACTAATTTTTCCATGGCAGCTGTACCTAGTGTTATGTCTAGGTGCGAGGGACTGGCCAAATCAGCAAGACAAGGAAAGGTTGTTATTCGACCTTGTACATGTTGTGCAGTCTGAGCCCAACGTGAACAGGAGAAAAGGTGAAAGATAGAAAATGCAGACAGTGCAAAAAGAACTTGGCAAGAGCAGAGGTCGATAGAACAACGGCCCAGAGTAACGTGTGCAAAAGAAAAGAAGTATGGCAGCCAGGCCCAAGACAACCTAGCAAGGCAGGCCAGGGCCAGGAAGCCACAAACCACAAGACAGTGCCGTATTTCTCAGCGATTCATACCTTCGAATGAACGTGTGGCGAGACAAAAGTATTGAAGCACGGTTTCTGTCCATCTCTATAATTGGAGAAACAAGATGGTGGGCCAAAGATGTAGCACTCAAAAAAATCTTTGGTCTATACAATGACCCAAGCAAATCTGTGTACATTGAGGTTCTTCAAACTATGGAAGAGATATCCACAACAGATCACTTCAATGATGAGATCAGATACAAAGCCATTTCATTTCTAAAGTCACTAGTTACATTTGACACCATTTTGACTGCACAGATGTATCTGTTTATTTTTCAAAATACCACTCCTTTATCTCTGTACTTGCAAACACAAGGTCTTGACGTACTGCAGGCATATCGAATGGTGACTAAAAACATTGACTCCCTACAGCAACAGGGTCGGGATTTCAGCAGCATAATGGATGCTACAAATACATTCATCAATTGGGCAAAAGAAAAATTGGTTCAGTGTGATAGCGACATTTTGATTCAAGTTGACTTCCCAGAGGTTCGAGTACGCAGGAAGAAGATGATGTCTGGCAAAACTGCGACTGATGAACCCATCAGGTCAGCTACTGATAAATACAGGATAGAAGTTTATAATGCTGCAATGGACAAAGTAGTTACCAGCCTGCAAAGTCGATTCACAACTCATGGCCAGTTGTTTGCAGATTTGGCATGCCTGGACCCCAGAAACTTTGAAGACATCCTCCAGAACTTTCCCCAAAATGCTCTTCAACGACTAAGTGGCTTGTTAACTAGATTTGATCCGGAAGCATCTGTTGAAAAACTGCAGCATGAGTTGCTTGATTTTGCATCTAAGTGGAGCAGACTAAAACTCAGTATTGAGGAAGAGTACAGTATCATCCAAGAAGTTGAAGATGAGCAAAACTTAGACACCCATTATCTTAACTTTGAGGATGAGATAGTACAGTACGCTAATGTTGGGCAAAAAAAGTATAAGTGTAAGACTTGCAAGGACTGTATTGCTTGCTGCTATAGTTTATTATTGCGTTATAACCTGTACAGTAAAGCCTACTCTTCTCTCTTTAATGCCTATAAGTTGGCATTGACTCTTTCCTCCTCTCAGGTGGCTTGTGAAAGATCTTTTTCTAAGCTCAAGTACATCTTGAATAGGCTGCGTAATTCTCTCTCTCAGTCATGTTTGGAAGCCTTTATGCTTATGTCTGTGGGAAAAGATGCTTTAATGCGAATAAGCAATGAGAAAATCATTGATCTTTTTGCCTCCAAAAGCAAATTGATGCAAGGGATGTTAACACTTTAAAATGTGAGCTCAAGTTACCACATCTCTAAGCTGAGCACTTCTAATAAAATATTTTCTTTGACGGTTGCACTCTGGACCTGAAAAGCATTTGACTTTTGCACGTTACCGTCAACATTTTGAGGGCCATTTATAAATATCAAACAACGCAGTGCAATAACCAGAGTTGACCTCCTTGCGTTGGCTCTCTTTGAGCCTGCTTTGCACCACGCACACACCTTTATACCATAGTGAAAGGCTGTGAGCATTATGTCTAGCATAGGTTTTGCACTGAAACAACAAGTAATATCCATCCACTACAAAATCCTATGCTTAGGCAAATTTTAAAATGTTTACTGTACTGTATTTATGCTGTACTGTAGAGCATACATGCATTCTTGGAAAACCTCAAGAAGGCGTTAGCTTTTGTCTTAAATCTAGGTCTACCTTTGTTAGTAGGTAGGGCTTTACATCAAAACCCATGGGTGGTTGCTTGGGGACTTGCTCCCACATGTCATCAGTGAAACACCCTCTTGACACAAATTAATGCAAAGTGCAATTGAATATAACACTTGTTTGAGAAGAAGTACGTTATTATGTTTTTACAGTATTTCATATTAAGGATTTGCTGCAGGCAGGTCATGTTAACTGTTTACAATGTCAAAATGCCCACAATCATAATGTTGTGCACTGTTGCACTTTACATAAGGTGCTTTATTTTAGCACTGTTTACAAAACTCAGGATATAAAAACCATTTAATGTTTGCACATTGTCTTGGACACTTTTACTCTGAACCTTTGCACAATTGTTTGAAGTTAAGTGCGTTTTAAATGTCTTTATGCTATTTTATATGAAGAATAAATTGGTTATATTTAAATTCATGTTTCGTGCTCGACATTTCATTTTTAGTGTTCTCTGTAGGAATGTCTGTGATTTATGACTGGGTATCCTGGTGCTCCATAAGGTAATCATTTACTATGCTTTAAAAGTTAATACAATCTAATATATAATGAAAAATGTGTTGAAAAATGCTTTGTTTTGGCCTTTCTGTCTCCCAAATTTTCTTGGGGGACAACCCCCAAACTCCCCTAGTAGTGGTTGCTCACTGCGCTTGCTCGCTACACACCATGTGGGGGCTGGTCTCACTTTGTTCTCTCTGATTCACTACTTGTGTCTATTTTTGGTGCTCTCTGAAAGAATGTCTATGGGTACATATGTCTGGGTGGGTAACCTGGTGCTCTTTAAGGTCATCATCTACTATTTACTGTGCTTTGAAAGTTGATACAATTGAATATGTAATGAAAAATGTGCTGTAAAATTCACCATTTTGGTCTGTCTTTTTCCAAAATTTTCTTGGGGGGAGAACCCTCCCAAACCCTCCTAGTAGCGGTCATGCTCGCTCGCTGCGCTCGTTCGCTACGCGCCCAACGGGGGCTGGTCTGCTAAAATTTGCCAGGGCTGCTTTCAGTTCCCAGTCCGGCCCTGTCTAACACCAATACTGATGTAAATGTTTTCTCCCAAAAGGTGCCTGAGATTTTTATAGCATGTCCCAGCTTCCATGTGGTCCAAACATGCTCGCGATGTAGGATGTATTTTAACTGTTTACCCTTTTATAAATTCATTTGAACCCAATGAAGAATCTCAATATGTCCTCCGACTAGTAAAGCAGAAGGTTTATAGCCTCTTTTAGCCTTATCATCCTCTTAAAGGATGTGGCCTAATGGCTAGGGAGGTCGACCTTAAAGCTGGGAAACACGGTACGAGTCTCGACAGGGACGCTCATCATCCTGTGATTCTGGGCAAATCCCTTAATCTCCCTGTGCCTAACAAAAATTAATGTGTCGGTCTGTAACTCAACTGGTGCTCATGTAAAGCGCTCCGATAACTTCGGGTCTAGTTCGGACTATATCAAACTTACAAAAAAACTGTTGGTGTTCATGACATTCCCGCTTTGTCTATTCAGAAATCTGGTAAGGAGACATTGGTTTGTGCAAGAGCAGTCTCTTCCACTCATGAAAGATATCGATTTAATTTGCAATTGTTCTTGCACCTTTGGCAGTAACCACTCAACAATGGCTATAACCACTATCTCCTGAGTGATCTCAACAGCATTCACAAAACTAGAATGACGGTCAAAAATATCCTTCAGTCAATCTAAATTTGTGCTGAGTTTTTCACCTTTGTGTTTTTTTATTCTTTGTTTCTGTCCAAACAGTTTCAGTTGGAACAGACCTCATTTATTGCGTTCAACACTGCACCCCATGCAGTGGCCAGTGTGGCAATAATAGTGAGTGTCTGCTTTGGCCATCAACTTGTCTTGGACTTTTCCAGGCATAATAACCCTTAACAACTGATTTTCATCAGCCTATTTGGGATTGAAACATTAAAAAAAACATTTGCAATTCTTCTCTAAATTTCTGGAGAAATATGTGGCGATATTTAGCAGGGACCAGGGGACATGAATGGAAAGCTTCCTTCATCTATTGGACCCAGGTACTGTCTTAGT
Organism: Calotriton arnoldi; assembly: GCA_963921515.1. Lineage (NCBI taxonomy): Eukaryota > Metazoa > Chordata > Amphibia > Caudata > Salamandridae > Calotriton > Calotriton arnoldi. Next base: position 1,400,269 of record CAWUFW010004226.1, on the reverse strand, counting down.
AGCAAGAAGGCATCCAGGGGAATGTGTGAATCATCACTGTCATCATAGATGGGGAACAACGACTGTCTACTGGATCTGGGTCTACCTTCTGAATCCCTATCCCTTCTTTTAGCAGTTAGACTGAGACTATCCTTGATAGTATTCAGACTATGCATTTATATTCTCTGAGCATATATCTCACGAAGGGGGTACTGATGGCTCACTGGATGCAGCAAGTGCAATGTTTTAGGATCAGCCTCTCACCTAGCACGTGTGCTCACATCACTGCTGTCAGCCATGTTACCGCTAGTTGTGCAGTCACTTGCCATGCTTGTCACATTTGGAGTGCTCGCTGCACCCACTGCATCCACTACTTGTGCAGCCCATACTTGTGCACCTTGGCCTGCCCAACTGCTGTTGCTGCACTGCTGGCTGGTAGACCAGCAGAGTAACTTGCCGTGACACTGGCATCCTCCGAATGTGAAACATTTTAATATTTAGAGGATCCTCTGCTCTATTTTTCTGAACCTCATCAGTAATTTGTACAAATAGATAAGCGGGAGGTGGTGCAGTTGAGAAACAAGCCCCAATTCTATCCTTCGTATGACTTATAGTATCTCAGTTTCAAATGGGTGACTGTTTCATAACCCTAATTTTATATTCCTGCCTGCGTGTCAAGGTTTCCTTGTGCCAATTCAGGAAAGCCTACTTTTGCACTGGGGAAGGTTTGTTTTGGGTTCTTTGAATTTTCATCCTGTAATTCTCAGTGCACTTGACTCAATTTGTTATAAACCTGCACATGCTTTAAACTCACTGGATGTTAAATAAGTAGACGAGAGCCCCCTAGGTGGAAACTTTGGCCGACTTGGGTTCACCACTTTTTATGTTCTCTCTCTAGGAAAAAAGGTTTTTAGATAGTCTGCCATTTACGATAGTAACTCATCCCAGATGGGGTAGGGTGGAAAGATCTGTCAGGGTGAAAGGAGTGGGAGGTGCAGCAGGTTACCCTGCTGAAACCGTGAGGGAGGACAGCCTGTATAAAGTCACACTTGTTGCACCATCAAATCCATTATCCCCGCATTTGAAAAATTTCCAATCAGGACCTGTTGGGGTTTGTAGAGGGCCCAGAGCAACTGAACTAGCATACTAGAATCCACAGCACTCATCTAATAGGTCCACAGTAGAGGTCTCAAGAAAACCCAGTCATCCCTCTTGATTCTCCTGCTCTTCTGTACATTTGCACTCACATCATTACCTGCTAGTAATCTGACCTCCATCCTTCCTACAAATCCATGTGATCTTATTGCCTCCTATACAGTTAATTTCTTTTTCTAGTAATTAGCATAGTGAACAAGAAGATTATGTTTAAGCAATAACTAGAAACAAAGCTTCCATTCAAAGTTTGAATCATGGAAGACTATCTGGCCTGACCAATGGGTCACCCTCCACGTAAAGCTACTCACAGAAAATCCTATGGTTAGCTTTAGCACCTTGGGTTGTCAAGTGGAGATCCAGACGAGCTGCAGCCACCACTCCTGGTCAAGTTGTTGCGATTACCAACCAATGCACCACATCTGCTGACAAAATCTCTGGCTGGAAGTTTAGGTAGAGACTGAAAAATATTTATTGCTTAGAAAATCAGATCTGTGAGTTAGCATGAACAGAAAACATGAATGTTAAGAGCTAGTATAGTCGAGCATTTTGAAAAATAGTGTGTTTAATTTAAATTCTTCCATCTTGTGCTTATTTACACTGCAATCAAGTACATTGTGAAACAAATACTTGCTCATCAAATGAAGCACTTCCTCTCACATGCAGTCTTTTGCTGTAGGAAAAAGAGTCAACCCTTAAACACCAATTTCAGTGGTGCCAAAGGGTCATAAGTAGGAAGTAGGTGTGGGTGTAACTTGTGTTATTCTGTGTAATGTAATCAGCGGAAATACCCAGTAATTCCACGAATTTATGCAGAATTATGTGAGAAGAATAATTCTGCATTGAACGCTATTTCTTTGTGCAAAAATGCCCCTTCATGTCCAAAATGGAACAAAGGACAAATAGGTAGCAGTGTTCCCTAAGAGGGAAAGAACCGCACATCAATAGAAACAATATTTGTATAGATGACAATATTGAGCGTGAATAATTCTTTTCGTTGCTGTAAGTACAGCGGGGTGCTCAGGTAGCTTAAAACACCTACCACCTAGAGGTGCTAACAGCACGTTATAGGATAACCTGCCTATCAATACACAAGAAAAAAGCTTATTTTAGCACACCCATTGATATGTAACTCAATCCAAGAAAGTATTGGACAAATACTAATCACAATCTAAATCAATATATTAATAGGCACATGAGGATAATATAGTGAGACAAATGATATGCAGGGCATTTAAGATAGTCCACAAGCGTCGTCAGTTGATAATTCTTTTTATTGGTTTCTTAAAGATTCCCAGCACACGATTTAGCCGACACGTGTTTCGTCTGTTCTCAGACTTTTTCAAGGCTGGAAAATAGATTTATACAATCAATGTGCTAAATATATACAAAAATAGTATTTAATTAAAAACACCTATTACATAATACAACAATAAAAAAGTGTGCCTCACAACATTGGATGTAATCTGAGCCTCTGTGATTAGATAGAAAGAGAGGACCTTAAACTATATCAGGCAATCCATTTAGATCATGTACATAAAATTACGTTATCTACTGATACAGATAATGAGTAAAAAACATCCACAAAACAACCAAAGTTTACATCCTAGGAGAAAGTAAGAGAAGCAGTGCATCTAGGACCGAAGTCTCTAGAGAAAAGAATTTATAAAGAGAAAAAAAGCAAGAGAAAGAGAGAAGTGCAGCAAGGACCATATCAATAAGTACAAGAATATAGAAAAATTATAAAAAAGATAAATAACATAATTGAGTGATGTATCCTTGAAGCACAAAGGGTTAGAGTAAACAGTAGACCCAAACACCATGGACCCAAGTGGATAAAATCCAAAAATATCACATAGAAAAACCCACCAAAAATGGTAATATTATAGCAGTAAAGTCCAATATGGATCAGTCCAAATAGCACGTTCGATTCCGTGTTCATAAGCCCAAAGTATTCATATGAAGAACTAGATGGTCTATTGGCACAAGATAAAAAAGGATCAAATATATCTTTCTAAGAACGTACATGTAAAATTAGAATAAAATTACACAAAAAAGAGAAAAACATGGTCGTGTTACCCAGCATGTAACTGCAAAAGATTTCTAGAAATATGCCCAATATATCTAATGCACAAAGAAATTAAGTATATTTATGTATTACCAAGAACATTTGGAGCATGTGTACATGCATCCAGGTCAAATAAAAATGTTGGGCATAATAAGATAAAATCCGCAAGGCTGTTTAGCCATACTATAATTAATTTATTAGTAGAGAGCGATGTGGGCCAATAGGCCCATAGGAATGAATGGGAATAGCGCACGCAATTTGCGAGTACCCAATAGGTACTCGCAAATTGCACACGCAATTTCAAGGGTGCAAGGGTTCCTAAAGGACACCCTGTTGCACCCCTGAAATGTGCATGTGTGCACATGTGGCGCACATACATGCCCAAAGGGCATGTATGTGCACCACATGGCACTTTGAAAAATGCATAAAATTGCATTTTTAAAGGAAATCGCAATTTACCACCAACCTGAAGTTGGTGGTAATTTGCGATTCCTTAAGGCAATATCACAATTTGCGTTGCCTACTAGCATAGCAGTTAGGGAATCGCAAATTGCGATTCTCTAAATGCTTGCGCAAAATAGAGAATCGCAATTTTTGCGATTCCTTATTTTGCGAGTAGGTATTTGCCTTACTACATAGCACACAGCTAAATTTGCGAATTTCAGCGTTTGCGAACGCAATTTAGCTTGATACATCTGGCCCTTTATTTTTTATTTTATTTTATTCCATGCACAAAATAAATGCGGAATTATCAAAATTACATCGACGTAATTGAAATTCTGCCCAGGGCTAGTCACAAGGTGGCAGACTTGGTAGGTGAGCTCCAGCCACACAACATGAGCCAACTATTATTTTGTATGATGTATGAGGGGAGCAGGAGAAAGCGGATGCAGGAACACAGTGGTAGCAGCAGGGATGCAATCAACCCATGCCATCCTGGGCTCTTGAAAATATTTCCAAACTCCACTTTTCCTTCAGCGCTAGACCGATGGTGGTCCTCTGTGGTGATCCCAGGTTTCAGCCCCAAGCAGGCATATCCACTAGAAAAAGGTTTGGGCCAAAGCATGTTGATTTAACAAGAACAAGAAAACAGATAGAAACCTCTATTGTCGACCACAGTGGTGAGGACAATCCGGGAACGGACAGGTGAAGGTTGAGCCCCACATTCATATTCAGCAGATGGCTTATATCATATTCTAATGGCACTGTTCCACCAGTTCCATCTACTGGGTTGGCTCCCACCACCACTTTTCTCACCCCTGATGCCTGACCTTTCAGAAAAGCCAGAATATGGTATCAATGGTGAGTCAGAGACCACATGTCAATTGATAATGCAGCTTATTGATGTGGAGGAAAACATAGGGCCTGATTTACAGTTTGACAGAGAGGGTGTACCCTATCCACCAAACTAAAGGTCCGTCTGCCTCGTTTAGATTCAAGCAGCCCTTCAGCATGTCAACAGCAAAGACTGCTCGTATCCTCTGCAAACATTCAACTCAACTGGCCCAATGGAGTAAGGGCCAAGATAAAAACGATGGATTTAACCCAGATCTGTGACTGTGGGTGAATGTTTGATTTGTTCAGCATTCCATTCATTATCTGTTCTTTTTGCAATGGGTAGAATAAAGCAGGAACTAATGAGGCCACTCCACTAGAGTTAGTAGGCACTGACTGGAGATATTATTAACCTTACTGTTTAGAAATATGCCTGCAGCAACCCTTTGTGTATCTGGTAACCAGTAGACTGAAGTGAAATTAATGAAAGCAAAATGTCGTGGGGTATTTTTGGGCTGAGAATGAATCTGGCAGCAAAGTTTTGGGTGCTTTGTAATTTACTCATCATTTTTGTGGGTAGAACTCAATACATGACAATATAGTAGTCAATGCATAAAAGGACCTCAGGGAGCCCAAATGAGATTAAGTAATGGGTCTAGGTACAATTCCACAAATGCAAAGTACGTAAACAAGTATCTTCTTCGTCACTTTGCTGTCAAGTTTTTAAAGAGACATTTATAAAGACTGTCAATAGAAAAAAATCTTCACAAGAAAGTCCATCTTCTTTTCGCTCACACTTTAAGGTGCGGATTTTCTGTTTGGTATTATCCTACTGAATGTAGGAGCCTAGAGGGGCAATAGATTCAGATCTTATCCTTCAGGAACACATGACTATTGCTATTCAAGGTCTCGTGAACTAAGCAGGATGATTTAAAATGTCCCTCTGCTTAACATGCAGCCAGTATAGCGCACTGATAGGATTGAATATCTGGGCAAACATGTGATCTTCTAACCCGGATATATTGTTGTGAGTCTGGTGAAGCTGGTATGTTCAATGAGGTGGCATACAGCAAGTTCCTTTAGTCCAGACAGAGGGCATGGATATTGTTGTAGCTGTAATCACATCCACCCTATTTAGTAATGTGGCCATTTTCAGAGGTTCACAATTACTACTCACAAGAGTTGCCTAGTGAGTTGACAAGTGTCAAGTGTAGAAGACCTATCCTACAGGGATGGAACACATACCCCGTACCAAGCAACAGAAAAACAAATTAACAAAGATCTTCACAGTCTCTAACAAACATCACCTGTCTAATAGTTAGATAAAATTGTTTAAAGGAAATCAGTTTTTAAACTGCCTTTGGAAATGTTTTAGAATTATTGGATGTCCACCATCAACAGCAGGTAGGGGAGATATTAGACTTCCATTTGTGTAAAAGAATTCATCAGCATGTTTACTTCTCCTGTCTCTTGACTTCAATACTGCCCTAAAGGTTCTGTTCTGAAATGCTTTGTGTGGACCTAATAGTAAAAATATAGTATGGTTTTCTGACTACGACATGGAGCACAATACATTTTGGACATATCACATTACCTATGGTATTACAAATGAGCTTCATTAACCAATGCTGTTACACAACCAATGCAAAAGAAACAATTGATGGACGAAATGCTGGACAATGCAAACATTCACCCCCAGTCACAAGGATCTGGGTTAAATCCATCATTCTTTTGCTCACCACACCACCCCAGTTTGGACCCAGCCATATGCAAATCAGTCTTGACCCTGTTCCTTGTGGGAACAGTCCAGCCCGAACTGCCAAGCCAGGTCCTCCCTGGACTGGAAACAAGCATCCTGGGACCGGTTTCAGGGCATCACCCTTCATCAGCCAAGCTAGCTTGAATCCAGTGGTGTAGTGAGCATGGGACCCACGTCTGGGCATACCCTTCCCACTTAGGGCGACACATGCAAAAGAAACAATTGATGGACGGAATGCTGGACAATGCAAACATTCACCCCCATTACAAGGATCTGGGTTAAATCCATCATTTTTTTGCTCACCACACCACCCCAGTTTGGACCCAGCCATATGCAAATCAGTCTTGACCCTGTTCCTTGTGGGAACAGTCCAGCCCGAACTGCCAAGCCAGGTCCTCCCTGGACTGGAAACAAGCATCCTGGGACCGGTTTCAGGGCATCACCCTTCATCAGCCAGGCTAGCTTGAATCCAGTGGTGTAGTGAGCACGGGACCCATGTCTGGGCATACCCTTCCCACTTAGGGCGACAAATGCAAAAGAAACAATTGATGGACGGAATGCTGGACAATGCAAACATTCACCCCCAGTCACAAGGATCTGGGTTAAATCCATCATTCTTTTGCTCACCACACCACCCCAGTTTGGACCCAGCCATATGCAAATCAGTCTTGACCCTGTTCCTTGTGGGAACTGTCCAGCCCGAACTGCCAAGCCAGGTCCTCCCTGGACTGGAAACGAGCATCCTGGGACCGGTTTCAGGGCATCACCCTTCATCAGCCAGGCTAGCTTGAATCCAGTGGTGTAGTGAGCACGGGACCCACGTCTGGGCATACCCTTCCCACTTAGGGCGACAAATGCAAAAGAAACAATTGATGGACGGAATGCTGGACAGTGCAAACATTCACCCCCAGTCACAAGGTTTTGGGTTAAATCCATCATTCTTTTGCTCACCACACCACCCCAGTTTGGACCTAGCCATATGCAAATCAGTCTTGACCCTGTTCCTTGTGGGAACAGTCCAGCCCGAACTGCCAAGCCAGGTCCTCCCTGGACTGGAAACAAGCATCCTGGGACCGGTTTCAGGGCATCACCCTTCATCAGCCAGGCTAGCTTGAATCCAGTGGTGTAGTGAGCACGGGACCCACGTCTGGGCATAACCTTCCCACTTAGGGTGACAAATGCAAAAGAAACAATTGATGGACGGAATGCTGGACAATGCAAACATTCACCCCCAGTCACAAGGATCTGGGTTAAATCCATCATTCTTTTGCTCACCACACCACCCCAGTTTGGACCCAGCCATATGCAAATCAGTCTTGACCCTGTTCCTTGTGGGAACAGTCCAGCCCGAACTGCCAAGCCAGGTCCTCCCTGGACTGGAAACAAGCATCCTGGGACCGGTTTCAGGGCATCACCCTTCATCAGCCAGGCTAGCTTGAATCCAGTGGTGTAGTGAGCACGGGACCCACGTCTGGGGCATACCCTTCCCACTTAGGGCGACAAATGCAAAAGAAACAATTGATGGACGGAATGCTGGACAATGCAAACATTCACCCCCAGTCACAAGGATCTGGGTTAAATCCATCATTCTTTTGCTCACCACACCACCCCAGTTTGGACCCAGCCATATGTAAATCAGTCTTGACCCTGTTCCTTGTGGGAACAGTCCAGCCCGAACTGCCAAGCCAGGTCCTCGCTGGACTGGACACAAGCATCCTGGGACCGGTTTCAGGGCATCACCCTTCATCAGCCAGGCTAGCTTGAATCCAGTGGTGTAGCGAGCACGGGACCCACGTCTGGGCATACCCTTCCCACTTAGGGCGACACATGCAAAAGAAACAATTGATGGAAGGAATGCTGGACAATGCAAACATTCACCCCCAGTCACAAGGATCTGGGTTAAATCCATCATTCTTTTGCTCACCACACCACCCCAGTTTGGACCCAGCCATATGCAAATCAGGCTTGACCCTGTTACTTGTGGGAACAGTCCAGCCCGAACTGCCAAGCCAGGTCCTCCCTGGACTGGAAACAAGCATCCTGGGACAGGTTTCAGGGCATCACCCTTCATCAGGCAGGCTAGCTTGAATCCAGTGGTGTAGTGAGCACGGGACCCACGTCTGGGCATACCCTTCCCACTTAGGGCGACAAATGCAAAAGAAACAATTGATGGACGGAATGCTGGACAATGCAAACATTCACCCCCAGTCACAAGGATCTGGGTTAAATCCATCATTCTTTTGCTCACCACACCGCCCCAGTTTGGACCCAGCCATATGCAAATCAGTCTTGACCCTGTTCCTTGTGGGAACAGTCCAGCCCGAACTGCCAAGCCTGGTCCTCCCTGGACTGGAAACAAGCATCCTGGGACCGGTTTCAGGGCATCACCCTTCATCAGCCAGGCTAGCTTGAATCCAGTGGTGTAGTGAGCACGGGACCCACGTCTGGGCATACCCTTCCCACTTAGGGCGACAAATGCAAAAGAAACAATTGATGGACGGAATGCTGTACACCCCAAAACCGGTCCTAGGATGCTTGTTTCCAGTCCAGGGAGTACCTGGCCTGGCAGTTCGGGCTGGACTGTTCCTATTGGGCACAGGGTCTTGACTGATTTGCATATGGCTGGATTCAAACTGGAATGGCATGGTGAGCAAAAAAACGATGGATTTAGGCCCAGATCTCTGTACTGGGGTGAATGTATGACATTGTTCTGCATTCTGTCCATCAATTCTTCTTTTTGCGTTACACAACCAATGCCATTTTATTAGGTATACTTCTACTAAGCAAATAAAATTGGGCTTTAATGTGAGCTACTAATAGGTTCAAATATTGTATTGTATTGTAGTATTTATACAGTGCTAAGCACCCCTTTGCAGGGCACTGAAGTGCTTAACTAAATGTATATCAAGCTACACCATGTAGGGTGTATGGTTGCAAAGGTGTTGTCTTTGTTTTGTTATCCTATGTGAAAAGTGTTTACATGTCATGAGTGAGGACCACTGAGGTGCAGTTATCGTGCTACAGGACGCAGCGCGTAGCAGTGTGATGGATGATGAACTATGAAAGACAGACATGCAGGTTTATGGTTTTCAGTAAGCTGACAGCTCTGCAGGTCCCTTATTGTATTTCTTATGATTCTAGTCTGCACTACTGCACTGGGTTGTCCAATCTGGTATTTTGTGTGTATAGTTGTAGTCCTGTGCTGGCATGGTTGGAATGAGGGAGAAATGGAAAGATCTGCTGGGAAGTGAATTTTTTACTATCATCCCATATCTGAGTAGCATTGTGAGATTTAAAGAAGGGGTCAGAGCATATAGATATGAGGAACCTGCCGTTGTGGACTAGATTAAAGTCCTCCAAATTGTCCAGCAGTGTGAGACAGATGTCTTCACTTAATCCATGCCTGTTCGTTTGGTGATGTCTTGGTTTTGGCTGTGTTAATTCATTAGGTCGAGCCTCGAGTAGCGCGCAAGCGCTGCAAGGCGAAGACTTTAAGTAAGGGGTTTCAGAAGCAGTCCAAACGCTCGTGCGTCGTGGCTGGCCTTTTGGGATGGTTACGCGCGGCAGACATGTGTTTCCAATTATCGTGCCCAGACGCGTGCGCGATAATTGTAAACACATGCCGGCAAAAGGCCATGACGCACGAGCGTCTGGTCAGCTGAGCAGGCTGCCGCGCTCGCTCGCCCTCGCCCCCCTCTTTTTGTTTTTTACTTTGAGGCAGACGCTTGCCGAGTGGATGCGTGTGTGTGTGCGCGCGCGAGTGCGCCGGTATATTACTGAAGCTGCAGGAGTGGGCGGATGGCGGATTTCATGCTCACCACCAGCAGCCCGTCACTTGTTTATTTAAGCAGCAGACTGCATGGGGGCTGGGGTCTAAGCTGCCTTACTTTCGCTAGTCATGGGCTGCCTCCCGTGACGCGAGCGGGCAGCAGCTGAATTTAGAAATGGGGCCCTGTTTGTAAGCTCCGCTGCTGTCGTGGTAATGAATTCCGCTGCTCGCTGCATTGCGAGTGACCAACTCTCAGCCGGTCTCACCACGGCCCGGGCGGCGGCATCCCTTACAACATCCCGACTCACTGCAGTTACCAGAGAGGTTCGTTCGTGGCCCCAGAGCACTGGGACCCCTGACTGGAAAGTTGAGCACCGCCGCAGGTCCGAGCAAGCCTGATGCGGGCGGCCGGCCACCCCACAAAGAGGGAAGCCAGGTGGCCGGCATCACATGAAATGCAGCTGCTCTCCAGCTGGCTGCCACTGAATAAATTTCAAGTAAGTGTTCTCCGTGGTCACTTGTTTACTCCCGATCACCCCCCTCCCTCTGTCCATTGTCACTTGTTTACCCCCGCCCTCCCTCCCGTAATCGGTGGTCACTTGTTTACCCCCGCCCTCCCTCCCGTAATCTGTGGTCACTTGTTTACCCCCGCCCTCCCTCCCGTAATCCGTGGTCACTTGTTTACCCCCGCCCTCCCTCCTGTAATCCGTGGTCACTTGTTTACCCCCGCCCTCCCCTCCCTCCCGTTATCCGTGGTCACTTGTTTACCCCCGCCCTCCCTCCCTCCCGTTATCCGTGGTCACTTGTTTACCCCCGCCCTCCCTCCCTCCCGTTATCCATGGTCACTTGTTTACCCCCGCCCTCCCTCCCGTTATCCATGGTCACTTGTTTACCCCCGCCCTCCCTCCCTCCCGTTATCCATGGTCACTTGTTTACCCCCGCCCTCCCTTCCTCCCGTTATCCATGGTCACTTGTTTACCCCCGCCCTCCCTCCCTCCCGTTATCCATGGTCACTTTTTATTCAGGACTAGCGAGTCTGCTACCAGGAATTACTTGATTCTAACTCAGAGAAAAACACTAACTCGAATTCCGCTTTTGCAGCGATTTTAAGAGTACTTAATCTGTATTTCTTTTACTTTTTTTTTTTTTTGCGCGTTTTACGTTTTAGGCGGCTTTTCGGAGGTCAATGTGTAACTAGGGTGAAGCAAAAAGTTTACGCCGGGTTGCAAAATCAGTAGCAGCACGCACCTTTTGAGCTTCCTTGAATGGAATTGTCCTGTCTTAAAAGGAATATTCAGTTGATGTAATACATCTGGTGCCTATATGAATCCCACTTATCTAACACTAAATAGCAAGCAAATTATACAACACTAACAGCTCAAGAACATTTAATCGAAATTGAGTTAACCTTAATTCTGCTAACATAAGGGCCAAAGAATAACCAAGCTATATTTCCAAATTTTACAAATTTTTATACAGTGATGTAAGAAACGTTTTCAGATGTGCTGTCTGTGAGCAAAAATGGGGAAAACATTATCACTGGGTTGAGCGTACTGCTTCACGCCTCTTTGTAAAACCGGCTGGCAAAAATGTGCAGCTTTGGACAGTCATCTAGGCTTTCATCTTCCTTAGCCAGAACAGTTGGCACCATTTATTTAATTGGGTATTTCGCAAATCTTATATATAATCCAGTTTGTGGCTGTGCACGGTAGAAGGCCTATAATGTCATAATTCATTGTAATATGGCCACGTTTGAGTGCGTTAACGTAACCATGTTATTCCTGCTTACATCTCACATGCTTTGCTTAATCTTTCATTCCCTTTGAGTGTTTGCTTTTCCAGGTTCTCCAGCGCTGTGAGGTCATACGTATGGCAATAGCACTATGCAAATATAATCACTCCACTTCAAATAAAACAAGCATTGGCATAGCCAATAGGTCTCGCCTTTGGGACTTTATAAGTGTTTAGACATGCAACAGTTGATGTTGTTGCACCAAGGATATTGTGTTGCATAACTAAATACTTATAAGGTCCCAAAAGCGAGACCTATTGGCTATGCCAATGCTTGTTTTTATATACCGCTAACCAGGCCCCGTGAGGCATCTTAGCATCTGTACTGTGACTAGAATACACATACAACATATATAATAAGAAACAACTGAAGATTAGATTAACAAAGAAAAGCTAAATAATGTGCTAATTCCACACCCCAGAAGTATAGAATGTGGCATATATAAAAAGTGAGAGAGGACTTACATGACGGAAAGAAGTTCAGATGTGTAAAGAATATGTAAATGAATGAACTAGTTGCTACAATTGGTGCGGGTGTATATTCAGATTTATTGATTGATTGACAGTACATGTGTGTGCATTGCTAGGGATGTAGCTTAGGGACAGTCTGTTGTCATGTACTGTAGAGAGAGTGTCTGCATAGCATAAGCATTTTATTTAAAGAGTTTCCTGGATTGAGCTTAGCGACAGCCTATTGTCACTTACTTTAGGGAAAGTGGATCACATCAGCTGTTTAAGTTCTTTTTTAATAAGCTCAAAAGATGGGACTTGGCGAAGGTCAAAGGGATGTTGTCCCAGATACAAAGACCAGAGGCTGAGAAGGACTGATCCGTCTGTTTATGGAATTTTGGAAATCTAACTTACCGGTCTCTTTGTTCCAGGCCAGGTGTTTGCCGCTGACAATGTGAATCTTTTGTGACAATTATACTGGGTTAGTTTAGTCAAATCTTGAGTAGATAATGAGTGATAGTTTGTAGGCACATCCAGATTCCAAGAAAGGATTCTGCCCAGTGGTGGCATCTAGCTGGCTAGCTGGGGAAAACGGTGCGGCAGCGCGGGGGGGGGAGAATAAAAAATATTAAAACTTACCTGCAGCCTGACATCTGCTGCCTCTTCAGATGATGTTACACAGGCTCCCAGAGTCCCCTGCACCAATCCAGACTCTACTTTCATGCCGGTAATACCCAGCATGAGAGAAGCGTAGAGATTGGGCAGAGCGGGCTGGGTCCACGTTCCAGCAGGGACTGGGACCCTGTGTTCCTGAGCCTGCCGATATCTCCAAGCAATAGCCTGGAGATGTCCAAGTGCGTATGTTGGTTTGGCCGCCCTAAGATGGCCGCTCAAACCTACATGTGCACTGGCAGTGCCCTGAGCCCACCACTCCTCCTGCACCTGATAGCCCCACTCTCACGACTCAGTGGCGGCTTTGGAGTAAAATTAAATTATAATAAATCACTTTTATTAACTGCTTTATTATCATTTCATTTTAAATGGGTCTGCTGGTTCCAGCAGTGGGGTGACCCTCCTCCGCCATAACGGAGGAGCCGCCCCTGATTCTGTCACGTGCTACACTGAAAGGAATCAGCCAACGGACGGTTGTTGAAGCGAGACTGACCTTGTGCAATCGGCAGATTGATGCGGGCAGAGAGTATGTCAACTTCTGCTGACAGCTCACTGTAGTCAGTCTTGAACCCTTCCAGAGTGCCCATGTGTGCACATGTGTACACAAGTGTTGTGTGGGCAGCAGATTCTGTGTGAGCAGCATTAACCCCAGTGCAAGACATGTACCCACTTCAGTGCAGATGATTCTATCTGATGCTCAGGGCTACTCCTTCGTATTGATAAGTATATACGTATGATAGAAGACTGTGCCATGAGATGTTTATCAGTAGCTCTTGATTGCAAGCAGCTGGCATCCCCTCCACTGTGAGTTACTGGCATGGCAATGATGCTTTACATGCAGGGTTGATGTAGGTAAATGGCAAAGTAATGTGTATTTCACAGTCTTGGGCATCATGGCATTATCAGCATGAGGGTCAGTTATGACTAGCAGACCCCTGGCACTCTGAGAGCGCCCTGGCCGCTCTGAGCATCAGAGCTCATCTCTGGCAGACTCGTGTTTTGGGCAGAACTCTCGCACTGCTGAGCAGCACCACAAGATAGCTGGCGCATTGAGCATCATTTGAGCATCACCATAGCACGTTGGGCAGACATCTGGCGCTCTGAGAAAGCCTCAGCCTTCCTCAGCATTGGCTCTGCTCCCTGGCGGAATCGAACAATGAGCATAGTTGACAGAGCTGGTCTGCATCAGACATGCTGGCACACTGAGTGCTATATTAGCAACATCCGAGCACTGTTAGCAGACCCCTAGCTCTGTGAGCAGGCCTCTGGCGCTCTGAAAAAGTCTGAGCCTACTTGAGCATCAACACTGCTTCCATCATACCATGAGCATAGCTGGCACAGCTGGGCAGCATCGCATTCATGCTGGTACATGGACCGCCATATTACCAGCATCTGGGCACTTTTAGCAGAACGCTAGCACCACAACCAGTCCTCTGGAACTCTGAGAAAGCCTCATTCTATCTGAGCATCAGCGCTCATCCCTGGCAGGCTTGTGTTTAAGCAGAACTCTGACACAACTGAGAAGCACCACGTCAGGCTGGCATATTGGGCACCATATTAAAAAAATTAAGGGCTATATAGTTGGGAGCACGTTGGAATATTTGAGAAACACTTAGATTTATGTTGGAGGAAGCCTGGCATGTGATGGCAGAGCCCAGGCATATAACAGACTCATTTCTGATAGAAAGTTTTAATGGACAATTAACTGGCAGAGCATCAGTAATGAGCATTCAAAATTGGTGTCATTGGATTTTCAATGGGTATTTTCCAGCGGACACTTTATATCAGATAGTTTTTGCTTCTCCCGTGGCACAAATAAATTTGCCTGTTGTGTGTCCTGGATTTGCAAAAGCATAGTTCTGACCCATATATTTTTCAACAGTCTTCTGCCAGAAAAACCCTGCCTTCCTCAAAATCACAGTCGTGTGGTAGAGACTTGTAAAGGTAGACCCATACCTTGCCGTAGACACAAGGAACAGATCACGGTGATCTTCAAGTCACTCCATTGGCTCCTGGTCAAAGAGAGATCCCAATTTGATACCCTTAGTCCTGCCCATATATCTGTCCATGGACAGGCTCCCAGCTATATAACCAAAGTCTCCTGAGTAGACTCTGAGATCTGCTAACCAGAAGACTCCGACCACCCTCAACCAGGGCCGGACTGGCCGTAGCGGGCACCGGGCATTTCCCCGGTGGGCCGCCAGGGTGGAGGCCGGATTTGGGCCCCTGGTGGGCCGTTTTTGTTACAGGGCCGTTTTTGCAGCATAGCTGCAATACCGCCCCCTGTAACAAAATCGGCCAAAACCGGCCCTGGCAAACAGCTTGGCCGCACCCCCAACCCCCCGGGGGGGCCAGCCGAGCACTTTGCCAGGGTCGGTTTTGGTTCCCAGTACGGCCCTGCCCCCAACCACCCTCTCGCCCAAGAATTGTTGTCTACCATCTGGTCCAACCATCTCTCCCACCGTTCTGTTTACCTTTTATCTCATAGCACTCTGACGCAGCATTAGTGCACTATTTACAGCTGCTCAAAAACCTAAATAACTGCTATGTCAGTGCTCAGTAATGTGATGTGTTCATGTGTCTGCTGACCAGTGTTGCGCTTGTTAAAGTGGAGGGTGTGTTGATCAATCAATCAATGGCCATTTATAGAGCGCACGCCTACCTCACCAGAGGTGTCCCGGCGCTAGTAAAACGGACGAGAGAGACTTAGTTGTATTTATTTATTTATTTCATGCATTTTTATAAAGCGCGGACTTTACCCGAAGGTGTCAGAGCGCTGTACAATAGAACCAGTTACGTTACATGGGAGAAATGTTACAAAATAGAACGTTACACAAATAGCAGGACACAGTATCACACACAGCAAGCAAGAGGAGGTAGGGAAAAACATAGAAGGCAAGAACACAATATGAAACACAGCAAGCAAGGAATGTACAAAAAATATTACAAATTTACAATGACTAACGAACTTCCTGGCGGGGTCTGAGAATGAAGGAATTAGTTCTGAAAGTGTCTTTGGAATAGAAGAGTTTTGAGGTCAGCTTTGAAGATCCGGATGGAGGTGGTGGCACGGAGCAATGGAGGGAGCGAGTTCCAGATTCTCACCGCATTACCTGAGAACGATTGAGCCATCGATTTTTCCCTTTTGAAGGAGGGAACTCAAGCAGAAACTTTTCCGCATTCCGAGAAGGTCTCAAGCCTCCAGACAATTTCAGTTTATTCGCCAGATAGCGAGGGAGGAAGTGTGCAAGGCTTTGTGGGTGATGCAGGCCGTTTTGTAAATAGCTCTTGCCTCGATGGGAAGCCATCGAAGAGAAGACAGGATGGGAGTGATGTGGTCACTTCGTTTGGACCCTGAAATGAAGCGAGCTGCTGAATGGAGGACGGATTTGAGGGGGGAGAGGTGAGATTTGGGTAGGCCAGTCAGAATTGAATTACAATAATCCAGTCTGGAGAGAACTAGCGATTGGACCAAGGTTTTTAGGTATTTCTCCGGGAAGAACCGACGAATCCCCCACAGAAGGCGCAGCTGATAACATGCGTTCTTGACAATGGAGTTGATGTGTGAGATTAGGTTGAGTCTTTTGTCAAGTATGACACCTAGGGATTTAGCGCAGTCGACAATGATGGGTTTATTGTTGAGTAAATTCAGCTGATCCATCCAGGATTGAACAGGAGGCGGGAGAGAGAGGTAGATAGGAGGAGGAATTCAGTTTTGGAGGGATTGAGAATGAGTTGGTGAACTAACATCCAGTTGTGAATAGAGTTGAGAGTAGAGTTGAGTAGTGAGAGATCTTGAGAGGAAGACACCTTGAGGTAGATTTGAGTGTCATCCGCATAGAGATGGTAAAGGATCCCAGATTTGCTTAGGAGGTTCCCTAATGGTTCCAGATAGAGATTAAACAGAGTGGGTGCAAGGATAGAACCTTGAGGGACGCCTTGACCAACCACCAGTGGAGACGAGAGACTGTTCGCAATCTTGATCACTTGGGATCTGTCCGAGAGGAATGAAGCAAACCATTTAAGCACTGTGACTTCCACGCCCATTCTCTGTTGAAGAGTGTTAAGGAGGGTGTTGTGATTAACAGTGTCAAAGGCTGCAGAGAGGTCAAGAAGAATCAGAAGGCACGATTCCCCAGAATCGAGTATATGCAGCGCATCATCAATTACTTGCAGCAGGGCTGTTTCAGTGCTGCAATTTTGAATAAAGCCAGACTGGAACACGTCAAGGAGATTATTGTCAATAATGTGTTGGGAAAGTTGTTTTGCAACACATTTTTCTGTGATTTTTGAAAGAAAAGGGAGATTGGTGATGGGGCGGAAGTTGTTGAGGTCGTTCGCATCTGCGGAGGTTTTTTTTAGAAGAGGGGTAACCTGTCCTGTTTTGAGGACAGCTGGGAGGGATCCTTGACTGAGGAAGAGATTAACTAGCCTGGTCCAATAAGAGAGAGTATTGGTATAGAAATCAATGGCGATGACACTAGGTATGGGGTCAGAAGAATGGTTGGAGGGTTTGGTTTCGAGGATACATTTGAGGAGGTCATCTTCCGAGATGGCGGCAAAGTTCTGCCAAGTGACTAAGGATTTTCGCTCCTCGATGGGGGTGGGGTGGGTGACCTGATCCACCAGTGATTTGACCTTTTCATCAAAGAATATAGCGAATTCAGTTGCTTTCTTTGAAGCATCCTCAGGTTTGATGGTTTGGGGAGAGCAGTTTGGGTTTTTGATGAGGTCGAAAAGTTTTTGGGTCTGTTTTTAGCTGAGTCAAGGAGGGATCTGAAATGTGATGCTTTTTCATAGAAGATGTGCTTGTGGTATTTGGATCTTGCCGAACGTAAAAGAGAGAGATTGGAGGTGGATTGAGATTGTCTCCAATGTTTCTCCAAGATTCTAAGGTTCTTCCTTTCGTCATAGAGAGCTTTTTTGAACCAAGGTGCTGAGGGGGTGGGTCTTTTCCTTTTGCTTTGGAGTGGAGCGACATTGTCGATTTCGACTGCTAGGATTGAGAGGCAGTGGGTGGTGAGATCGTTGACATCCGCGTTAGGGTCTAGTCTAGGAAGTGAACGCATAGCAGAATCACACAGAGTCTCAAGATCAATGTTTTTAGTGTTGCGGAACCAGGTAGAAGCCCTTTTAGGTTGGCTGAGAGTTATAACGTGCGAAAGGTGAAAACGGAAGGGAATGAGGAAATGGTCTGACCAGTCTACATGGATAGGGGGAGCAATGGTAAGCAGGTCTGATTTAGAAATAACAAGGTCCAGAATTGAGCCCTTGGCGTGTGTAATTTCCGAGCAGTGTTGGACAAGATCGTTAGCTGAGAGAAAGGTGGCAAGCTTGTTGGCAGCCGAGTCTTCCACGGAGCTCCAGTGGAGATTGAAGTCACCTAGGAAGATCTGCCTGTCACTTTGAGAATATTGGTCACTAATGAAGTCGGTGAGTTCCTCCATGAAGGAAGAGCAGTTACCGGGCGGGTGGTAGATGGCATGGAACCTGAAGGGTGAGCCGTGATGAACTTGAAGTTCTAGGGATAGGCATTCGAATGTGCGGAAGAAGAAGCTAGGAAAGGCTTTAATTTGAAGGGAGTTTCTAGATTTGTAGCAGCACCTGCTGTGAAGTCTCTGACATCAATGAACATCAGTGCTGTCACTTGTGGTTCCAGGTTCTTCACAGACCAGTGGAACTAGCTCTGAAGGAGAGAGGGAGGATCTGGAATGAACTGTGCCCTACTGAAGGTCACCCCTACGAGGTGTTTATGGTCTGTAACTTCTGGGATTTCCTAACTTCGGAAACAAAGACAGTGAGTGGAGCTCCCTGCAGGGCTCAGGGCGGGCGCTACTTGTAGAGAACGTCCGCCTCCAGCACCCCCAAAAGAGATGGAACTTCCTGTTCGAATTTTTAAGGTTATTACAGGGAATTAAAGTAGGAGCTTCATCTGCCAGTCTGCTACCCTTCCGTTTCTGAGATATGACATCATAGGTTTCTAATGAGAAATTATTCCCTTTTACTGTTTAAAGTCAATTATTATTAAGAATGCATTCCAACCATGGAAAGCACAGAGGAAATATCAGGTGTTTAGTTATTCCTTATAAAAACGATGTAGGATTCCCGAAATTATGAGAGTGGGGGTTGCGAAAATTACTTAAAATGGGTTTGAATGTGTGAATGTAACTGTTCTTTTGTAAACTAAAATCTCTGGTATATTCTTAGAGAGTCTCTTAGAATTGTAGGCACAGTCATATAGAGGCAAAGATTAAGAGTTGCTTACAAACACATACGCACTCACGTAGATAAATGACAAATGTAGATACAATTATTAAACGGGTTGTTGCATGAACTATTTACTATGTTGGATTCAAATGTGTGAATGTAAATATTTTATTGTAAATACAAATGACTGTTCATAGCTCTATATATATATACATGCGCAGATGTATAGGCATGCAGAGAAAGATACAGATATGCGCGCGGCACAAACACTCTTAATACCACGATTACTAGTATAATCTAAGTTCATCCTCCATTTTCGGAAGCCAGGTGGGGACGACGCCGACACTGTGGATCAGCCTGGGGTGTCTTCCACGGATTTCCCACGGGGCCTTCTCTGTTTGGTCTTTTCTACGTTATTTCCTCAAAGAATTTCCCAGATGTCCCCTTGGTCTTTCCCAAAGGATGACACCTGGCTCTGGCTACACATCGCCCGCCCCTTTTAGTGACGTCACTCTGCACAGGGCTACCCTGCGGGGGATCTCACGTGCCTCTTAAGGGTATATAACCTCTGTCAGGAGGGAGACACAGTATCAGCCAACACCAGAAGCTCACACTGCCCCTGCCTGTCAGCACCAGAGAGAGCGAGGCAGAGCGAAGGACTGTCCCAGGACAGAGACAAAAGAGACCCCTCTCAGGTCGACGACAGAGATAGACTGCGGGGCACAGGAGGTCCATCTCGAAAGACAGAAACTGATTGCAGAGACAGAGAAAACTTTTCTCAGGACAGAGGCAGACATCAGTGCAGAACATGTTTCAATGCGCCTTCCAGGTGAGGCCCTGCTACAGGCATCAGGTTTTGGCCCCTCTATTGGCTGTATTTGTATATTTTTCGTCTGTTTGAGAGTCATAATTTGCTTCCATAGTCCACTTAGATTGATTGAAAGCCTTTCTCTTGATCTCGCTATTCATTTGTTGTTTTTTTAGAAGGAAATCTTCTAAAATACAACAGACAGTGTATTTACTTATTAGAAAATGTATGTCGCTATAATACTGGCTTCACATGTTTATTCGTTTTTTTCACCTTGGCATTCACATACTTTTTATGTACTTTTTATGCTCTCATACTTCTTAATAAGTGTTTTTCCTTCGTAAATATATGTTTGTGAATAATAGGAGAACACCTTTTATTCTTACCTTGCCATGTGTTTTAATATCGCCAGTTCTGAGAGACCATTTGTCATGTGTTTCTGTGATGTTCATAGTATGGACGTGCCTGTCTACCGTGGGGAACCGGGTTCGAGTCCCGGCAGAGGCCCTCAACATTCTGTGATTCTGGGTAAATCACTTAATCTCCCCGTGCCTAACAAAATGAGTGTGTAGATCTGTAACGCAACTGGTGCTCGTGTAAAGCGCTCTGATACCTTCGGATCGAGTTCGCGCTATATAAAACTAAAAAAACAAACATTGCAGAAGCATCCTGGGTAGTTAAGGTCTGTTATAAGATGTTCACCAATAGGGGCTTTTATCATGCTGAATAATTATCAGAAATGAGACAGTAATATTTAAAGCGTCTACTGGTTTTGCTGCAGTTCATTTTGTTTGTAGTGCTGTTGCTGTTAACAAGCACAGCCTGGGAAGCATAAACAGCTCGTCAAAATGCAGTATTAGCAGCAGCAGAATGCACTGAAAGGAGTTTGGGACTTTATTGTAAGTATTTGTTGCCCAAAGTAGGTGTAATAATGCACAACGTACACAACGTAAACAGTGTGCAACAATAGACATAGGTTTTCGAGGCATCCCTGAAGAGGGATTTTCGAAACAACAATTTTTTAGCCGATCAGAAAATTGTGCCCATATAAATATGGTGTCCCATATGACATGCATGTGCCACTTTATACATATTGCCTCTGTGGTACAATGTGGCCCAAGAGACATTGGGGCTTATTTACAAGCCCCTTGCGCCGCCTGTGCGTCACTTTTTGTGATGCACCGGCGGCGTATTTCGCTGCCCCATATTTACAAGGACATGAAAAGCCACCCTGCATGGCTTTTCCTGTCCTCGTAAATGCGGCCCCTTTAAACGCAGCACTTTGCATGAAAGGGGAGTTCCATGGGTTTTTGCTGTGGGTGTTCCCACGCAACACCTATGGAACCTGCCACATTTCTAGATTTATGCGAAATCGTAAACCTGGAATTGCGTCTGAATGCTACACCTCCCAGGGGAGGCATAGGGAGGCGTAACGAGGAGAAATGTATTAATTTCTTCTCGTTTTATTCCTCTTTCTATGCGTGCTGCATTCTGCAGCACATATAGAACGAGGAAATCGCCTCTTGTGATAGTTTATGTGCAGGAAGGTTTTCCTTCCTGCACATAAACAATCATAAAAAAATGACGTTTTGCAACTTCTATGTGTCCTAATGCAGCACACATAGAAGTTGAAAAACACCATTTCAAATTGTTTATGTTCAGGAAGCGACACCTTTCTGCACATAACCAATCATCCCCGTGATGCAGGCATCCTTGCACCATGGTGCAAGGGTGCCTGCATCGGCGCATGACAGCTAACTGTGCGCCAGCCCAGGGGAGAGCAAAGAGATCCGTCATATCATTGTAGATATGACGCATCCCTGTGCTTCGGAATTAACGTGGCGCAGTCAAATGGCTTACGGCACCGCGCTGCGTTAATTCTTTGTCTATAAGGCCCATTGTCTTTCTCGCATCTACGGCAGGAGCAAAATAAACAGGGCCTCATTTATGAGGCCCCTTGCACCGCCGGAATGTCACTTTTTGTGATGTTCCATGGCGCTGGAGCCTGCTCCATATTTACGAGGCAGCACTAAGCCACTTTTTTGACTTAATGCTGCCTCGTAAATATCGTCCCCTTTAACGCAGTTTTCTGCATTAAAGGGGCATGCAATGGGCGTTCCCAGCAACATCCATTGGTTTTTGACACTGCACCAGATTTACGAGAAATCGTAAATCTGAGGCAACGCCAAAAACCTTCACCTCAGGGGAGGTGAAAGGGAGACGCAAGAAGGAGAAATTTCTTTATTTCTCCTCGTTTTTTTCCTTTTTCTATGTGTGCTGCATTCTGCAGCACACTTAGAAAGAGGAAAAAGCCTCTTGTGATTGTTTTTGTGCAGGAAGGCTTCACTTCCTGCACAAAAACAATCATCCCCACAATGCAGGCACCCTTGCACCATGGTGCAAAGGCGCCTGCCTTGGCGCACGGCAGCCCATTGTGTGACGGCGCAGGGGAAAATGACAGGAATGCACTGTATCTGATAGATATGGTGCATTCCTGCCCTTTTCTTTTGCCGTAGGGCAACGCAGCAGGAAGGCCTGCGGCGCGGCCCTACAGCAAAACCTCATAAATGAGGCCAAAAGTTTGATACTGTGCCAGCTGATATCACTCTTCACACTGCTTCTCTCCCAACATCCAATCAGAATGCCTGCACCAGAACAGAGATCACCTGCAGTATGTGGTCTGCTATCACAGGTCAAAAGATTGGCATCATCTGTCATAGTGTTGCGATCAGATATATGCCAACTTAAGGTGCTGGCATAAAATGCTAGAATGGTTCCTATAATGTAAGGGTACTTTCATCTTATGTCAGTGTGCTGACTTCATATGCCAAGGTGCTTGCATTATTCATCAGAGTATTACGTGTTCTTCCCTCTGTGATGGAGTAGTTGTGGTGCCAGTGCTGCAGCTCATGCGCAAGTCTATGGCTGTTTATATACCATGCTCTAACTACCGATATGCCAGGCAATGTGTCATGCTGGGACAGCTCATGTTCCAACCTTGAATTGCTTAAATGCCAGGCCGAGACTGCCCATGGGCCAGGCCGAAGTTACTCATTTGCCAGTCATGGACTGAAGTATGACAGACTGGGGTTGCTAACAGTGACCACCCTCAGATCTCTCCTTTGTTATTACCCCTTCTCTGTCATCTTCTTCTGGACTCTGTTGCTTTGTGTTTCTGCCTTTTAGCTCTTTACACTCCCTTCCATGTTCTTATACAATGAAACAACTCAACTAATATTGCTTTCTCCCTTCATCCAGAAACCACAAGCCATCCTCAGGCTGTCCAGACAGGTGCACACTGCAGCGGTGGAAGGTAAGTGTCTGTGTGCGCTCACTGCCCTTGGTTTGAGGTCACTCTGTATTTTTTGTGCCCAGTTTCTGGTTCTGGTGTCAGTCCCCTGCTCTGATGCAGCTCTGTATACCCTGGGCCCAGTTACTGGTTCTGATGCCACTCTCATTGGGCTTGGATCGCTCTGTATCTCATGGGCTCAGTTACAGGTTCCGGTGTCACTCACCCTGACTGGGGTCCCTTATATCATGCTCCCAGTTTCTGATTTTGGTGCTGCTAGCACTGGTTTGATTCTGCATTCAGTCTAGAACGCCAAGAGTCCTGGGTAATGATTGTCCCATATAAACAACATATGGTCCGGATCAGCTGGATTTGTGTCTGATGCCGACCCAAAATGCCTGTAGTTCTGATCCTGTCTCTTCTCCTCATTCAGTGCTGGAGGGCAGCCCCCTGGAGAAGGCGGTCACTAGCAGCTTTGCTTCCTTCATACATGGAGTCCAGACAGATCACCTGTCCCAAACTGTGCGGCACCGAAGCAAGCGTATGATCCTGGACAGCATCGGCGTTGGACTGGTGGGAAGCACGACTCATGTGTTCAACATCGCCCTAGGATACTGCCAGGTAAGAAAAGACACTGAACACACTAAGCAACACGCCATGCAAAATACAACAATTAAAAACCCTTTTTAGGCCAAGAGTGTGACTATATTCCTGTGATCCTGCCATGTAAAAGGCTACAGGTACCACACCACGGAACACACCATATAACACTGATGTAACATCGATCCATTAAACCCCTCTAGACCAGCTCTGTTCACCGTCTCCCTTTGATCCAGCAAGAGACATGGGCCACAAAAAGCATACAATTGACCACCTAGCAATTAAAAACCCTATAGACCATAAGCTCCTCGAGAGCCTATGAAATTAAGGCAGACAGGGTCCAAACTAGAAAGCACACCATGGACTACACGTCCATTAAAACCCTGTACATCAGCGGAATGCACCATCTCCCAGGAGTCATGTCAGGTAAGGCGCGTCTGGTAGCAAAATGAACAACACATCTTGTAACACACAAGCATTAAAACACCCTGCAATGACTCAGAAAGTAAGCATGGCCATGAGATACTTGAAGAGAAAAGGAGACATTGACTTAAAGCAAATCTTGCATCTAACCAAGCAACACACCATTAACCCCTCACACATGAAGTAACCCTCTAGAACGACAGTGTGAACATCCACCCAGAATAATATGTAAGACTAGAGAAAGACCAAGTCAGAAAATCCACCATGATTTACTCTTCCACCATGAAATACTCATCCACTAATCACACCCCAGGCGGCCTTCAGAAGCTACACAGTTAATATTGTGATGACCCTGGCAGGACTGCGAGCATGGATTAGGGTACCCAAATAAACATTGGCCCCTCTGATCCCCTATACAACTGTGCTTCAGAAACACTACATCTACTCGCAGAGACACCTTACCTGCTCCTGTGTTTCTTCTAATAGACACCACCATGTATGAGGTGTACGATCCTGTGTTTAGAGTTGAATAATCCACATTCCCACAAGCTCCATTGTTCCTCCACTAGGTGTCTAGGTGCACTGTCTATTCCTAACTTAATTCTGTCTCCAACAGGACATGTACTCCTTGTCTGCCATCAGCTCTGTGTATGGAAGGAAAGGATTGAGACTCCCACCTACGCTGGCTGCATATGTCAATGGAGTAGCGGTAAGGATTTTGAAAGCTGTCTATCACTTTATCCCTCAATCATAGACTAAGAACGATGGGGCAGATTTACAAGCCCCTTGCACCACTTTTGCGTCACTTTTCCCATGTTAAAAATGACGCAAAAGTGGCAGCAAGCACTTGTAAATAAGCCCGATGAGTTTATGAGAATTTTGCTTAAATGCTGTCTCTGTCAGTGTTCAATCTTGTCTGTTTCCACTTCTGTAAAGAATCTGTACTGGGCAATGGCACACTCACTCAGCAACAAAATCTTAGAATATTGATCCTTCACTTCTGTATATTGTTTCCATTCGTCGATGACAATCTCTGTGCTTAACATCACTTCCTGACACACCCTTAATTAAGGACCTTCTAATCCTCTACTGCTCTTCTAATAGGCTCACTCCATGGACTTCGATGACACGTGGCACCCTGCCACTCACCCATCAGGTGCTGTGCTGCCGGCTCTAATGGCTGCCTCCCAGATGTTGTCCGTGGGCTTCCGACCCAGCGGCTCAGACTTCCTGTTGGCATTCAACGTGGGCATCGAGGTGCAAGGAAGGCTCATGCGTTTCTCCAGTGAAGCCAGCAATATCCCTAAAAGGTTTGTTTGATGTCCACAAAGGGCAAAATATCCCATGACCAGCACACGTTGCCCATAGGGGGGGTGCAGGGTCTCTCGGGCATGGTTATGATGCTCAGAGAGGGTAGAAATATTCCATGTGTAATGTGTGAGATCCCTAGAGAGGGGGAATGTTATGATGTGTGCCCGATAGGCGCATAGCAAAAGGCACACAGATGATGGACGCATAGGGCAGCAACATCCGCAAGAGGAACCTATGATGCAAACAAAATCATGTATGTGGATAGCACACAATATAATGTAAACATGGTAACATTTATTTTTCCGTTCACTGTAACTACATTATTTATTTGTGTCAAATGCTTGATTAGATCCTATCATTTTTTCTATGTTTCTTCGTACTGCATGTTAGCATTAATGTCTGACATGCGTTGAGTATATTTCCGTAGTTCACACTTATTGTTAGCATTACCCCTCTTCTAAACCTATTTTGGTATTATCATTATTCCATGTCTGACACAGTTCTTTGTATTTCCTTCAGGTTCCACCCTCCTTCTGTTGTTGGCACCATGGGCAGCGCTGCTGCTACAGCAAAACTCCTATCATTGAGTACAGAACAATGTGCCCATGCTTTGGCGATCGCTGCCTCTCTGGCAGGGGCACCTATGGCCAATGCGGCAACTCTTGCCAAGCCTCTCCATATTGGCAATGCGACCCGCTTTGGGATGGAAGCAGCACTTCTAGCTGCCCGTGGCATGGAAGCCAACCCACTTATCTTGGACGATGTGCCTGGCTGCTCAGGGTTCAGTGCTTTCTATGGGGACTACCAGCCCTTGGCCCTGGCAATGCCAGATCAAGATTACAGATTTCTGTTGGAGAAGCAAGACATCGCATTCAAGAGGTTCCCAGCTCACTTGGGTATGCACTGGGTGGCAGACGCTGCCATCTCAGTCAGAAACCGAGTCACCAATATAACGGGCTCCTTTAACCCTGCTGCCGTCCGTGCTATTCTTTTGAGGGTCCCAGTCTCCAAGTATATCAACAGGCCGTTCCCAGAGTCTGAGCACGAGGCACGACACTCCTTCCAATTCAACGCCTGCACAGCCCTCCTGGATGGCGAGGTGGGTGTAGGAAGGTGGAATCTGACTATATGGTTGCCCCCACTTTTTTTATGGTGTTTTGCTGGTTTATGACTTAGTTGGACTGGGATCCTGCTATTCAGGGCCCCAGTCTATCTGCTTTCTCTGTAAAATGGTTTCCATGTGCCTTAGGCACATCTCTGATTGGAATCTGGAGTGCCCTTATAAGTCCCTAGTATATGGTATACTATGTACCAAGGGCATAGGTACCTCAGAGGCCTACCCGGGGCTGCAGCACGTATTGTGCCACCCCTGGACGGCCATCCAAACTGACACCACAGGTCTGCTACTGCAGCCTGGGTAAGGTGGTGCATGCACCCCTTACTGTGATATAGGTTACCTATATCACTAAATACATACACACATATAAACCTATAAGTCACTCCTAAGGCAGGCCTTATCAATCCTAAAGGCAGAGTGCATGGTTCCTATGTGAGAGGGTGCCCCTGCATGAGCAGGGCCCCTCTGCAGCGTTCGGAGACCATCTCTGATGCTGTTTGTAGTGCAGCCTGACCATATACTCTTAAGCGCATTATATCCTTGCGGTAAAATGCTAACTTTGGAATGGCTGCACCTAAACATGTCGTGTTTGGTGTCAAACATCTTGGAATACTACCCCCCCGCCAATTCTGGCGGCGGGGGTAGCATTCCACCCTTCTAGAGGGAAAGACATGTTAACTCTGACTAACCCGGTAACTTCTTTCTGAAGCCCTGGCATCACAAAATGGATGCTGCTGCCACAGACACAAGTCTGGCCTCCTGCTGCTGGACGAAACTCCGGCAGGGGAGGCCTGGACAATAGGTTTCCTGTTGCAGGGAGGTGTGACCACCTCCCCAGACAGGATAATGTGTATTGGGGTTGGGTGGGTGCACTCTTAGAGTGCTTTGAAGTCCTGCACTGGGGGAGCAAAAGGCTCCTCTGTGCATATGCCAGTTCAAACCAGCTCAGGGGCTACCTGCCCCTGCTTTGGCGCGAACTGGACAAAGGGAAAGGGGTGTAGCCACCCCTCTGCCCTGACCCACCCATAGGTGGGGCCACAGAGTAGTCCCTCCCCTATTTTTAGAATAAAGGTAGGAACCCAGTCCCTAGGACTTTAGATTATACCTGGACGAAACTCTGAAACAGAATCCTGGACCTTCGACGCTCTACTCACGATTAGAGAACTGAAGAATCTCCCTTGGGGTCAAGGAGTGACTCCCCTGCTTGGCAGGCACCAAAGAAGCATCTGTCCGGTTCGCATCACTGAAGCTCCCGTCGGACGCCGAAGTCATCGCATCACCAGAGGTGGATTCTCAGACTTCCCGAGGCTACCCTGAGTCCCCAGCAAAGCTGAGGCCCGTGGCTATCGTGGGTGACTTGAGACCGTGACCCCTGGACACCGAGCACATTTGCAAGTGCACCATCTTCTGGGTCTCCCAAGAAGTCGTGCTTTGGGCTCCGAGTAGCCCTAGCCTCCAGCACCACCTGCACCGAAGATCACTGGCCCCCACTCCACGAGTGTCCTGTAAGCCAGCTCCACGTGCGGCGTCACGAGGCTCCTTCGCGGTCGCTAGCCCGTTGGCTAGTCGCCCATAACGAAGGCCAATCTTTTCTTTACTTTGCAGTCTGGTTGCTCCAGGCCTGCCCTCACTTACCCTCGCTGGGTGAGTTCCCCAGACCTTGCTGGTCTGCATCATCGACGATCTACATCTTACTCGAGACTTGCCGTTGCCAAGGCTTGTTGGGTCCAATCTGGTCGCCGACACCTCTGCACTCGACAGACATCGAGCAACAGCCCGAATCCTGCTCCTGGTCGCCGACAACGCCTCCCGGACCTCGTGGCTGAAGAGTCAAGACGACCGTCATCGAATCTGAAGCACTCGACATCGGTGGGCATCTGTCCATCGCCTCCCTGGTCACTGGCTAGTGACCCAGACTCTGTCCCCTCTGCTTTCAGGTTCTTCAGAACTCCGATCCACTCTTGGATCCACCCGGACACTTTTCTCCTGGTCGCCAGCAGCACTTTGCAGCAGATCGCCATAAGAACCGACGACGAAACCCGACCCCGAAAGGCACCTATGCACCCGGCTTCCCTGGGTGAGGTAACACGAGTACTCCGGTGCTCCCGTGGGTAGAGACTCTTCAAAGTCCTAGAT
This sequence comes from Calotriton arnoldi, assembly GCA_963921515.1. Taxonomy (NCBI): domain Eukaryota; kingdom Metazoa; phylum Chordata; class Amphibia; order Caudata; family Salamandridae; genus Calotriton; species Calotriton arnoldi. The sequence goes on along the minus strand of CAWUFW010004226.1, from coordinate 1,371,463 downwards.
CTCAAAGGGTTTTGTCCTAGTCCTCTTCTAAGTGTCCCTTTCCTCTATTTTCCCGATCCCGACTTTCTCCATAGAAGTTAACGGCGTATCGCGGTCGGGTATTTACACTGCACGCGTCTCCCGTGGGTCCCCTGTGTCACTACCTTGGGTGGTTCCTTGTGGTCCAAGCTCTTCTAGAGGCTCTAGGCCTAGTGTCTAGTTCAGTCGTGGTTCGCATACCACTTTATTGGTATATGGTTTGGTACGCCCCTAGGACCCAAACGTGTATTTGTGCTATTACTGTGATTTAAGATCTTATAACCTATGTACTTGAACTCTAGCCTCATAAAGAGACTAGAGGGGTGTGTTTAGTAATAAATACATATATTTTGAATATATACCTGGTGTGGTGCTCTTTCATTTGGTCACTCAAGAGATTATAGACTGGTAAAACAAGCTGCTTTACATTCCTTCAAGACTTAGCCTGAAGGCTGCTCTCCACAGCTACCACTAGGATAGCTTTCAATAAGGTTGTCTTTAACCTACCTACCATAAGAGTCGATTTGGACTGGTGCAAGGTGCCCACTATAATTAGTGGACAGCATATGCCAGGCCAACTTCTCACATTGGTGTGCAGCGTGTGGGATTCCAGCTTGCTATTGTTTTACCAGATAATCTCAATTGAATTGATCAACTGAAAACCACTAAAGGTACCTAAGGTACATATAATTTAAGCTTAGAATAACAGTAAGTTCTACTGAACTTAGAGTTGTGTGTTAAGGGATAGCACAACCCTTTCTACAACTCAAGAGAGTTTAGTAGGCCACACTAGAGTAGGTAGTGCATACACCACACCACACTAGTAATGTCTTTAAGGGCAGGATCCAAAGAATCCTTGCAGGAAGCCATTGAGCTTCCACCCTCCAAGTATGATACACTCCCATTCTTGGAATTGAGAGCTTTATGTAACTTGAGAAAAATAAGGACAGGCCAAAGCCCCACCACCCAACACCTCAAGGAGTTGTTGGTGGCTTATGACCTTAGTAAGCCTGTAGGGACTGAAGGGGTAGGAGCTGAGGGTGGGGCAGAAGAAGAGGAGGAGGCCAGGGGTACCAATACCCCCAGCCCCCTCTGAAACTGGCCAGGAGGGTGACAATGACCCTGACCTGGATAACCCAATCCCTCCTGTGGAAGATGATGAGGATGATCAGAATGATGCCCTCTTTGTCCCCCCAGGAAGGATTAAGAGTGTGCCCAGGAGGTCTAGGTCTCCTTCTCAGGAGTCTAACCACTCTGGCACCTCTATAGGGAGCTCTGTCTCATCTCATAGGAGAGAATCCTCTCATGAGAGAAGAAAGAGGCTAGTCCAGTATGAGGAAACTCAGCTGGAACTCAGAAAAAAGCAATTAGCTTTAGATAGAGAATCCCTAGATCTCCTCAGGGAGAGAAGAAAGTTGGGACTAGAGTCCCATGGTGGCAGCAATATCCCTAGAGATAGGGACAGGTCTTATGACCATAGAAACCTAAACAAGATTGTCCCTCCCTACCAGAGTGGGGATGACATCCACAAATGGATAACTGCACTGGAGAGGGCCTGTAAAGTTCAGAAGGTCCCCCAGAGGCAGTGGGCAGCAATCTTGTGGCTCTCCTTTGCAGACAAAGGTAGAGACAAGCTCCTCACTGTAAGAGAAGAGGATGCTGACAATTACACAGTCTTGAAGAGTGCTCTGATAGATGGGTTTGGCCTAACCACTGAACAGTATAGGTTGAAGTTCAGAGACACCCAAAAAGCTCAGACTCAAGACTGGGTTGATTTTGTAGATTGTGCTACAAAGGCTCTGGAAGGTTGGATACATGGCAACAAAGTGCATGACTTTTTAGGATTGTACAATTTGATTATGAGGGAGCAGATCCTTAATAATTGTCAAAACCAGCTTTTGCACTAGTATCTGGTGGACTCTGATCTGACCTCTCCCCAAGAATTGGGAAAGAAGGCAGACAAATGGGTCAGAACCAGAGTAAAAACTAGAAATCAGGGGGTGACCAGAAGAAAGATTCTACTAAGTCCCAAGAGAAAGGTGGGGATAAATCTAAGGATAAGTCCCCTACAGGGCCCCAAAATTCCTCTTCTGGGGGTGGGTCCCAAACTCCTTCCTCTCCTGAAAAGAAACCCTATTGCCATGTCTGTAAAAAGCCTGGGCACTGGAAAACTGATCCCAGTTGCCCCAGGATTGGCAATAAAGAAAATGTTCCTCCCACAACTACTACCACCCCTCCTGGTACTACCAGTAGTAATCCTCCAGTTGGGAGTAGTGCACCCAAAAAGTTAGGTGCTTTTGCAAGAGGAACAGAGGTGGGCCCTAGTTTAGACAGGGACCCCTCAACAGACTCCTCTGACTCTGATGGTGGTATAGGATTTGCCACCTTTACCATGGGTCCCATAGCATTGGGCAGGTACAGATTGGAGCCAATAATTAATGGTCAGAAAGCTGTGGCATTTAGGGACACAGGGGCTAGTGTCACCATGGTGGCAGGGAAACTAGTCCCCCCTCACCAGCTTTTACCTGAGTTTAAATACCAGGTGACCAACATTGATGGTGTCAGAACAGATCACCCCATGGCCATAGTCAATCTCAGCTGGGAGGGGGTCACAGGCCCAAAAGAGTGGCAGTGTCCCCAACCCTACCTGTAGATTGCCTGATGGGCAATGATCTGGAAATTTCAGCCTGGGCTGAAGTGGAACACCAAACCCATCTTAGGATGTTGGGCGTCCCTGTAAAGGTTAGTGGGGCTGTGATGGCCACAGCCCCAGCCCAAGAATTTGGAGAGATGGAGCCTGAAAGAATGGCCCACTCTCCCGCAAAGAGAGCACAAGGGTTGAAGAAAAGTCTTCTTCCCCCCAGACAGTAGGTAAGGGTCAGCCTCCTCAGGGAACTGACCCTACCCCTAGTGAAGGAACTGCCACAGAGGTAGTCAGGCCTGGCCTGGCCACACCCCTGATGGCAGAGGACCCTTCCAAGGTGGTACCCCGTCTGGAGCAGGTAACCTGCCCCTCTCTACCCTGCCTCAGTCAGCCCAGGGCTGCAGAGGTCAGGGAGGTCAGTGGACCCCCAGGGCCCCCTGTCCAGAGGAAGCCCCCATCAGCAGATTAGGGGCACCCAGTCTAGTAGCCCTAGCCAGGTGAAAATTCCTCTACACACTGAGGGATCCCCCATACCTTTATGTAGGGACCTCCCCCAGAAGGACTCTGGTAGGCAAGGGCAAACCTGGGACCAGAAGGTTCCAAACCTGCCATGTCCCTCCAGTAGTCCATCCAAAGGGACCCAACCCCCAGCTGTAGGCAGCCAAAGGTTGACCCTTAGAGCAAAGTGCAACTCAGTCATGGAAAGACAGGCATACATGGTGACCAGTGATCTGAGGAAGCTGAGGCCAACATTCCTAGGGCCTCACTTCCCTACTCAGCCACCTCACCAGCCTTGTACTTTACCTAAGCACACCACAGGTAGTGATGCCCCATGGTGGAGACCTTCTCATACCCTTAGGGTGAGGGATTGCTTAGTGGACCATAAGACAGGGGGCAACCATGCTAGTGCAGGTGCTTCCTTATATGACCACTTAGTCAATGAAGGCTCAACTGGCCAAGGTTAGCCTTATCTCCTTTCGTTTGGGGGGGGTTATGTAGGAAGGTGGAATCTGACTATATGGTTGCCCCCACTTTTTTATGGTGTTTTGCTGGTTTATGACTTAGTTGGACTGGGATCCTGCTATTCAGGGCCCCAGTCTATCTGCTTTCTCTGTAAAATGGTTTCCATGTGCCTTAGGCACATCTCTGATTGGAATCTGGAGTGCCCTTATAAGTCCCTAGTATATGGTATACTATGTACCAAGGGCATAGGTACCTCAGAGGCCTACCCGGGGCTGCAGCACGTATTGTGCCACCCCTGGACGGCCATCCAAACTGACACCACAGGTCTGCTACTGCAGCCTGGGTAAGGTGGTGCATGCACCCCTTACTGTGATATAGGTTACCTATATCACTAAATACATACACACATATAAACCTATAAGTCACTCCTAAGGCAGGCCTTATCAATCCTAAAGGCAGAGTGCATGGTTCCTATGTGAGAGGGTGCCCCTGCATGAGCAGGGCCCCTCTGCAGCGTTCGGAGACCATCTCTGATGCTGTTTGTAGTGCAGCCTGACCATATACTCTTAAGCGCATTATATCCTTGCGGTAAAATGCTAACTTTGGAATGGCTGCACCTAAACATGTCGTGTTTGGTGTCAAACATCTTGGAATACTACCCCCCGCCAATTCTGGCGGCGGGGGTAGCATTCCACCCTTCTAGAGGGAAAGACATGTTAACTCTGACTAACCCGGTAACTTCTTTCTGAAGCCCTGGCATCACAAAATGGATGCTGCTGCCACAGACACAAGTCTGGCCTCCTGCTGCTGGACGAAACTCCGGCAGGGGAGGCCTGGACAATAGGTTTCCTGTTGCAGGGAGGTGTGACCACCTCCCCAGACAGGATAATGTGTATTGGGGTTGGGTGGGTGCACTCTTAGAGTGCTTTGAAGTCCTGCACTGGGGGAGCAAAAGGCTCCTCTGTGCATATGCCAGTTCAAACCAGCTCAGGGGCTACCTGCCCCTGCTTTGGCGCGAACTGGACAAGGGAAAGGGGTGTAGCCACCCCTCTGCCCTGACCCACCCATAGGTGGGGCCACAGAGTAGTCCATCCCCTATTTTTAGAATAAAGGTAGGAACCCAGTCCCTAGGACTTTAGATTATACCTGGACGAAACTCTGAAACAGAATCCTGGACCTTCGACGCTCTACTCACGATTAGAGGACTGAAGAATCTCCCTTGGGGTCAAGGAGTGACTCCCCTGCTTGGCAGGCACCAAAGAAGCATCTGTCCGGTTCGCATCACTGAAGCTCCCGTCGGACGCCAAAGTCATCGCATCACCAGAGGTGGATTCTCAGACTTCCCCGAGGCTACCCTGAGTCCCCAGCAAAGCTGAGGCCCGTGGCTATCGTGGGTGACTTGAGACCGTGACCCCTGGACACCGAGCACATTTGCAAGTGCACCATCTTCTGGGTCTCCCAAGAAGTCGTGCTTTGGGCTCCGAGTAGCCCTAGCCTCCAGCACCACCTGCACCGAAGATCACTGGCCCCCACTCCACGAGTGTCCTGTAAGCCAGCTCCACGTGCGGCGTCACGAGGCTCCTTCGCGGTCGCTAGCCCATTGGCTAGTAGCCCATAACGAAGGCCAATCTTTTCTTTACTTGGCAGTCTGGTTGCTCCAGGCCTGCCCTCACTTACCCTCGCTGGGTGAGTTCCCCAGACCTTGCTGGTCTGCATCATCGACGATCTACATCTTACTCGAGACTTGCCGTTGCCAAGGCTTGTTGGGTCCAATCTGGTCGCCGACACCTCTGCACTCGACAGACATCGAGCAACAGCCCGAATCCTGCTCCTGGTCGCCGACAACGCCTCCCGGACCTCATGGCTGAAGAGTCAAGACGACCGTCATCAAATCTGAAGCACTCGACATCGGTGGGCATCTGTCCATCGCCTCCCTGGTCACTGGCTAGTGACCCAGACTCTGTCCCCTCTGCTTTCAGGTTCTTCAGAACTCCGATCCACTCTTGGATCCACCCGGACACTTTTCTCCTGGTCGCCAGCAGCACTTTGCAGCAGATCGCCATAAGAACCGACGACGAAACCCGACCCCGAAAGGCACCTATGCACCCGGCTTCCCTGGGTGAGGTAACACAGTACTCCGGTGCTCCCGTGGGTAGAGACTCTTCAAAGTCCTAGATCTCAAAGGGTTTTGTCCTAGTCCTCTTCTAAGTGTCCCTTTCCTCTATTTTCCCGATCCCGACTTTCTCCATAGAAGTTAACGGCGTATCGCGGTTGGGTATTTACACTGCACGCGTCTCCCGTGGGTCCCCTGTGTCACTACCTTGGGTGGTTCCTTGTGGTCCAAGCACTTCTAGAGGCTCTAGGCCTAGTGTCTAGTTCAGTCGTGGTTCGCATACCACTTTATTGGTATATGGTTTGGTACGCCCCTAGGGCCCAAACGTGTATTTGTGCTATTACTGTGATTTAAGATCTTATAACCTATGTACTTCGAACTCTAGCCTCATAAAGAGACTAGAGGGGTGTGTTTAGTAATAAATACATATATTTTGAATATATACCTGGTGTGGTGCTCTTTCATTTGGTCACTCAAGAGATTATAGACTGGTAAAACAAGCTGCTTTACATTCCTTCAAGACTTAGCCTGAAGGCTGCTCTCCACAGCTACCACTAGGATAGCTTTCAATAAGGTTGTCTTTAACCTACCTACCATAAGAGTCGATTTGGACTGGTGCAAGGTGCCCACTATAATTAGTGGACAGCATATGCCAGGCCAACTTCTCACAGTGGGCATCTCTTCCTTCAGTGAGGACAGCCTGAGGAGACCAGACCTCATCAACTTATTGAACAAGGTAGTGGTAGAGCACCCTGAAGACAATGTGGCTAATTTTGACAAGATGTACGGAGAAGTAGTGCTGCTCCTGGAGAGTGGAGAGATCATGACAGGCAGATGTGACACCTTCTATGGACACTGGAGGAAGCCCCTCAGCCAAGAATCACTCCATGAGAAGTTCCTCTCCAATGCTACCCATGTGCTCCACAAAGACCAGGCACAAGCAATTATTGAGGTGGTGAAGGAGATAGAAAGCCTTGCAGACTGTTCACAACTGGCATCCTCCGTGCAGTAAATGTGTTCAATTAAAATTCATCCCTCTCTCAAAGTGGGAGTAAAACTGTAAATGAACTACCAGGTGCAATTATCTTTTTATTAACTTGTTTTACACAAGATTGAAAACCGACTCAAGGAGAGGGACGTTATCAATACATTGTATAAAACGACGAGAGTGAATCATGTCCTCTGCTATCATGAAAGATGCTGTTATGTCTCACAGTACAGTGAGGTCCCCTTTTAACTTAATGCAAATACAGGAGCATCTGGCTGGCCAGAAACAATATGCTTAAGTTTCTTAGTACCTCATCAGTACTTTGTAAGGACTGTAAAATGCAATTTGTATTTATTGTTATTTATTTTTTGTTTATTTATTGTTTAAAAAATGTGACCTCATCTTACTGAAATACCATTTCTTTTTCCAACTAAGTGATTCTCACCCAGTGGCCAAAGATAGGAAAAGCTGGATCTTCAATTTTACTCTAGTACTGAATTCTCCCTGTGCTGCGCTCTCTCATGTGTACTTTTCTAAAAACTCAGGACAAAATAGGTCACTGCAAGGACTTTCTATTTCAATCTCTCATGTTTTGTCAGTGAAACGTATTTTGTGCTTTCTGTGGTATTTATTTAATTTTGAATAAAGTCTCTGAATCTTTTGTACATTGATTGTAATTTTTGATATGTGAAGCCGCTGACATTTTAGATGCTAACTTACAGGGTGGTCACAGCTTGGTGACAGTGAGACTGGATTCTCTCACACACAGACCTTACATATGAAAGTCTCCTTTTCAGCTGTTGCTTAACATGGCAGCCCTCCTACTAGAGTTTCACAATCTTCCCTGTTTTTAGAAACTTCCCTTGCATGCACAACTACTCATATAACAGCTGGAATATACATATCTGAACAAGTACCAAAGATTGATCTGATCATGGCACACATTTGAAATGTTAACATTTTTCGGCTGTTGTCATCCAGTTTGCACCACTGTGGAATTTCTAAATCCCCAGTGCTCACAAACTGGTGCCATGTGTGCTGGAAAGTGGAGCATATTGTTAATCAAACATGTGGGAAATACACAGAAAATCATACATTTTGCCAACCAATTCTGTGACCCACTCCACTCAGTCAAATGTACTGACCAATATTTAAAAATGCCATATAGTAAACCTAGTTATGACAAAGAGAGGTGGGAGGTGGAGTTTTTTTTATCCTTTCCTACATGCATTCGTGATGGGATTGCCGTTTGTGATGTATGAAATTTCAAATGTCTATTGAGATCTGTTGGGAAAATATAGGTACAGTTTGCAGGCTAAACTGAAAGTGATTCTAGTCAGACAAACATAAGTCCTCCTGTATGCAGATGATTTGTTAATTTATTTCTAACAAGTCAGCATCTCTAATACTACTTCAGATAAAATCCTAGGTAATTGATTTACAGGTTGAGAAATTTTGAGTTGAGTACTATTTGGTGTTTCAGTTCATTGTCAAACTACACATAATTATTGGAGAGCTTCTCAAGCTTTGTATTAAATACTTTAGTTTTAAAATATGTCAATATTTGATATGGACTGATGGTGGGACTATATCCTTACTGCCTCCTATAACAAAGTTTTGTTGTTTGCATAAGGGAATAACAAACCCTTTTAATGAGCTCATCCAGGACACAGTCTTACATTTTTAAAAGCAACCATTTAGGATGTTTCCCAGTCGTACATCAATGACGACAGGTCAGGCACAATTTCCAGGTATACTACTGGGTATGTCATAGTTCCTGTTCCAGGGCTCCTCTGTTCCTGAGGTGGAATTTTACATAAAGTACTATTCTGCCCTGTGAAAATGATGCAAACCAAAGTACAATTATAAATTATTTCTTTTAATTTTTCCTCCATTTTCCCTGTCCAGAAACCCCTTTCCCCACATCCCCTCTAAATTTGAAGGTAAATGGTTCCCTGTACCACCATAATTGAGGAAATACTCCAGCTCTGTGATCAAGTAAAACTGTGACCATTTCTATATTGGGAAAAGTCAGATTTGAGTTTGTGATTTCCAACAAGCTTAGCAGATGGTAGGGGTTTAAAATACTTCAATGCAAACCATGCCTTGACCTACTCACTCCCACCCTTTGCTTGGGGTTTACTACTGCAGGTTTTTCTGCACTCGTGGTGGAGTATTCTGCAGTAGCAAAATCTTTTACCCCTGTCAGGATTTCTTCTGAATTCTGAAGGAAGTCTTGACAGGTGTATATGAACTCACTTTCTGCCATAAACAAACGTTTACAGAAGAAACTGGCTTTGTGCTCATTCTTGTATACTTATTTCAGTGTCCTGATGAAGGCTGCAGTCATGAGTATTCTGAGGCTGAAACAATATTGTTGTCATCTTTTGAACACATTTTGACAATTTAGAACTGTGTAAGGATAGATTGTAACAACCTCTAAATACATTAGGGAATGAGTTGAGCGAAAATTAGCTAGTTTGGATATGGCTGGTGTGCAAGTTAGACATATCAGAGTTAATGAGGGTATTGGATGTGAGGTATTTTCACATTTTGAAATGTCTGAAATTTTATTATATAATTTTTCTGAAGTTTATTTTTTGTATAACTTTGTCTTTGAAAAACATATATATTGTTATTAAATATGGTGAGCTTTAGTAGACTGAACTATATTTCACAATGGAATTGTGTTTTTGTCAGTGCTTAATTTAAGGCATCTGTTGCTGGTGCGGCGCACCAGCATTCATTTTCGGGGATTCGCACGTACTCTTTCCTCTACAAACTTTAATCCATAACATGAGAGAGAAAAACACAAAAGGCGGACAGAAAGAGGATGTGAAAGGCGGAAAACAGTGACAAAGGAAGAAAAGAGGGATGACAAAGAAACTGCAAAAGAGAGATAAAGAGGCAGGGAGTGTCTGGTGGTGGATTAATGAGGCATAAGATGGAATCAAAACAACACAACCTTGGTATTCAGCACATCAAACTTCGATAGTGCAGATCAAGGCCTTCTGAACAAAACTTAGTCCTCCAGCACTTATTCTTGTCCAAATTAAACACTGCTTTTTGTGCTTTCTAAATAGTTGCTATATTCCATTCAGAATAAACCTAGAATGTTTATGTAACATTATTGCTTATGACCCTAAGCATTTGGGATCAATTTTATTTGTTACGCATTTACAGGTAAGTATGCCCAAATTTTCTACAACCACACATACATACAATCATTTAAAATCACTCACCATACAATAATAAAAATATAAGCAAAAACTAAAACTGTGGAAAGTATTTACACCGTTAGAGCCTGCTAACAGAAACTATCACTCTATATTTGGGCATATCTAAACAATTTTAAACAAACTGTACTGCGCCATATAGAGTCATATTTGATTGATCTCAAAACTCAAGTGCCGAGCATCTACTCAAATACTGACCATGTGTTGCAGATACTGAGTTCTTAGATTTTTTAGATCTAGATATACAAAGATTATGTAAATCAGTGTTTCTGTTGCACTTCTAGTGCAATTGCTGTGTGGGCTGGCCCTTCTTGATGGTTTGGGTTGGGGCCTTTCGCGCATTCAAGAAATGTTGAATTACTTCTGTGTGTGCACTGCCTCTCTCTCCTCAGAGTGAGCAAGGCTGTAACACTAGGTGTAGATGTTGGTGTTATGCAGTTTAAGTGGCAGGTTATTTTTCTCTGAGGGGCTGTTGAACCCATGTGGATGTTTGGGGGCAGTGGCTATAGTTGTAGCAGCGTGTCATCAGCCCATACACGGTTGCACGTGTGGCTTAGTCAGTATGGCATCCTCCCTCACCTCAGGGAAGGCTTTTCAATTCTATGTTTCCCATTCCTAGATTTTCTCCTTTCAAAAGTAAAAACATGGATATTATTTAGGGGTCATCAAGGATCTCAGCTGCGACCCCTGGCTTGCCCTTTGCTACCCCTGACACTGCCTTTGGGACCCTTGGCCTCAGAAGTGGCAAAACCCTTTGCTAGGAATACACGTGCAAAAAGAACAGATGATGGACAGAATGCTGAATCAATCAAAGATTCACCCCCGGTCACAGATCTCGGTTAAATCCATCTTTTTTTGTATGCCACACCATTCCAGTTTAGACCCAGCCATATGCAAATCAGTCTTGACTCTGCTCCCCATGGAAACAGTCCAGCCCGAACTGCCAGGCCAGGTCCTACCTGGATCAGAAACAAGTATCCTGGGACCGGTTTCGGGGTTTCACCCCTCATCAGCCAGGCTAGCTTGAATCTGGTGGTGTAGCGTGCAAGGGGAGCCATGCCTGGGCATACCCTTCCCACTTAGGGTGACAAATGCAAAAAGAACAGATGATGGACGGAATGCTGATTCAAACATTCACCCAGTCACAGATCTGGGCTAAATCCATTGTTTTTTGCACGCAATGCAATTCCAGTTTAGACCCAGCCATATGCAACTCAGTCTTGATCCTGCTCACCATGGGAACAGTCCAGCCCTAACTGCCAGACCAGCTCCTTCCTGGACCAGAAACAAGCATCCTGGGACCGGTTTCGAGGTTTCACCCTTCATCAGCCAGGCTAGCGTGAATCTGGTGGTGTAGCGAGCACGGGACCCACGTCTGGACATACCCTTCCTATTAAAGGCGACAAATTCAAAAAGAACAGATGATGGACGGAATGCTGAATCAATCAAATATTCACCCCCAGTCACAGATCTGGGTTAAATCCATCGTTTTTTTGCACACCACGCCATTCCATTTTAGACCCAGCCATATGCAAATCAGTCTTGACCCTGCTCCCCATGGAAACAGTCCAACCCGAACTGCAAAGCCAGGTCCTCCCTGGACCAGAAACAAGCATCCTGGGACTGGTTTCGGGGTTTCACCCCTCATCAGCCAGGCTAGCTTGAATCTGGTAGTGTAGCGAGCACGGGGAGCAACGTCTGGGCATACCCTTCCAACTTAGGGCGACAAATGCAAAAAGAACAGTTGATGGACGGAATGTTGAATCAAACATTCAACCCCAGTCACAGATCAGGGCTAAATCCATCGTTTTTTTTGCACGCCACGCCATTCCAGTTTAGGCCTAGCCATATGCAAATCAGTCTTGATCCTGCTCCCCATGGGAACAGTCCAGCCCGAACTGCCAGGCCAAGCCCTCCCTGGACCAGAAACAAGCATCCTGGAACCGGTTTCGGGGTTTCACCCCTCATCAGCCAGGCTAGCTTGAATCTGGTGGCATAGCGAGTACGGGGCCCACGTCTGGGCATACCCTTCCCACTTAGGGCGGCAAATGCAAAAATAACACAAGGGCAGCTCGTCCTTATGGACGTCAGTTGTGGCTCCACTTTCCTTGTTTTCTGTCAGTTTCTTATTATAGTAATAGTGAATAATATTTACTGTCACTGTAATAAAGAATGGATTACAATTATCTGGACTATGACCCTCACTGGCACCTAAGGTAAGTAAAAATGCATTTAAATGTTTGTTCTCCGCATGCTTGCGGTCGAGAGCGCGTGCAAGTGAGAGAGAGTGTGTGTGCACGTGTGAATGTGTGTGTGTGTAAGCATACATGCGTGTGTGTGTGAAAGTAAAAATTAGATGACATGTGATGTCACTTTTGCTACCCCAGGCATTTTGGTGAATTGATGCTCATGTGTAGAAATGCATAATGCACATCATTGTCAATTGTTTAATTAGCTGTCTTCAAGGGTATAAAAGACTCCAGGAGTTTTCCAGACTTTACCACAATACAGTCGAAGTATTTTCGAGCAGCTTCTTCATCCATCAAGTCTTAATTTTTGTCTGATGTGTTCTTATTGTTCTGGTACCTTGGCCCTATTCTTCATACCTGTTTGTAACTGATCTTTCTTGAGCCTTTTTCGAAACTTGGATTCGAACTGTGCCTTTTTCTTAGACTGACCTTCAGGAGGGCTTTTTCTGCTATTTAGCTTACTTTGCAAACAATTGCTGTGTTCATGCGGGGTGCTATGTGCAAGGTTATAGTGGCTACCAGAAGGCTTGACCAAGCAAACATAGACATAATGTTCAGCCCTCGACAGTCTGTTATCAGCCTAGATTATACTGATTGAATGAAACAACGAGTCAATCGCGAACTACCAGTAGCTTGTTGACACCTTCAGAGTAGCTCACAGCCTTAATTTCATTTTTTTTAAAGCACAGGGTCACATTTTTTTTAAAGTTAAGGGAAGGCTGTGTTTAATTTAAATTATTTTCCTCAGACTGCGGACAGCAGGGCCTGATAATGAGTGCTGCTGGGGTCAGACTGCAGGGCACAGATGTGAAGAATTAAAGCACTGAGGTATTTAACTCTTAAATAAGTCCTCCTCAACTCAATATTGGAGTGTGAGAACAAAATGATGTTTTTGAATGCTTTTAAATGGTAGAAAATAAATATGAAAAGTTACCTTAATGATTAAATTAACTCTTCATTTTAATTTTCATCAAATCAAAGTGTCATATTTACTAACTGCAGGACTCTAGCTCCCAATAGACACTGTGCCATATTTTTAACTGAAAAGTACATACCTCTTTTTTAAAAGAGAGAAAATTAAAGTGAAGACAAATATTTCTTTGAAACAGTCTAAATGTTTTTCTCCACTTTCAATTAAGCCAATTACATCTTAATATTTTATGGAGCATGTTTCTTCACTTTAAATTCTTCCCATTTAAACAAATGGCTGTATTTGTCTGTTATAAATACGGCACTTTGTCTACAGGCCCCTGGATGCAAGGTGCCTGGTGTTTGTAAATCTGACACTTGGAAATGGGATTAAATTTAAGTGATGAGTTTTATGGCATCCATAGAAACATAAAATTAACTCTTCAGTTTAATTTTCTCCCATTTCAAAATGTCGCCTTCCAAGTTCCCACACAGCAGGCATCTTGCTCCCAGTGGTTGGAAGACACCGTGCCATATTTATAACTGAAAAATGCAGCTATTAATTTAAGTGGGAAAAATGTTAACTGCAGAAAAATATTTCATATCATGAGCATTTTTGCTGAATGTTTCTGCACCTTAAATTTCTCCCATTTAGAAAAATCTATATATGTTTGTATCATACATGTAATGGTGCCACATATGACGAAAGGTATTCCCGTGCCACAAGTACATACGACATAGACTTTCAGTCACCCATACGCATTTATCCCATTCATACGCACACATGTTCATACATCCCCAAAGACCACACTCTCACTGACACACATGGCAGTCCTGTCATAGTGCCTCTAGTCAAAGTATTTTGTTCAAACCATAGTATCTGGTTCTAATGACATCAGGCTTAAAGTCAATGGAGATGGGCGTGAGGGTGTCTGGTAACAATGCATGAGTTGCTTACCCATCAGTAGCTCACAATGATTTTCACTGATCAGAAGTAGCTCTCATTACAGAAAAGGTTGGAGACACATGCTCTAGGGTAAAATATCTTCAACCCAAAATTCTTTAGTACTGGAGATGTTTTTCAGTATTGTTTAGGGACGTGAAGGTGCCCTAGATTTCTAGTGATAGGGCCCTCCCACCACATGAGATCAAGAGATGTTGGACTATATGAACACCTTATAACCTCACATAAAACACATTGAAGCTTTTCCACAAAATTAGTTTCTTGAACATCTGAAAATTATTGCAAATACAAATCGATCTGTGAATCACACATAAAAGCAACAAGGGATCTCGCTAACATCTGCCACGGAGAAAAGCTGCCTGAGGCAAACCACACATGTATAACCTATTGCAGAACATTCTAGTATCGATTATATGACTAAGTTAACACTTACATATAGGCCGGTGTATCAAGAAGATCATGGAAGAGGGTGCAGAAGACCTCAGAAAAGTAATAAATCTAGTACAGTTTTTGCTGAGGAAGCGAAATTCTAAAATCCTCATCTTGGGTGCCAAGATGTGTCATATCTTGCCTCAGAGACATGTACATTTGGTGATCAGACTTAGCATGATGAGAAAACATCACAGTTATAGGGTTACTACCATTGAGCATTTTGCAGTTCCTCTTATTCTTCGCCTTCTTTTTCTTTTAAAGCCTCATCATCTCAATATCCATTATCATCATAATCCACCAACGGATAACTAGGGGAAGCGCCCTTATCTCTAGTACGACCATTCATACAGGCAATGCAAACGCAGATAAGAACATAAATCACTAAAAGGACAACAAAAATGAGGAAGATAACCTTTAGATTCTTCAACCCCCAAGTGTAGTTTGTAGTTTAGACCAAAGGTTCCACCACTCAACTTCATCATCAACAGCATGTAAGTCTTTAAAACCTTCTCATATATTGTTAATCTTCTCCTATATCTTGACCAATGTATCAGAATTATGCGCACAAAATTCAGCCCCATCTCTGGTGCAGACTCCATTCTGATAGCCAGTATGAGGCCCAGAGCATCCTGATTTGCAGAATAATAGCTCTTTGAGCCATCAATTGTGTAGTTAGACAGTTAAGAGAATTACCAGTCAAATTAGCCACTTTCTCCCACACTCTAGCAACTTGTACCTCTCTAATAGATAAGTCTGTCCCATAATTTGGAAACATAATAGCAAAGAATTGTGAAGTCTTCAAATAGATCTTTTCTTTTTTCAATTTATAGCAGAAAGAGGTGGCTGAAATTCTAAAACAAGTACTACGTAACCAGTGAAGCATTAACCAGACCAGTCGGTGTGCAGCCTCAAATGTGCTCTCTTACCACAACTGTAATACGTTTCTGTTTGCTCTGAGACACCTCTTTGGTTAAGTAATACACTAGGTGGAAAAACAGTTCTTGGAATAACAACTTGGGTGAAATCAGAAAAGTAAGGGGTCTGTACTATGACTTACAGTCACATTGCATTCACTGGATCTTATGAATATGCTACCATTTCCTTCTTCACTTACCAGTCCTTTCACAGCGACAGCCAGATGTATAACAGGGGACAAACTTTCTTGATTGCTCAAAGGCGTAACATGCATGATATACAAGGGATTTCGTTTTTACATTAAGAAGTAATCTGTCCAAGCAAATTGAGGTTGGCAGACTGCTCTTTCAATTCAAAGGGGACTTTGTCAGGAGCACACTCTAATTTGAATCAGTGAAAGTCACATGGAAACCCAGCAAACATGAAGAAAGGTTTGGATCCTGCTTGCATTGGTCCACAACTTGTAGGAAAGAATTATCTTTGTAGATTCTGGAGCGGTCCATACCATCCCTGCTGGCAAATGCAATACTATAATATAGTTGCACTATGTTGAATAATTGTACTCTAGAAGCAACCATTCTACCATCCTTGTCATGCCACAATCCATTTGGATGCCGGAGACACCACTATTTCCTCCAACTTTTCTTTAAGCCTTTAGGTGCTTGTTCGTGTACATTAGCAAAGTCACTCCAAGTGGCCATGAGGGATTCAGTAGCCTGGAACAAGAGGATCATTACATCAGAATCAGGAGACAAGGAGACAAAACATCATTCTTACTAGCACTATCAGTAAAGGAATTCCCTCAGGACACCTCTTCCCGACTGGATTGAAATGCAGCACCTTTGACTATCACTACCTCACATGGGTGTTGAAGGATGTGAAGTAAACCTTTAACATAAAGCCCATCCTTTTTTTTAACATGTTTTTATTGCAAAAAACATACTACAAGACAGGTGTCAAAATTCACATACATCCTGTGATACATTGCATAGGGTACTGTATTAGGTACACCATAACAAATGAGCTGGGTGTCTCCTCCTTTTAACTAGAACTTATGCCCAACTAACGTCCAACCACCGGAGGGAGTTCACAGCAACAACATACCAATTTGCCCAACTCAGCAGGACATGTGTCGTTCTACAACAAATAGCAGCAGCAACAGGACCACAAATATCAGGCAAAAGGCGGACAAGGGGGGGCTAGCGCAAACAGGGGAGGGGATAAAGGGGGGCGAGAGGAGACAAGGGCTGACAAAGCAATAGATGCAAACCACATTACCACAATCAACATAATGCCCATTATTTACAGCAGTTACCCCAGGAATAAGGAAGCCCCTCTTTAAACAGAGGAGCCTAAAATCATGCACAGCACCGAAAGCAGTCCTTGACTCTATGAAGATGATTACACTTTAATTAGTAGATAGGATACAGGCTCTTGTGAGGGAAATTAATTTAGCAAACGTAGCAGAGTGCATTTGCGGTGAAGATCAATTTCCCACTACTTCATGTAAGGTACATGCACCATTTCCCTTCACTAGTTTCTCTTTATTATTTCAGAGACAAAGTCCATCAACATAAAACACAATATCCCAATTCGCCAAAGGTGCATCAGTGAGAATAGCGTGAGGCTTTGTAAGGTGGGCAAGGCAATTGTGAGGCTGGTAATCATGCACCATTGATGATGTTGCTGTACTATTTTCTTTTGATTGATATGATGAGTTGTCTGCATGTTGCAGGAGGGACCTCATTATCATGAGCTAATCTGGAGTCGTTTGTATTCCATTTTCTTTTTGCCTGGAAATAGATAATGTATTGTCAACATGGTCTTTAGAGTACAAGGGTGCTGAAGACTTTGACTTGCACTTTTGTGTTTTAATTGGGGATTGGATGTTCCTATACTCTTTCCAAAAAAGTGTTGAAGTTGTCTAGAAGGGTGTTGGAGTCGGATATGGAGTTCATAGGATGAGAAAAGAGTTAAAGCATTAATTTTTCTATCGAGAAGTCTATGAAGTACCTGAAGGTTCGCTCTTCTCTTTTAGTTTGGGAGATACGGATGGTAAAGTGGTCGGTCCAGTCCAGAGAGGAGGGTGGTTTGCATTGGACTTTTGGTAATGTTGAGAAGGTAAGGATGAGGAGGTGGTTTTTGAAGTGAGTTGGTTATTTGACATGCTGTATTATGTTGAGTGTGTCAATGAGTTTGAGGAAGGTTTCTCTTGTTTTTTTAGCTTGTGTTATCTATGAGTTTGAAGTTACCCAAAAGGGTGGGGTCAGCATGTCAGATGGATGAAGTGGCAAGCAGATCTAAGAATTCATCAATGAAGTCCTTGTTCTGCCCTGGAGGTCTCTAGATGAGATGGAAGGTGGTGTCTGAGTTTCAGAGAGTGGTAAATGGCATGTCAGCAGCTCAATGGAGTTGAGTGTTATCTACTTGCCTAGGATGCAGAACCACGAGTACTTATTGATGACAGTGAGGCCTCTTCCCTTCTTATGTGCGAGGTCCAAATCATAGAAGCTATAGCCCATTGTAAAAAGGACATCTAGGATGTGCGAGGATATAGGGGTGAATCATGTTTCTGTGATGAAGAGAGCATCAAGTTTGTGAAAGTTGATGTGGTCAGAATTGTCTGGTGCGTTGAGTACTGCAGAGAAAGCTGCTCAGTAGTGTGATTGTGTATGATAGTTAGTGGGATGTGTACAAGATATTCTCTATGTTTTATGTGAATACTATGTGAAACTGTAAGTCATTCTGATCTGATTCTGATTGTGGGGATTGGCGGTATGGTGGGTGGGTAAAGCACATTATGAAATCTTACCTTGTAAGTTTCAGTGGCCCTTCCTGGCCTTAACAGGCCTAAACTGGCAATGCCCTTGTCTGTGTCCACCCTTAACAGTCCCAAACAGGCGATGTGCTTGTCTGTGCTTGCCTTTTGTTGTGGATGCTCGGGTGATGGGACAGCCTGAAATGTTGATTGAAGTAGGTAGAAGGCAGGAAGTGTTGTCACTTCCTGTGCAAATATATGATGGGAAATTAAGTCCTCATACCTGGCTACCTGGCTACTTCTTTTAAAGATGGTTTTGGCGGGAAACCAGTGATGTCACATAAAGAGCAGAAGAACAATCAGCAATCAGTTTCTTTTTATCACCATGATCTTATGTCAAAACGCTGAGAGTAAAGATTTTCAAAAACACAAGGGCTTGCTCTTTTTCTGTGGACCAAAGATTTAGGGGTGTCTTTCCAAGTGTGAACCTGAAGAGATGTCACAATATTAGCATTACCTAAAATGTATTGTCAACCATGGTTTGCTATTCATAAAAGAGTAAGGAGTAAGACCTTGACCCTCGGTCACTGGTCTGCTCTCTCCCCAGCAGCTCCGTGATATTCCGCACCGCCGCTGAGCCCCATGCCTGGGTGTTCGAGGCTGCTGTCTGCCCGTGGCTGCCTCTGCCGGTCCCTGCTCCCTGCTCCCTGCTCCCTGCGTACTTCTGTTGGCTTGATTGCCTTCCGGTAACTGTATTTGGCTAATTGTATTGTTTTACTTTTGTGTGCTCTGCCGTTTGCACTGTACTCTGGTCTCCATTGTTTTCATTTTAATTTGTCTTGGGCTCTCCGAGCCCGCGTTTTCCCGCTTCCCTTCCTACCCCTGCGGCCCCTGTCCCTGCCCGTTCCCGCCTCCCAGCTGATCGTCCCTCCCCCCTCCCCTACAAAATGGTGGCCGCTGTGGGGGAGCGGGAGAAAGACCTTGACCCTCGGTCACTGGTCTGCTCTCTCCCCAGCAGCTCCTTGATATTCCGCACCGCCGCTGAGCCCCCTGCCTGGGTGTTCGAGGCTGCTGTCTGCCCCTGGCTGCCTCTGCCGGTCCCTGCTCCCTGTGTCCTTCTGTTGGCTTGATTGCCTTCCGGTAACCGTATTTGGCTAATTGTATTGTTTAACTTTTGTGTGCTCTGCCGTTTGTACTGTACTCTGTTCTCCATTGTTTTCATTTTAATTTGTCTTGGGCTCTCAGAACCCGCGTTATCCCGCTTCCCTTCCTGCCCCTGCGGCCCCTGTCCCCGCCCGTTCCCGCCTCCCGCCTCCCAGCTGATCGTCCCTCCCCCCTCCCCTACATAATGGCGGCTGCTGCGCGGTCGTGCCGGTAGCGCACCGAAGGTGCGCCTAAGGCAAGCCCGTCTGCGCCCGTCCGCGGCCAGCGCCAGGAACCCTGGATCTCCGAAACCCCGACGATACAACTCCGCAGCCCTCCACGCACTCAACCCCAGAAGACACACCGACTGCCAAAGATCCACACCGAACACCACCCATGGACAGTTCTCTTGCAGACTCTGCAAACTATCCTTCACCATCAACAGCGCCCCCATGACCGCCGAAGGATCACCGGACGCCCGCACCACCGAGGCCCTGACATGCATCCTCCTCAACGTATGCTCCCTACACAGACACGCCATAGAGATCTGGGACCTGCTCAACATCCTCTCGCCCGACGTCGCCTTCTTCACGGAAACCTGGACTAATGCCACCTCAGGCCTCGACATCGCCACCGCCATCCCCGACAGATACAAGATCCAGCGGAAGGACCGCCCCCACCGCCCAGGAGGAGGACCCGCCATCGCACACAAGACCTCCCTCCGACTCTCCACCTCCAGCACGAACAGCTCCCACTCCAACACAGAACACCTCCACTTCCAGATCCAGACCAGCCCCAAGACCACGCTGCGCGGCACTCTCGCCTACAGACCCCCCGGACCTCGCACCCAGTCCGCAACCACCATTGCCGACCTCGTCGCACCCCACGCCATCACCTCTACGGACTACATCCTACTCGGAGACCTGAACTTCCACCTCGACAACCGCAGTGACCCCGACTCCACCACCCTCCTTGACAACCTCTCCAACCTCGGACTGAAGCAGCTCGTCAACACCCCCAATCACAGAGCAGGACACACACTCGACCCCATCTTCGCAGGAGGGACCAACATCCATGTCAGCCACACCTCGCAGCCCCTCTGGACGTACCACCACTGCGTACACTTCACCTTCAACACCACCACCGCACCCAAGCCCGCCCCACGCCCGCCACGAAGGAACTGGAGCAAGATCACAGAGGAGCACCTGAACACCACCGTCCTCCTAGACCCCCCCTGCGCCACGACTGACCCCAACTCCGCAGCCAAAGAACTTCACCGCTGGATCTCCAGCTGCCCCGACAGACTCGCACCCCTCCGCCCCCCATCAAACAACGCCCCCTGAAGGCCGCCTGGTTCACCACCGAACTCCAAGAAGCCAGGCGCTCCTGCAGATGCCTCGAGAAAACCTGGCGAAATCGGAAAACCACGGATGACCTGAACAGCTATAGGAGTGTCCTGAAGGAATACCTTCAAGGGATTTATTTCATACAACTGAATCAAAAGCAATTTCAATACTTATTTGTTTGACAAACCCTCACATATGGCTGACATAGAGTAATCCAAAATTCAATTTTTTCTTATTTAAACCAGAATCAATCGATGATTAACAATTGGACATGGGTGAACTTTTTATAAAGGTATAAACTTATTTAATAAACAAAATGAGGGTACTGAACAATAGCACAAAACATAATGGTCGAGGTTAAATGAAATTTACACAATTCTAGACCTCAGACTCATATATGTTGAAATCTATTCCTAAAATATTTATATGGACAACATGAGTCTAAGAGTAGACAACAGTTTCATAGATGATACATAATAAAGGAAATAGATGTAGAAGTCGACGTTTCGGTCTTGGTGGCAACGATGTCCGTTAGACCATCATCAGGACGATGAAACACAGTTTATATGTGACCCCTGTTTAGACATAATTTCAAGTTATTGGTCTAGCATTGAATGTTAAAATCAGAAAAAAGATACACCCGTGTGAAAAAAGGAGAAAGAGAAAGAACCAAAGGGAAGGCAGACCGGCATGTGAAACCAGGATTCAAACCTTAGTGAAGTGATCACACTTAGAAAAAGAAAGTCACCCCGTGATTGGCAAGTGCTTAAAAAAACAAAAGTAAACTAAGAGGGACTTACTTCACACTGGTCAGACAAAACATTTGTTGGACCAGAACACTTGTGAGGATTAAAACTTCCAAGTCAATAGACACAGGAAGGATGATTTTTTCAGTAGTTTTCACACTGAAAGCAAAAATGAAGAACAATACTTTTTATATATAGATCCTTTAAATTAACAGAGTAATATTAATTATGGCGGCTTGTCTCAGATTGAGTAGACACATCACGTCCCGAAAATGCTGAACTTGGTTGTACGTCATGTAAATAACACAACTTGCCCATTGCAAATGTGGCTTAAAGTAATATTATAAAGGAATTTTTACAGACAGAAATGTGCACTTTTGTTAACAATATTAAAAAGCTACGAAAGTTAAAAACATACACCACGTCCTCAAGAGTACTCTAGTCTGTTTAAATCAAAACGTATCCTGATATGCCATTGTAAATGCGGGTCTGGATACAATCATATAAATGGATTGCAACGATGAAAAAGGTTATAATATCAACCCCTGTAACTATTTAGCCCATTTATAACCCTATCCACGCTTACCTCCAAATTAGTGAATATTGACGTAGTAGTCCAAAGTGATCTTACTACAAGATTCGTTTACTCGAATCTATAAAAACAAGGAAACGAGGGAAGCATGAATTCACACCGTCTCTGTGGCACAGCAGGGTTAAGACCTCTAATCATAAACATATGATGGCTTAATCTTACCTGTCGAGTTGTGAAACAGAGCTCCTTCCACGACACGCTGTCTCCACAGTCGGCGTGTGTGAGTAATGGAATCAGGCGTTTTATAAACGCGCTGTAGCGTCTTCAACAGAAATTGAAGACGGACTTAAGACCTTCAAATGGTATCGCAATTAGATTACGGCCATCTATAAGTGTATGATCTAGTCTTGATCGTACACTTCTATTACGATTGTTTATTTATTCAATATAGAGCTATACTCGATCCGTTATGTCTCACTTGTATTGAATAAGTGAGGCTTGGCATACCATAGCCTAAACTCCACAGCTCACCTTATTGGAGATGTGTATCAAACTTAGTGATGCAAAAAGAAGAAATGCGTCCATCTTGAAGTGTGCTATGGTCACAATCGGCCGTATCTGCAACAGATATTGCTCATATCACTATGCGTTCATCACAAATAAAATACTCGGTTAAGCTCAGTCCACGGTATAATTAACCTCCCAGAGATGGATATAGTGAAGCTAAGTTGCCGTGTTTTTATATAGATCACAGCCTTGGTCTAATAAAGTGGGGAAAGCAAATTGCGGCCATTTTGAAGTGTCAAACAAATAGAACACACTAATTAGTTGACAAATTCATATATATATTAATTTAGAAGTTGTCAGACAGTATAGTGTAGTAAGAATTTTTGGAAAACAAAGGAAAAGAGTACCTCCACCACATATTAATGTCAAATTGATGATATACACAAACATTCCTACATTGACATAGACATACTCATCCTGGATATCTTGTTTATCCCTAAATAAGCATGTATACAAGAGATATATTAGATGATTTCTACAAAGTTCGTAAATCAGAAGCAGTCAATCAAAAACATAATGTTTGGAACTCATTGTATACATATCAGACTTTCATATATCAAGGAAGTAAACTGATTATCCATACCACATAGTCTTTGCAGATCACATTCACATATCAAACCGGAATTGTCTCAGAATATCCAGTTATATCAGACATGCTAAGGAGTGCCACTCTGTTGCAGAATTCAAGCACTTAGTTATATTGTCAGTTCGACAGATCCATTGATTTTCCTTGAATGTAAGGGATCGATCCACATTAGTCTGTCTAATGGATGGCTTTATCACTTCCATGACCCACCACACCATGTCTTTTTCAGAATGTTTATTTCGAATGCAGTGATTTACCAAGGGTGCAGTCTCAACTTTACAGCGAATTCGAGATTGGTGTTGCAAAATGCGCTTTTTAACTGCCTGTGTGGTTTTCCCTATATAATGAAGGTTGCTAGGACATTTTATGCAATACACAACATTGTTTGTATTGCAGTTAGAGAAGTATCTATTAGTCGTCTTGAGTCCATTGATTTCAAAGGACTTAATGGTCTTGGTTGTACTGCATGCTGCACACATATTACACTTAAAATGCCCTACCACAGGGACTAACTGTTTCATGTTATCCACTGTGTGGGTATCAGAGGTAGTGTATGCATGGACAAGTCTGTCTCTTATGTTGCGCCCCTTCTAAAAGAGAACAAAGGTTTATTTGTAAACTCAGGTAAGCCCATTAGTAGTGTCCAATTTTTGTTAACTATCCTCTTGATATTATTAGACAATGTTCTGAAGGTTGAGACAAATACCAATTGAGGGTTAGCTTGTTTTCCCTTCACATCCAATAGTGCTTCGCGGTTATTGTACCAGGCCCATTTTAGTGACCTTTTTAACAGTTTGCCTGGATAGCCACGTGCTTTTAATTTGTCTTTTAATTTCTTAGCTTCAAGGAAATAGTCCTCCCTGTGGGAACAATTCCTGCGCAAGCGCAGGAATTGGCCAAAGGGTAGACCATCCTTGAGTGCTTGAGGATGATGACTGTTGTATCGCAACAGTGTGTTTCTCGCAGTAGGCTTTGTATATAAACTTGTGTATAAACAGTTGTTTACATCTGTTCTGATGGTAATATCCAAAAAATTCATACTGTTGCAATCAAATTCAAGTGTAAATTTTAAATGTATATTCCTTGAATTAAGCCATTGCTGAAATGCAAGGAGTAAGTTCTCACTACCTCTCCATATCATGAACACATCATCTATGTATCTTAACCACCTAACGATGTTGGATGAGTAGGGGTTAGAGATATCATAGATGAATTTTTTCTCAAAGTCCGAAACATAGATTTTTAGCAATGTCTGGGGCATATACTGCCCCCATAGCCACACCCTTTTGTTGTATATGGAAACTGTTCTCAAATAAAAAGAAGTTTTCACAAAGCAAAATTCTGACACATTCAATGATAAAAGAAGTAGGGACATTATGTGGTCTTGGTCTGTTGTCCATTAATACTTCTAAAATATCAAGAACCTCTGATTGTGGTATGTTTGTATAGAGGCTTTCTATGTCCATTGAGACTAACAGTTCTTGGTGTGAATCAAATGGAGTGTTTTCCACTATATTTATGACTGCTGTCGTGTCACGTATATATGTGGCCGATTCAATGGCAAAGGGACGAATAAAAAGTCAGCATATTGGGCTAGAGGTTTAAAAATGGAATTACATCCAGAGATTATGGGTCTTCCAGGAGGTGTGGCCATATTTTTATGTACCTGTGGTAGGATGTAAATTACCGGTACTGTCGGTGATTTATTGACGAGAAATGAAGCCTCTTTCTCGCTGAGCCATCTGCCATCTAGACCTGATTGGCTCAATGCCGAGATGATCTTGGTTAGCCTGTGGGTGGGATTACAACTAGGCTTCCTATAGTGTTCCTCCACTGATAGTTGTTTAATAAGTTCTAGTCTATAGGCGTCTTTGTCCCATAGTACTATGCCCCCTCCCTTGTCTGCCGGCTTTATTATGGTTTCAGCAAGAGACTGTAAATTTTGTAAGGATTTTTGTTCTTCATTTGAAAGATTGTATTTAACAAATGGAGTCTTTTTAAATAGATTGTCAATTTCAGTCATTATGGCATTTTCAAAAGTAATGATCTCATTAGCAACCATAATATTAGAAGGGAAAAATGTAGATGGATTACGAAGGCCTGTTGTATCTGTTGTGGCAACAGATATATTTTTAGCAAAAAGAAATTTGAGTCTCACTGACCGGAAAAATCTGTATAGTTCAAGTTTAGTTTGAACCAGATCATTACGAATAGTGGGCACAAATGAGAGTCCTGTCGGGACGTAGATTTTTTTTAGGACAGGACTGGAGAGGGACAGGGCAGCCCCGACGCCAATGTGCAGCGAAACGGGGGTGGTATCGGAACCAATACACACCGGGGTTTCAACAAACGAGGAACCAATATTACGAATGGTGAAACACCATCAAACCATTCCGATATTTAACCTGTCTAAACACACATTATCTGAGTCAGAAATAACTGTTCTTTCAGCAGGCCTCTCATGTGTGCCCACTAATCGTAATGATCTGTTTCAAACTAAACTTGAACTATACAGATTTTTCCGGTCAGTGAGACTCAAAAGATTTTTTGCTAATAATATATCTGTTGCCACAACAGATACAACAGGCCTCAAGTAATCCATCTACATTTTTCCCTTCTAATATGATGGTTGCTAAAGAGATCATTACTTTTGAAAATGCCATAATGACTGAAATTGACAATCTATTTAAAAAGACTCCATTTGCTAAATACAATCTTTCAAATGAAGAACAAAAATCCTTACAAAATTTACAGTCTCTTGCTGAAACCATAATAAAGCCGGCAGACAAGGGAGGGGGCATAGTACTATGGGACAAAGACGCCTATAGACTAGAACTTATTAAACAACTATCAGTGGAGGAACACTATAGGAAGCTTAGTTGTAATCCCACCCACAGGCTAACCAAGATCATCTCGGCATTGAGCCAATCAGGTCTAGATGGCAGATGGCTCAGCGAGAAAGAGGCTTCATTTCTTGTCAATAAATCACCGACAGTACCGGTAATTTACATCCTACCAAAGGTACATAAAAATATGGCCACACCTCCTGGAAGACCCATAGTCTCTGGATGTAATTCCATTTTTAAACCTCTAGCCCAATATGCTGACTTTTTATTCGTCCCTTTGCCATTGAATCGGCCACATATATACGTGACACGACAGCAGTCATAAATATAGTGGAAAACCATCCATTTGATTCACACCAAGAACTGTTAGTCTCAATGGACATAGAAAGCCTCTATACAAACATACCACAATCAGAGGTTCTTGATATTTTAGAAGTATTAATGGACAACAGACCAAGACCACATAATGTCCCTACTTCTTTTATCATTGAATGTGTCAGAATTTAGCTTTGTGAAAACTTCTTTTTATTTGAGAACAGTTTCTATATACAACAAAAGGGTGTGGCTATGGGGGCAGTATATGCCCCAGACATTGCTAATATCTATGTTTCGGACTTTGAGAAAAATTCATCTATGATATCTCTAACCCCTACTCATCCAACATCGTTAGGTGGTTAAGATACATAGATGATGTGTTCATGATATGGAGAGGTAGTGAGAACTTACTCCTTGCATTTCAGCAATGACTTAATTCAAGGAATATACGTTTAAGATTTACACTTGAATTTGATTGCAACAGTATGAATTTTTTGGATATTACCATCAGAACAGATGTAAACAACTGTTTATACACAAGTTTATATACAAAGCCTACTGCGAGAAACACACTGTGGCGATACAACAGTCATCATCCTCAAGCACTCAAGGATGGTCTACCCTTTGGCCAATTCCTGGGCTTGCTCAGGAATTGTTCCCACAGGGAGGACTATTTCCTTGAAGCTAAGATATTAAAAGACAAATTAAAAGCACGTGGCTATCCAGGCAAACTGTTAAAAAGGTCACTAAAACGGGCCTGGTACAATAACCGCGAAGCACTATTGGGAAGTGAAGGGAAAACAAGCTAACCCTCAATTGGTATGTGTCTCGACCTTCGGAACATTCTCTAATAATATCAAGAGGATAGTTAACAAAAATTGGACACTACTAATGGGCTTACCTGAGTTTACAAATAAACCTTTGTTCTCTTTTAGAAGGGGGCGCAACATAAGAGACAGACTTGTCCATGCATACACTACCTCTGATACCCACACGGTGGATAACATGAAACAGTTAGTCCCTGTGGTAGGGCATTTTAAGTGTAATATGTGTGCAGCATGCAGTACAACCAAGACCATTAAGTCCTGTGAAATCAATGGACTCAAGATGACTAATAGATACTTCTCTAACTGCATCACAAACAATGTTGTGTATTGCATAAAATGTCCTTGCAACCTTCATTATATAGGGAAAACCACACAGGCAGTTTAAAAGCGCAGTTTGCAACACCCATCTCGAATTCGCTGTAAAGTTGAGACTGCACCCTTGGTAAATCACTACATTCGAAATAAACATTCTGAAAAAGACATGCTGTGGTGGGTCATGGAAGTGATAAAGCCATCCATTAGACAGACTAATGTGGATCGATCCCTTACATTCAAGGAAAATCAATGGATCTGTCGAACTGACAATATAACTAAGGGCTTGAATTCTGCAACAGAGTGGCCCTCCTTTGCATGTCTGATATAACTGGATATTCTGAGACAATTCCGGTTTGATATGTGAATGTGATCTGCAAAGACTATGTGGTATGGATAATCAGTTTACTTCCTTGATATATGAAAGTCTGATATGTATACAATGAGTTCCAAACATTATATTTTTGATTGACTGCTTCTGATGTATGAACTTTGTAGAAATCATCTAATATATCTCTTGTATACATGCTTATTTAGGGATAAACAAGATGTCCAGGACGAGTATGTCTATGTCAATGAAGGAATGTTTGTGTATATCATCATTTTGACATTATTATGTGGTGGAGGAACCCTTTTCCTTTGTTTTCCAAAAATTCTTACTACACTATCCTGTCTGACAACTTCTAAATTAATATATATATGAATTTGTCAACTAATTACAGTGTGTTCTATTTGTTTTGACACTTCAAAATGGCCGCAATTTGCTTTCCCCACTTTATTAGACCAAGGCTGCAATCTATATAAAAACACGGCAACTTAGCTTCACTATATCCATATCTGGGAGGTTAATTATACCGTGGACTGAACTTAACCGAGTATTTTATTTGTGACGAACACATAGTGATATGAGCAATATCTGTTGCAGATACGGCCGATTGTGACCATAGCACACTTCAAGATGGCCGCATTTCTTCTTTTTCCATCACTAAGTTTGATACATATCTCCAATAAGGTGAGCTGTGGAGTTTAGGCTATGGTATGCCAAGCCTCACTTATTCAATACAAGTGAGACATAACGGATCGAGTATAGCTCTATATTGAATAAATAAACAATCGTAATAGAAGTGTACGATCAAGACTAGATCATACACTTATAGATGGCCGTGATTTCATTGCGTTACCATTTGAAGGTCTTAAGTCCGTCTTCGATTTCTGTTGAAGATGCTACAGCGCGTTTATAGAACGCCTGACTCCATTACTCACACACGCCGACTGTGGAGACAGCGTGTCGTGGAAGGAGCTCTGTTTCACAACTCGACAGGTAAGATTAAGCCATCATATGTTTATGATTAGAGGTCTTAACCCTGCTGTGCCACAGAGACGGTGTGAATTCATGCTTCCTCGTTTCTTTGTTTTTATAGATTCGAGTAAACGAATCTTGTAGTTAGATCACTTTGGACTACTACGTCAATATTCACTAATTTGGAGGTAAGCGTGGATAGGATATATAAATGGGCTAAATAGTTACAGGGGTTGATATTATAACCTTTTTCATCGTTGCAATCCATTTATATGATTGTATCCAGACCCGCATTTACAATGGCATATCAGGATATGTTTTTGATTTAAACAGACTAGAGTACTCTTGAGGACGTGGTGTATGTTTTTAACTTTCGTAGCTTTTAATATTGTTAACAAAAGTGCACATTTCTGTCTGTAAAAATTCCTTTATAATATTACTTTAAGCCACATTTGCAATGGGCAAGTGGTGTTATCTACATGACGTACAACCAAGTTCAGCATTTTCGGGACGTGATGTGTCTACTCAATCTGAGACAAGCCGCCCTAATTAATATAACTCCGTTAATTTAAAGGATCTATATATAAAAAGTATTGTTCTTCATATTTGCTTTCAGTGTGAAAACTACTGAAAAAAATCATCCTTCCTGTGTCTATTGACTTGGAAGTTTTAATCCTCACAAGTGTTCTGGTCCAACAAATGTTTTGGTTGACCAGTGTGAAGTAAGTCCCTCTTAGTTTAGATTTGTTTTTTTAAGCACTTGCCAATCACGGGGTGACTATCTTTTTCTAAGTGTGATCACTTCACTAAGGTTTGAATCCTGGTTTCACATGCCGGTCTGCCTTCCCTTTGGTTCTTTCTTTTTCTCCTTTTTTCACACGGGTGTATCTTTTTTCTGATTTTAACATTCAATGGTAGACCAATAACTTGAAATGATGTCTAAACAGGGGTCACATATAAACTGTGTTTCATCGTCCTGATGATGGTCTAACGGACATCGTTGCCACCAAGACTGAAACGTCGACTTCTACATCTATTTCCTTTATGATGTATCATCTATGAAACTGTTGTCTACTCTTAGACTCATGTTTTCCATATAAATATTTTAGGAATAGATTTCAACATATATGAGTCTGAGGTCTAGAATTGTGTAAATTTCATTAAACCTCGACCATTATGTTTTGTGCTATTGTACAGTACCCTCATTTTGTTTAATAAAGAAGTTTATACTTCGATAAAAAGTTCACCCGTGTCCAATTGTTAATAATCGATTGATTCTGGTTTAAATAAGAAAAAATTGAATTTTGGATTACTTCTATGTCAGCCATATGTGAGGGCTTGTCAAACAAATAAGTATTGAAATTGCTTTTGATTCAGTTGTATGAAATAAATCCCTTGAAGGCACTTTTACTTTAGAATTGTTATATTCCCAAGCCTCCAAGGGTATATTGGGTTCCCACTACTTTTGCTCTGAAGGAATACCACCACCTCATAAGAGACACCAAGCGGACTTTCATCAAGAACAAGATCCACACCAATGCAACCAACGCTAAAGAGCTTTTCAACATCACACAGCAATTCACCAAACCCCCCAGCAAAGTCACGGACGTCACACCATCCCTGGAACTCTACAACAAGCTCAGCTCCTACTTCCATCTGAAAATCAAGGCCCTCTACGACAACTTCAGCGACAAGGCGCCGGACACCACCCCCCCACCACCACCAACAACGAGTCGACCATCAGAACCTGGAATC
The DNA here is from genome assembly GCA_963921515.1 of Calotriton arnoldi. NCBI lineage: Eukaryota > Metazoa > Chordata > Amphibia > Caudata > Salamandridae > Calotriton > Calotriton arnoldi. The sequence goes on along the minus strand of CAWUFW010004226.1, from coordinate 1,340,999 downwards.
CTGCCACCACCGAACACACCACCACGTCCATGAAGAACACCCACTCAGGAGCCCCCACGGACCCCTGCCTACCGCACATCTTCCACAGGGCCGCCACCGCCATTGCACCCGAATTGGGACGGACCATCAACGCCTCCTTCGAATCCGGCATCTGCCCAGATGACTGGAAGCGGGCGGAGGTTAAACCCCTCCTCAAGAAGCCCACGGCCGACCCGACAGACATGAAAAACTACCGGCCCATCTCTCTCCTCCCCTTCACTGCCAAAGTCACTGAGAGACTCGTAAACGCTCAGCTGACTGCCTTCATTGAAGAGAACTCCATCCTAGACCCCTCCCAGTCCGGATTCCGCAGCAACCACAGCACCGAGACCCCCTCCTAGCCGCCACCGACGACATCCGCATGTTACTCGACCAGGGTCACTCTGCAGCCCTCATCCTACTAGACCTACCCGCAGCCTTCGACACGTCTCACATCGCACTCTCGCAGCCAGACTCCACGACGCTGGGGTACGAGGAACCGCCCTCAACTGGATCCAATCCTTTCTCTCCGGCAGAACCCAGAGGATCAGACTCCCTCCCTTCCTCTCCGAACCCACTGAGATCAGCTGCGGAGGACCCCAAGGATCATCGCTCAGCCCCACACTCTTCAACATCTACATGGCCCCCCTCGCCACCATCGTCAGACAACATGGGCTCAGCATAGTGTCATACGCCGACGACACCCAGCTCATCCTCTCCCTCACAAAGAACCCCGAAGACACCAGACTCTGCTTCCAGGAAGGAATGAAGGATGTCGCTGCCTGGATAAAAAATAGCTGCCTGAAGCTCAACTCTGAGAAGACTGAGGTCCTCATCCTCGGACCCTCCACCTCCGCCTGGAACAACACCTGGTGGCCCTCTGCCCTCGGGAGTCCACCCACCACTACAGACCACGCACGGAACCTCGGCATCATCCTTGACTCCTCCCTCACCATGATCCACCAGATCAACGCCGTCGCCTCCACCAGTTTCAACTACCTTCGCATCCTCCGCAAGACCTTCAAATGGATACCCCTCGAATGCAGGAAAACTGTCACCCACGCACTCATAACCAGCAGACTGGACTACGCCTTCTACGCCAGAATCAACAGAACTCTCCTACACAAGCTCCAAACCATCCAGAACGCCGCAGCCAGACTCATCCTCGGGACCCCGCGGCACGAACACATGACCCAACACCTACGTGACCTGCACTGGCTCCCCATCGAGAAGAGAGTAACCTTCAAACTACTCACCCACGCCTACAAATCCCTTCACAACATCGGACCCAAATACCTCAACGAGAGAGTCTCCTTCCACGTACCCAAAAGGAACCTCCGCTCCGCCGACCTCGCCCTGTCAGAGACTCCCCGCATCCGCAAAAGCAGAGCAGGCGGAAGAGCCTTCTCCTACGTCGCAGCCAAGGCCTGGAACGAGCTCCCTGTCAACATCAGACGCTCCCCTACCCTGCACACCTTCAGGAACAAACTCAAGACCTGGCTCTTCGACTGACCGGATCTGCTCTCCCCCCCCCCCACCCCCCAGCGCCTTGAGACCCTCACGGGTGAGTAGCGCACTCTATAAAATCCCTGATTGATTGATTGATTGAGTATACATTTGAGTTATTGTGATTGAGCGTGGTAACTTATGAATAGCTTGGGGCATTGTAACTTACAAGAAGGTTGGATGTGATCAGCAGACAGGTGTTTTTCTCCTGCTGAGATTTCATGATCCAAATATTGCAAATGGGGCAAACAGAACTGTAATTTATCCCCAGAGGCTTTGTGCAGATGCTTTGCCAGTGAAAGGGCAGATATAATGAGTCATGTTTGCGTTAGCCCATAGAATCAGAGGTTTCCAGCAAATCATTCATTTTTTACACAAGGATAGAACCACAAGGAAAGACCAGAGGATGTAGCCTTATGGCTATAGCGGTCAACTTCGAAGCTGGGGAACCGGGTTCGAGTCTCGCTAATGATGCTCAACATCCTGTGATTTTGAGCAAATCACTTAATCTCCCCATGCCTAACAAAAAGGAATGTGTCCATCTGTAATGAAACTGGTGCTCAGGTAAAGCGCTCTGATACCTGATATCCTCGGGTCTAGTTCGTGCTATATAAAACTCTAAAAATAAAAAGACCAGAGTGTCTAAATCTTTCTTGAAAGATTGTAAACATATAGAAGGAGGCTCTGTATACCCTTGAGATAACTGGGTCTATATCATTTGGGAGCCACCAAATGAAGATAAAAAAGGAACTGGTTTTCAGGGTGTGTACAACTAGTAACGTTAGAACATAGATCGACAACAGTGAAACAAGTTGCTGTAGGTGTTTTACAAGAACGATTGATAGCTGTGTTTGGTACACCAGGGAAGCTTGGAATGTTCCTCTAACACCAATACTGATGTGAGAATTTGCTCCCAAAAGGTGTCTGAGATATTTGCTAGCGATGTAGGATGTATTTTAACTGTTCACCCGGTAAATAAATTAATTTGAACCCAGTGAAGAATCTCAATATTCCCTCCGGCTATTAAAGCAGAAGGTTTTTAGCCTCTCTGTTAGTGTTTATGACACTCCTGCCTTGCCAATTATGAAATCTGGTAAGGAGACATCGGTTCGTGCAAGAGCAGTCTCTTCCACTCATGATAGATGTCGATTTTGTTTGCAATTGTTCTTTCACCTTTGGCAGTAACCCCTCAACAATAGCTATAACCACTATCTCCTGAGTAGTCTCAACAGCATTAAAAAACTAGAATGACAATAAAAAATGTACTTCAGTCAATCTAAATATGTGGTGAGTTTTCCTTCATTGTATCTTTTTGATTGTTTATTTCTGTCCAAACGGTTTTAGTTGGAACAGAACTCATTTGTTGCATTCAACACTGCAGTGTGGCATTATTTGTGGATGTCTGCTTTGGCCATCAACTTGTCTTGGATTTTTCCAGGGATAATAACCCTTAACAATTGATTTTCATCAGCCTAATAAGGATTGAAACATTGAAAAAAACATTTGCCATTCTTCCCTAAATTTTTGGGTATTTTCCTGAAACTTGGAGAAATATCTAGCAATATTTAACAGGGACCAGGGGACATAAAGGGAAACCTTCCTCCATCTGTTGGACCTAGGTACTGTCTTAGTAGCAAGAAGACATCCAGGTGAACGTCTGAATCATCACGGTCATCCTCACAGAGGAACAAAGTCTGTCTACTGGATCTGGGCCTATGTTCTGAATCCCTATCCCTTCTTTCAGCAGTTAGCCTGAGACTATCCCTGATAATATTCATACTATACATTTATATTTTCTGAACACATATCTCATGATGGGGATACTGATTGCTCACTGGATGCTGCAAGTGCAATGTTTTAGGGTCAGCCTCTCACTTAGCTCGTGTGCTTACGTCTAAGTCTGGGCGGTGAACTCCGCTCCGCTTGCGGAGTTTTCCGCACTCCGCGTTATGCGGAGCTGGCGGAGTTCTGACAAACTCCGCTTCGCGGAGCGGAGTTTTTTCCTCGTTCGCGTTCGTCAGCATCAAGTTGGCGAACGCGAGCGAGGAAAATCCACCTCCTGGTGAGATTTTTCCTCGTTTGCGATCGTCAACAGCAAGATGGTGAGCGCGAGCGTGGAAAATCAACCTCCTGGCAAGTTTTCTCAACTTGCGGTCAGATTTCTCATTGCGAGTGGTCGCGTATGCTCGCGACCGCTCACGTTGGAAAACTGCCCTTTCGCGTTTGAAAAAGCTGCTGCTCGAGTAAAAATGTACTCGAGCGGCAGAAAGGAAGCAGCGCCCGCTTGCGCTGTGCATGGTGCCATTAGCGATGATTGCACAGTGCGGACAAGCACCTGGCACTGAAAATCACTGGAAACTGCATTCATCTAATGCACTCCGCTGCTCGCGGAGCTCCGTTGCTTGCGGAGCTCTGTGTAGCGCGGAGGAGTTTTTTTTGCACTTCGCGGAGTTCCGCATAGCGGAACTCGGCCCAGGCTTACTTACGTCACTGCTGCCAGCCATGTCATCGCTAGTTGTGCTGCTACTTTCCATGCTCGTCACATTTGGTGTGCTCGCTACACCCACTGCATCCACTATTTGTGCGGCCCACACTTGTGCCCCTTCGCCTGCCCAACATCTGGAGCTGCACTGCTGGCTGGCAGACAAACAGAGGCACTTGCCGTGACACTGGCATCCTCCGAATGTGAAAAATTGAAATATTTAGAGGATCTTCTGCTCTATTTTTCTGGACCTCATCAGTAATTTGTACAATTAGATAAGCAGAAGGTGTTGCAGTCTAAGAACAAGCCCTGATTCTATCCTTCCTATGACTACTGGTATCTCAGTTTCAAATAGGTGACCGTTTCATAACCCTAATTTTATAATCCTGGCTGTGTTTCAAGGTTTCCTTGTGGCAATCCAGGAAAGCCTACTTTTGCACTGGGGAAGGATTGATTTGGGTTCTTTGAATTTTATTTTAATGTTATTTATATTTTCAATATCAAATATATATTGTTCTGGAAAATGTTTGGTCCTGTAATCCTCAGTGCACTTGACTCAATTTGTTATAAACCCGCACATGCTTTAACCTTACTCGTTATTAATGAAGTTGATTGGAGCCCCCTAGGTGGAAACTTGACCGACTTGGGTTCACCACTTCCTATGTTCTCTTTCTAAGAAAAAAGGGTTTTAGGTAGTCTGCCATTTATGATAGTAACTCATCCCAGAGGAGGTGGGGCGGAAAGATCTGTAGGGTGAAAGGAGTGGGAGGTGCAGCATGTTACCCTGCTAAAACCATGAGGGAGGACACTCAGTATAAAGTCACACCTGTTCCCCCATCATATCCATTAACCCCTCATTTGAAATATTTCCAATCAGAACCTGCCTGGGTTTGCAGAGGGCCCAGAGCAGCTGAACTAGCATACTACAATCCACAGCACTCATCTAATAGAGTCCACACTAGAGGTCCCAAGACAATTCAGTCATCCCTCTTGATTTTATGGCAAGACAGGAGGCTAGCAGTATGCATCAACCCTTTATTGCCACTACCAAGCAGCACACTTCAAAGAATTCCTATCTGCTCCGAAGCAGCAAAGAAAGGAGGAAGAAGAGGGCTGGCAGGAGACATTTGTTTGACTGCAAAGTTCTGTTTGGCTGTTAAGTTCTTTTTGGAATTCTTTGTAGTGATGTAGTGGGTTGGTATTAGAATGTAGAATAGTTCTTCAGAATGTTATTGCTTAACAATGGTGGCCCGTGCATGGAGTGTGCGCTGGCAGTAGGTTCGATGTGCAATGACAGTTGTGGATCGACCTTCATGCCGGAGACACGCTCCATGCTGTGGGTGAAGTCTCAACTTAATAAATACACTTCTTACCTTAAGAAAGACACCAGTGTGGTACTTCAGCACTTACCATGTTTGGTGACGATTTGGGATTTACTTCACCCACCGAAGAACTTCACGCAGTGGAGTCAACTAGTCACGGCTGTTGCGGGCACGCGAGGGCAAGTGCCACCGCTGCATCATGAAACTAGTGGCCAGGCACAAGATCGCAAGGGGTTTCAAGCGAAAGAAGGCAGGTGCGTCTCTGCAGTCCACGGTTGGTGGTGCAGCCGAAGCGGTTGGGGCTTTCTTCGAGGCAGACATTCACTGGAGGTCGGGTGCCGCTGCGGAAAGCATGTGCAGATCAAGGTTGATGCCGTCCACCCCAGCCATTACAGATCAAGGTTGCCGGTAGGTTCCTTTTTGTTTCTGCTGGCGAGTGGCAGTTTTCGCGCTCACCGCACGCATTCGTAACTGTTGGAAGCTTGCGCGGCACTCGCGCACCCTCTGGAGATGCACGAGAAGGCTAGGCCGACGCTGGTGCGCAGGCGTTTGGGGAACAGCTTGAACATTCTGAGCGTGCGCTACGTAAAGATGCACGGCGCCATCTTGGAACAGGATTTTCTTTGTGCAACCCGGTGATACGCACACCATTTGGTATTCACGGCCGGGCCCTTGTGTATCAAGTGCCGATACTTCGCCTCTTTGCAATTTCGTGGGGCAAAAACACAACGTGTTACGGTGACACCCACACCTCTTCTACACAATTGAAGTCCAAGGCACAACCTCGTATAGGTAGCAAAACAGCATGTCACAGTGACATGCACACCTTCATCTCAATTCTCTTTTTTCCATCCTCGGTGACACGCACACCTCAAAGCACCGCAAGTTTCTTCATTCTTCAAAACTGCATTGACGGTATTGTGAGCAATAGTTAAAAAAATTGTTTTTCTTTTTTTCTTTTTATCATCTTACTTCTTTTTAGTGGTTTTGCAAGTTTTGAAGTAAAAAAAAAAAACTGGTATTACAAAAAAGGTGATGATGTAAGCTGTTTCTTATCTTGGGGCGGGAATAATGGCAACGCCTCAACAAATCACATAACCTCCTCCAATTTTGGGGAAATCTGGTAAACCTGCCATGTTGTGGTCAGAATGGTTCAGGTAATTCGAAAATCATCTGGTGGCCATTGATGCGACAGAGTATGCCCCTGCTTGTAAATTCGCCTTACTGTTTGGAAGCTTCGGCCATGCTGTGCAGCGCATTTTCAATAGCTTACCTCCGATACCTCCTCCTCAGGGGCAGTCTGGGGACAGACAGTGGAATGTTTTCTTGGAGGCGATAGCCCGGTTAAAGAAACAATTTTCTAACACACCAAATATAATGCTAGGAAGGCATAACTATTATGAGCGCAAACAAATGGAAGAGGAAAAAGTGGAGGAGTACATATCAGCCTTGAGGGTGTTGGTGACCTCCTGTGGATTTGGGCCATTATTAGATGACTACATCAGAGACCAATTCATATTTAACTGTTCCTCGCACAAAATTAAGGAAAGGATACTAAGTTGTAAAAACCCTTCACTGTCTGAGGTAATAGACTTAGCGCTAAGTATAGAAAGGTCTCAACAAAGGCAATGCAAGCAGGATCAACACCTAAAGTTAACCTGGTTTCTTCACAGGAGGAGCTCTGTGAGGATGGGTTGTATGCTATTGGCACAAAGGATAAAACACAGAAACCTTTACAAAAAAAAGGTCAACATTGTTGTTATAGGTGTGGGTCTAAATTTCACTTCAGTAACTTTTCAGGCTGCCCGGCTTTAGGTAAACGCTGTTCCATTTGCAAGAAGATTGGGCATTTCCAAAAAGTATGCAGAAGTCTGAAGAAACCGTTGAAGGTGGGCAGTGTGGATGTGGAAATGGATCTATGCACTGAGTCTCTCAACAATGTATGGTAAACTCTGGATTATAAAGAAGAACCCCCTGGAGATGAAAGGTCCATTGTGCGAAGCTACTATCGATGTAATTGAGATCAAGGTTATGGCGGATTCGGGATCGCCCATAACGATTCTTCCAGACTCTACTTTTTATGAAAAGTGGGGTGAAAACGTTACTTTATCCAAAATTGATGTGAACCCCAAGGCCTTTGGGGAAAAGAATATCGACACGGTGGGGTTCTTCATGGCCAAACTGCGGGTTATGGGCCGGGAAAATTGCACTAAAGTGTATGTGGCCATCAAGGGAAAGAACATAGTAGGATGGAAATATCTAGCACGAATGGGTCTGTACTTGGTGCCTGGGGATGATAATCCTATCAGGGTGAGGGAGATGTTGGTGTGTAATGTGAATGAGACTGGTATTTGATTCTAAGGAGCTATTGGCTGAATTCCGATCTGTGTTCAATGATCAGGTGGGTCTGGTGAAAGGAGTGGAACATGGAAGTAGGCTGTTACCGGGTGCTCAGCCGGTGGTGCATAAGGTACGGCCACTGCCTTTGAGTGTGAGAGAGGAGTTAATGTCTATGCTGGAGGGGTTATGTACGCAGGGCATTATACAACCTATGGCGCCATCATAATGGGTCACATTCATTGTGGTAGCTCAGAAAAAAACTGTTTAGAGAAGGTTGTGTGTGGACCTCAGGGGTCTAAACAAGAATATTATGGTGGACTGTCACCCCCTCCCTAGGATCCAGGAGCTTTTGGCGAATTTGGGAGGAGCCAAATGGTTCTCCTTGATTGACCTGTAGTCAGCCTACCATCAGGTACCGTTGTCTAGGGAGTCTCAGGAACTGACTACTTTTGTAACCCCTTTTGGGGTATACAAGTTCCTGAGACTTCCCTTTGGCCTGGAGTCGGGGCCAGCGTTTTTCATGAGGCTGATGGACATGCTGTTCCAGAGCATGAAGGGAGTGCAGGCTTACTTGTACGATATTTTGATTTTTGCTAAAAGTTTTGAGGAATATAATAAGTTGTTGAAAAAGGTGTAGTCCATTCTGGGGGAGTGTGGCATGACAGTAAGAGAGGATAAATGCAAGTTTGGGGTGAGAGAGTTGGAGTACTTGGGGCACACGGTGTCAGAAGCAGGCATCAAACCAAAGTTCTTGGTAATCAGAGCAATAAAGGATGCAAGGGCTCCCTGTGATAAAGATACGCTCTGCTCTTTTTTTGGGCTGTCAGAGTATTATGCCAGGTTTGTGGTCAACTATGCTCAGACAGTGGAGTCTCTACGTGCACTGCTCAAGAAGGGTCAAACGTTTATGTGGTCAGAGGAGTTTGATAAGGTATTTGCAAGACTGAAGGAGTTGATTGTTTCAGCACAAGCCCTCCATGCTTTTCATGACGATTGTACCTTAGTCATTTTTTTTTTTTAAATCTGTTTTATTGATTTTCATCCAACCAACGATATAAATCAGCAGCATAACATCAACTGCATTAATGTCAACAATATCTCTTTCAAATCGTTGCCTTCTATAACCCCCCCCCCCTTCAGCCCTCCCCCTCCCACCACCGGTGTGTCTTAGGACCCATAATACAAACATTAAAATATAGCCCACTCTGTTACAATAACATTATCAAGCAATACTCAAGCTGTACAGGGTGTAGTTTGTTGTGAAAGGACATCCCACGTTCCACTAATCATGCCCTGGCTCAGTCTCCTTGTGCCAAGGTGTCAATGGGGTCCCACCGGTCTTCCAAGATCGAACCCTGCTCTGAGCCTGTTTCTGGAGCCTGCAATAGAGCGACTAAAGCCTCCCACGCCCTAGCCGCCTCCAGTACCTTTTCATTATCAAGGCGTAGGGCCTGTTGTAGCCTTATAGATCCCTCGCTCCGCGCCCACTTGAGTAGTTCTGCCCGCCATCTCCCTACACTCGGCCCCCTCGCTGATTTCCAATGCAGTGTAAGTTCTCTCTTGGCTAGTATGAGGCCTAAGTCTAGGAATTTGCTTGTTATTTTCGTTTTAGCGGTGTGCGGGAACCAGTGCAGTAGACAAGTGCCCAGATTGAGGTCTATCGTACGTTCCGTTATACTGCACAGCAGTTCTAACACGTCCCCCCAATACGTTCCCAATTCCGTACACCCCCACATCATATGCGGGAAGTCGGCCCCCTCTAGGCCACATCTCGGGCACTGTGCGGCCGCCGTAGCGAAATATTGATTAATCTTGGCTGGTGTCAAATACGCTCTATGCAGGACATAGAAATGCACCAATTGAAATCTAGCATTTCTCGTGCTCTTCCAGGCTCTTCTGACCACCTGCGCCCATATCTGTTCAGGTATTTCCTTACCCAGGTCTGCTTCCCACTTCCCCTTTAACGCGTGCAATGGTTCCAAAGCCTCAGTCAACATGCGCTTGTAGAGGCACGTAATGGCCTTAAAGGTCCCCGCCGCCATTACCACATATTGGCACGCCATTGAAGTCCGGGGCTCTGACAGTCCCGTCCCCCAATGGCGTTGCAGTGCCGAAACAAGCGCCGTATGCAGCAAATAGTCCCCTCGTGGGAGATCATATCTATGCTGCAGGGCCTGAAACGGCAACAGGGATTCGTTTTCATAGAGGTCTCCTAGCATTTGTACGCCCAGTTCTTCCCAGTTGGCCAATGCCGTCCAATCCACACCATGAAGGAAGGCCGTGCACATACCCAGCGGTATCTCTGGAGCATATGGGCGGGGGAATCCAGCCCGTCTCTGGCTTCGGTTCCAGCACAACCGCAGTGTCCTCTCCTCAACAGTGAGCGGTTCAAGGCGCATCTTCTGCTGGAGCACTATAAAGGACAAGACGTATCGTGGGATCCACCGTCCTTCAGGACCATCTGGGCCCCGGAACTCCCGAGCCACAGCCTGGGTGAGCCACTGCAGCTGCGCTGCCAAATAGTACCATTCAAAATCCGGTACTGCCATACCCCCATCACCTCTCGGGCGTATCATTGTACCCATCGCAACCCGCCGCCGGCCCGTCCCCCAAAGAAATCCACCAGCCATAGAGCGAAGCTGTCGGAAGATGGAGCCCGGCACCCAGATCGGCAATGTCCGAAAGAAGTACAGTAACCGCGGGAGCGCCACCATCTTCAGGAGCGCTACTCGGCCCGCTACCGATAATGGCAATGTGCCCCAAAACCCAAAACTGCCCCTGAGTCCACGTATGGCCCGACCCAAATTGCCTTCTAGTAAATCCTCAGTGGTATGATAGATGTTCGTGCCTAAGTAAGGTAAGCAGCGTGGCTCCCATCGAATGCCCGCTACCTGTGAAGGGTTCACCATCGCCGGTGAAACCGGGAACAAGCAGGTCTTCGTCCAGTTTACCCTCAGCCCTGAGTACAATCCAAATGCAGAGAGCAAGCGCCGCGCGCCCTCCAAAGCCGTATCCGTGTTCGCAAGAAAGAGTAATAAATCATCCGCGTAAAGGGAGATAAACTGCATTTCCCCACGGAGGTATAAACCTGGATAATGCCTTCCCAACCGGGCATGGGAAGCCAGAGGTTCAATGGCCAAGGCGAACAACAGCGGAGAAGCGAGCATCCCTGACGCGTGCCCCGCTCCACCCGGCAGGCCGGGGAGATCGTCGCCCCGTCCGCACACGTGCCGTTGCTGATCTATAAAGAAGCTCCGTCCATCCCACAAAGGAGTCCCCAAGTCCGAACTCGTGAAGGACCCGATACAAATATGACCATTCTAGGCAGTCGAATGCCTTTTCAATGTCCACAGAGAGACCGCTGCCGCAGGGTGTCACTGTGGTCCTCTCCCAGAATCCGGAGAAGCCGGCGTACATTAGTCGCAGTCGTGCGCTTCGGGATAAATCCCGCCTGGTCGTTATGGACCAATTGCGTCATATAAGGGAGAAGCCGGGTCGCAAGTATCTTGCTCAGAATCTTATAATCGGTGGTTAACATTGATAAGGGGCGGTAGGCCGACCTAGATAGTGAGTTCCTACCCGGCTTCAACAGCGGGATAATGATAGCCTCGCGAGTGGATACTGGTAATCTCCCTAAGTCCCAGGCCTCTCGGTAAACCGCCAGCAATTTGGGGACCAGGATATCGATATATGTCGCGTAAAATTCGATCGGTAGCCCGTCGGCCCCCGGGGTTTTCCTGCGCGCCATATGTTTTATTGCGCTACGTATCTCCCCCTCTGTGATCGCCTGTCCCAGCGTAACCCCTTGGTCGGCCGTAAGGCGCGGTAGTCGTACCTCAGCCAAGAACTCACCCAAGCTGGCATCCACCCCCGTAGCTTGCTCCCGTATAGGTCCGTATAGTATGTCAAAAACAGCTCATTAATCCCCCGTTGGGTATACTCCGGAGTGCCCATTGGGGAGGTCAAAGCCAGGATGGGCGTTCCCCTCGGTACCGGGTTGGCCAGCCACGCCATGCGGGTGCCCGCCTTATCCCTTTCCGCATGTGCCCGTACTAGGTATTCTTTATGGTCGAAGCAGCGCAGCCTCTCCACTTGTGTCGCCACTCCCTCTCTCGCAGCTAAAACTTCGCCCTGTGCTTCCGGGTTCTCAGGGTGGGCTCTCTCCGCTTGCCGCAGCCTCAATTCCTCCCTCTCTATATCCTGCAACAGCGCTCTGCGCACTCCCGAGGCCTTGGCAATACACAAGCCCCTCACCACCACCTTAAAGGCATCCCACTCCTGCGCCAGGGTCGATGCCGTTCCCTCATTCTCGAGGAAATAGTGCTCCACCCCCTCTTGCACCCCCGCTCGAAACACTGGGTCCTCCAAGGCCTCCGGGCGTAGTCGCCAGGTAGGGATTGCAGGTCTTTCCCGAGTCCATCGCAGCGTTAAGAGCAACGGATTATGGTCCGATATTGTTTTTGCCAGGTACTCACTGTGGTAAACCAACGCATGAACATCCGGCGAACACAGCACTGCATCCAGCCGCACATGCAAGTCGTGTAGGGCAGAATAATAAGAATATTCCCTTTCCCCTATGTGTTGCGCGCGCCATGTGTCTATCAGCCCCCACTCCGCCTGCCAATCCCTCCGCAGTTTCGAGAGCCTGTGTATGGGTGCCTGGGGCAGCGGTGGGTGGGATCTATCCATTTCAGTATCCACGACAGAGTTGAAATCACCTCCCATGAGCACTGAACCTGATAAGAATGATGCCAATTTCCCTGATAATCGCTCAAAGTAAGACTTCTGTTCCACATTGGGGGCATACGCACTGAATAATGTCACGTGCCTCCCATCTAATCTCCCCGTAACAGCCACAAACCTCCCTTCAGGATCCACTAACTGCTGAGTCGGCTGGAAGGGAACCCCCGCCCGCACCCAAATCAGTGTGCCCCTAGCGAAAGCAGAATACGTGGTATAAAAAAGCTGCCCCCTCCAACGGCGCTGCAATGCTTGGCCTTCCGCTCGATCCATATGGGTCTCTTGGAGAAAGGCTATCTGTACCCCTCTACGCACTAGGTAAGCATGGACCCTGTGGCGTCTCAACATCGTGTGCATCCCCCGTACATTCCACGTAATGCATTTGTATTCAGGTGATGTCCCCATTGAGCAAAGTGTCCCTGTTCCACAACTGCACTCCCTGCCTTGGCACACCGGTGGTTCTAACTACCCCAAAAACAACCCCCAACTCTCCCCTCCCTCCCATCCCCAGAACAGGCTCTAAACAGCTAGTACCCATCCAAACCATTTCTCTAACAGTCCCTCTGGTAGCTACCAGGGATTCGCTCTAGGAGCGAAACTAAGGGGGTAGCTCTAGCGCCAAGAAGATCTGGTCTGCGGCCTCAGTGTATCTTAACACCAAACCCCACTATAACAAGAGAGACCTCAGTTCCCCCGGAAGGGCCCCCCAACGGGCATGCGGCCGCCCAGCACGATCATCCCCCCGTCCAAGCCCCCCGAACCATCTCATCTGTCTCGTGTACCCCCCTCTGAGGGCTACAACTCCAGGACCAGTCGACCCCTCGTGTCAGTCACTTGGAACACAGCATAAGTTCAGGCATCTATGATCTCGTCCGCCGTCCCTGGAGTAATATGAGGCATGGTGACACTCTCCGCGTCTGTCCCAGCAGAGTCCGTCCCTGCTGACCCTCTGTCTGATTCGGTCAGTTCCAGTGGCATCGTGCCGCTCGCTTGCGAGATTTCTGTCACAGCCTGAAGTGCTGCCAGCCGTTCTTTCTCCGTCTGAGTCGCGGAGGGCTTCTGCGTCCCAGGACGCCGTCGTCTGGAGCGTCTTACGCAGTTCTCCCTCGGTGCCTCCGCTGTTCGCCCTCCAGTGCCTCCTGCCTCCCCCTTCCCTGCTCGGTAGGTCTCCAACCAGCTCCACGCCTCATCAGGATTATTATAGAAGAATGTTTTACTATCCAGTGTCACTCGCAAGCGCGCCGGGAACATCAGAGAATATCGTATACCTTCGTCTCGGAGGGCCTTCTTGACCGCCAGAAAGGAGGTTCGGTGGCGCTGTACTTCAAAAGTATAATCCGGGAACAGTGACACGTTATTATTGTCCACTCTATATGGGCCTGCGATGCGCGCCTTATGTAGCAGGAGGTCCCTGTCCTTATAATGAAGCAGTCGGGCCACCACAGGCCTGGGCGGTCTCCCCGGCTGCAGCAGAAGGGCAGGCACTCTGTGCGCTCTCTCCAAGGTGTAAAATGGCGTCAGGCCTTCCGGAGCCACCTCAGTGCGCAACCACTGTTCCAGGTAGTCTATCATGCTGTCCCCTTCTGCCCCTTCCGGAAGGCCCATCACTTGTATGTTGTTTCGCCTATTACGCCCTTCGGCATCCTCGGCCCTCTTTTCCAACATATGGAGCCTGCGGGTGACTTCCCCCATCTGAACCTCCAGTGTTTTCTGAGCTGGCTCTAATACCTGCAGGGTGGTCTCAGCCTGTGTCACTCGATCAGTCAACTTCGCATGATCTGCCCGTAGGAGCCCCAATCCCAGCGTCACTTGAGCAATGTCTTGCTGGAGTGCTTCTCTTGTATCCGTGATTGCGCAGAGGATCTGGTCCACCTGTTGCCGCGACATCCCCTCCGCGTGCGGTTCGGCTGCTTCTTGCTTTCTCTGTTCTACTGCCCCATCTTCCGACTCCTGGAGAGCTCCCCCTTGCCGGCCTCGTGGTTTCCCCATGGTTGTCGGCTTGTTTAGCTCCCGGCCCTGGTCTCACCCTACAGCGCCCTCTGCAGTCCGTTAACTCGGGGCTCCCCGTCTGACAAGGATCCGGATGTTCCGAACTACCTGCCTCTGTCGTCCCCTGCTCTCCCGGAGGGTCCTCACCGGGTTCTGTCTCCTGCAGCCGCCCCCTCTGAGCTATCTTCCCTCAGGCAAAACTTCCAGCTGGCATACGAGGGTGTCCCAGGGCCAACAGCACCACAGTGGTCTTGTCAGTACGCCCCGCGTGTGATAGTCCAATGGGGCTTCCCAGTTCACGGGTCTCAGAGCCAGACCCCACAGGAGAAGGATCCAACCGACAGCCACCTATCAAGCCCTCCGATCCAAGCTCGAGGTCGTGCAAGCCGCAAAAGCGGGCACTCCGGGCCGCCCACGGCGCCGCTCCCCCGTTGCACCCAAAATGTCCGGTCATCCACACCATTAACTCCGGATCTCCCTCAGAGTACCGTGGCCTGGTCCTGCGCCACGCGCCGGGTAGCTGCGCCACTCTCGGCCTCCGCCTCCTACTCCGGAGATTCCGCCCAGGTTCCCAAGCAGCACCACTGCAGCAGGCCTCTTATTCTGGTTCCTCTGGTGGGCCCTCACCCCGGTCCGTCGGTGACACCCTTATCGGCCCCACAGCACCCCCAGTCCCGGCTGTCAGGGTCCCCCCGTACCGTGTTGCGGCTGCGTCGTCCTCAGCGATCCGCAAGGCGGGGTGTTGTTTCACTCCGGGCAGGTCCGGATCCCCAATCCTAGTCCGGTAGCCAGGTAGCTGTTTGCCAGACCCCCTGCAGCCAAGCCTAGGGGCCCGTCTCCCCCTCGATGTCAGTGCCGCCGCACTGGGCACCCGCACTCGTATCGCCGGGGCCAGGACTCCTGCTCGGTCCTCTCCACCAGTCACCGGGTATGGCGCGGTCCTCTGCCACGGCCGGGTGCTCCCGGGACCTCCCGGACCCCTTGCCAGCCACAGCCGCCTCACCTCCTGTTCAGCGCTTTTTGGGATAGAGAGGGCCCCCCCGCAGGCCTTCAGCACCCGCCGATCTCAGAGGGGGAAGCACTCACCATGGCAGATCCCCGATCCACGCCTTTTCCTGGCTGCTCCTCCCAGGTTGATTCACGGGGACGGCCGCCATTTCCTGCGCGGAGAAGCCAGGCCTCCGACCGCCCGGAGTCCCAGCTCAACTTCTGGGGGCGACGGAGCTCCTGATCTCCCGCCACACAGGCCCCCGCACCTCGAGAAACCCTCCCGGGGTCACAGAGGCGCCAGCCCGGTTCTCCGTACAGGATAATTGGTGAGGTCGGCGCGGAGCATTCAGCTCACGCGACCGTCTTCATCGGCGTTCAAGCCACGCCCCCTCGATTGTACCTTAGTCATAATGGTGGATGTGCGTATGAGAGGTTTGGGGGCGGTGCTCAGCCAGCAGGTGGAAGGCAGGGAACAGACAGTTGCATTTGCCTCTAGGTCTCTCAAACAGTTTGAGTGTCACTATAGTACCATCAAGCGAGAAGCTTTGGCTTGTGTCTGTGCGGCTCAAAATTTAAAATGTATATTTGGGGTCGCAAATTCTAAATGTACACAGATCACAAGCCTCTAACCTTCATCTTTAGCAAAGTTAATGGCAACAACATGTCAGCCAGATTGACCAGGCTGGTATCAAAACTTCAGGAGTATAATTTCGAAATGAAGCACATTTCGGGAGAAAGACATTTCCGTGCGGATTGTTTATCTAGAATGTTGATGGAGAAGGATGATGAGGAGGATCTGGTCGAGGAGGTTGTGGAGTGTGTGGCTGTGGTGGATGGGAATGAAGAATGGGGTTCAGTCATTTCAGAAAGTGAATGGAAGGATGCTAGTATGAATGATGCTATCTTATCCAAGGTGCTGGAATATTCCTCACAAAAATGGCCCAAGGTGAGACGTTTGACTGGGGACATGAGGAATTTTGCTCAAGTGGCGGATGAGCTATCAGTGAAGGATAACATAGTGATGAAAGGGGACAAGTTCATTCCTCCAGCTGGCTTGCTGGGATTCCATAATAAGGGTAGCTCACAAGGGTCACATGGGAGTTACTAAAACAAGCACGAGAGTAAAGCAACACTATTGGGGGCCCACCATAGACTCCCAAGTCAGGAACATGGTGGATAGTTGCGAGAAGTGTTTGTTGTCGGACAAACACTGGAAGACAGCGCGCACAGCATTGCGTCCGACTCAATTTCCGGGGCAGTTTGGGAAAAAGTTGGTTTGGACTTCTCGGCCTTATAATGTGTTGCCAAATGAAATGAGGTATCTAATTTTGGCTATAGACTATTATTCAAAGTGGATGTATTATAAATTAGTGGAATCTCCAGAACCTGATAATAATATTGGATTTTTGAAAAAGGTATTTTTGTTGGAAGGGGCTCCTAGAGCACGTTTTTGGATATGCAGGATATAAAGCACATCAAGGTGGCATTGTATTCGCCTGCTTCAAATGGGCTTGTGGAGCGAGATAATAAGGTACTGAAGGAAGGGATTCAGTCAGCAATCGCATCTGGCTTAGATGTAGGAAAGTTTTTAGAGGAGAAAGTGTGGAATTATAACACGTCACCACACTGTACCACTGAAGCTACTCCTTTCGAGCTACTAAGGGGCAGAAAGGCTCACACAACCTCATTTCCTTCATGGCTAGGGGGAAAAGGGTCAGAGAAAGTAGAGGAAAGTCTTAGTGCAGGTGAGGTTGCAGACAAGGTTAGGGAAAAGCAGTTGCAATTGAAAGAAAATGTTGATAAGACAGCCATCTGGGGAGCAAGGAATTGTCGGTTGGTGATTGGGTAGTGATCAAAAAATCCATCAATGTAAGGAAGGGGGACTCTGTGTTTTCAAGCCCTGTGCAAGCCAGCAAGGTAAGCAAGGGGGCAGCTTTCTTGGATGGTAAAGGATGGTGGAACAAAGGCAGTTGGTGGAGGAGACGCAAGATCAAGCTAAGATCATTAGACGTAGGAAGGACGTATTGAAGGAGCAGAATCATGGTTGGACTCATTGGCTGCAGACAGAAGCGGGGGGCGGACCAGTAGTGGAGAGAGTAGGGCTGGTAATTAGTGGGCCTGTAGGGAGTTCTTCGACTTTGAACTCGTCAAGCGCTGTGCCCAGTGGCCGGGTAAGGAGGGCTCGGGCTAGGTACAAGGATTTTGTTAGGTATTAATTTGCATTTTGTTTATTCTGGGGGTTTGTACTTGTTTTGTGATAAGGGAGAAGGTGATGTAGTGGGTTTGTATTAGAATGTAGAATAGTTCTTCAGAATGTTATTGCTTAACAATAGTGTCCCGTGCATGGAGTGTGCGCTGGCAGTAGGTTCGATGTGCAATGACAGTTGCGGATCGACCTTCATGCCAGAGACACGCTCCATGCTGTGGGTGAAGTCTCAACTTAATAAATACACTTCTTACCTGAAGAACGACTCCAGTGTGGTACTTCAGCACTTTCCACAAGTGTTCTGCTTGGAAGTGGCAATAAAAGGTTGATGCATGATGCTAGCCTCCTTGTCTTTAATAAAATTACGATTCTCTACGCAGTGCAACCCCTGAGAATCGACATTCTCCTTCTCTTCTGTGGATTTGCACTCACATCTTTACCTGCTACTAATCTGACCTCCACGCTTCCTACAAATCAATTTCTTCTCATTGCCTCGTATACAGTTGATTTCTTGTTCTACTAACTCCACCACCCTGATCGACAACCTCGCCACCCTCGGACTCAGACAGCTCGTGACTACACCCACCCACGCCGCCGGCCACACGCTAGACTCCATCTTTTCCGCAAGCCCACACGTCTCCTTCAACCACACCTCCGAACCCCACTGGACTGACCACCACTGCATCCACTTCACCTACAGGAAGCCCACCACGCACCACCGCACCGAACAAATGCCTCGCCGCTGCTGGAGCAGAGTCACCGAAGACCAGCTAACCACAACCCTCGCCCTGAGCCCACCCGCCGAACCCTCTGACCCTGACACCGCCGCCCGCAACCTCAGACAGTGGATCGGCGACTGCGCCAACACCCTCGCCCCGCTCAAGAATCCGCCCAACAGCCACACCAGCAAGAAAGCCACCTGGTTCACCGAAGACCTCCAGGCCTCCAAGCGAACATGCCGAAAACTGGAGAAGATCTGGCTCCACGAACGGACAGCGGACAGCTACGCCGCCCACAAGAGCGCCACCCGCAGTCACCATCATCTCATCAGATCCGCCAAAAGGGCCTCACTCAAAGACCGCCTAGACAACAACGCACACAACAGCAAAGAGCTCTTCAACATCGTGAAGGAACTCTCCAACCCCAGCTCCAACACCAACGACATCCCGCCGTCGCGAGACCTGTGCGACTCACTGGCCACCTTCTTCCACCGCCAAAATCGCCGACATCCACGACAGCTTCAACACCACGACCGCCCCGGCAACCACCGAGACCACTGCCCCCACAACCACCAACCGCCTGCTCTCCTGGACCAACATCAACGACGAGGACACCAGCGAGATCATGAACACCATCCACTCCGGCTCACCGCTAGACCCGTGCCCTCACCACGTCTTCAACAAAGCCAGTACAGCCATCGCGCCCCATCTCCGGAAAATAATCAACATCTCCTTCGAGACAGCAACCTTCCCGGAAAGCTGGAAGCACGCCGAGATCACCGCCTTACTCAAGAAACCCAAGGCAGACCCCAAGGACCTCAAGAACTTCAGACCCATCTCTCTGCTCCCGTTCCCCGCGAAGGTCACCGAGAAAATCGTCAACAAACAACTGACCCGCTACCTCGAGGAGAACAACATCCTGGACCCTTCCCAGTCCGGCTTCCGCAGCAACCACAGCACCGAAACCGCCCTCATCGCCGCCACCGATGACATCAGGACCCTGCTAGACAACGGAGAAACAGCAGCCCTCATCCTCCTGGACCTATCAGCCGCCTTCGACACGGTCTGCCACCACACACTACGAACACGCCTTCACGACGCCGGGATCCAAGAGAAGGCCCTGGACTGGACCACATCCTTCCTCTCCGGCAGAACACAAAGCGTCCGCCTCGCCCCTTCCGATCCAAGGCCACCAAGATCATCTGCGGCGTACCCCAAGGCTCCTCCCTCAGCCCAACGCTGTTCAACATCTCCATGGCACCCCTCGCCCACGTCGCCCGACAGCACAACCTCAACATCATCTCCTACGCCGACGACACCCAGCTGATCCTCTCCCTCACCAAAGACCCTCACACCGCCAAAGCCCACCTCCACGAAGGAATGAATGCCGTCGCCGAATGGATGAGGACCAGCCGCCTGAAGCTGAACTCGGACAAGACGGAGGTCCTCATCCTTGGTTCCAACCCTTCAGCATGGGGACGACTCCTGGTGGCCGACATCACTGGGAACAGCCCCGACACCCACCGACCACGCACGCAACCTAGGGGTCATCCTCGACCCCACCCTCTCCATGACTAAGCAGGTCAACGCCGTTTCCTCATCCTGCTTCAACACCCTCCGAATGCTCCGCAGGATCTTCAAGTGGATCCCCACCGAAACAAGAAAAACAGTCACCCAGGCCCTCGTCACCAGCAGGCTGGACTACGGAAACACCCTCTACGCAGGAACGACGGCTAAGCTCCTGAGATGGCTGCAACGCATCCAGAACGCCTCTGCACGTCTTATCCTCGACATCCCCCGACGCAGCCACATCACACCCCACCTGAGAGACCTGCACTGGCTCCCTGTCAACAAGAGGATAGCCTTCAAGCTCCTCACCCACGCACACAAAGCACTCCACAACTCCGGACCAGCCTACCTCAACAGACGACTCAGCTTCTACACCCCCACCCGCCAGCTCCGCTCCACCAGCCTCGCCCTCGCCACAGTCCCCCGCATCCGGAAAACGACCGCCGGCGGCAGATCCTTCTCCCACCTTGCCGCCAAGACCTGGAACACCCTCCCCACCAACCTTCGGCAGACCCAAGACCTACTGGCCTTCAGAAGACTCCTCAAGACCTGGCTCTTCGATCAGTAGCAGCACCACCCCCCTCTTCCCCCAGCGCCTTGAGACCCTCGCGGGTATGTAGTGCGCTTTATAAGTGACATGATTGATTGATTGATTGATAATAAAAAAGAAGATTATGTTTAAGAAATAAATACAAACAAAACTCCCATTCAAAGTTTGAATCATGGAAGACTGCGTGGTCTGACCAAAGGGTCATCCTCCACGTAAAGCCACTCACAGATAATCCTCTGCTTACCTTTAGCACCTTGGGCTGTCAGGTGGAGATCTGGACCAGCTGCAGCCACCACTCCTGGTCACGTTGTTGTGATTCCCAACCAATGCCCCACATCTGGTGACAAAACCTCTGGCTAGAAGTTTAGGTTGAGACTGAAAAATATTGATTGCTTAGAAAATCAGATTTGTGAGTTAGCATGAACATAAAACATGAATGTTAAGTGTTAGTATAGTCGAGCATTTTGAAAAAGTGTGTTTAATTTAAATTCTTCCCTCTTGTGCTTATTTACACTGCAATCAAGTACATTGTGAAACAAATACTTGCTCATCAAATAAATCACTTCCTCTCATGTGCAGTTTTGCGGCCTTAGAAAAATGAGTCAACCCTTGACACCAATTTCAGTGGTGCCAGTGGGTCATATGTAGGAAGTAGGGGTGGGAGTAACTTGCGTTATTCTGTGTACCCAATAATTCCACAAATTTATGCAGAATTACGCGAGAAGAGTAATTCTAGATTGAGCGCTATTTCTTTGTGCAAAAATGCCCCCCTCATGTCCAAAATGGACAATAAGATGCACTGTAGGCTAAGGAATAGCACTAAATGCAATAGAACACAAAAACTGAGCAGCTGCTCGCCCTTGCTAAATTTGCTCACGGGGTAGAATGTTCCCCCACTTACTCCCTATATTTAGCACTAGTTTCTTAGTGCAAAATGCACTCTCGCGTCCAAAATGGATATGAGGATGCCTTTTTACACTAACAAGTGCAAGCTGCTTTTTGCGTTCACTAAATGTGTTCTCTCAGTAGGAGTTTTTCTCTGCAAATTGCTCTTAACTACACGAGGATGAGTACTTGCATTATTATCGTAATTCCATGCACAAAATAATGCAGAATTATCGAAATTACTTCGACTACTATGGCATGATTTAAATTCTGTCCAGGCCTAGTCACAAGGTGGCAGACTTGGTAGGTGAGAACCAGACACACAACATGAGCCAAACACTATTTTGTGTGGTGTATGAGGGAGCAGGAGGAAGCAGCTGCAGAAACACAATGGTAGCAGCAAGAATGCAATCAACCCATGCCCTCCTGGACTCTTGAAACTATTTCCAAACTCCACTTTGCCCTCAGTGCTAGAGCGATGGTGGTTCCCTGTGGTGATCCCAAGTTTCAGCCCCAACCAGGCCTATCCACTAGAAAAAGGTTTGGGTCAAAGCATGGTGATTTAACAAGAACAGGAAAACAGATAGAAACCTGTGGACCGCAGTGGTGAGGCCAATCTGGGAAAGGACAGGGAAAGGTTGCGCCCCAAATTCATATTCGGCAGATGGCTCATATCCTACTCTAATGACACTCCCTCACCCGATCCATCCACTGGTTCGGCTACCACCACCACTTATCTCACCCCTGATGCCTGACCTTTCAGAAAAGCCAGAATATGGCATCAATGGTGAGTCAGAGACCACATGTCAATTGATAATGCAGCATCTTGATGTGGAGGAAAACATAGGGCCTGATTTATAGTTTGGCAGAGAGGGTGTACCCTATCCACCAAACTAAAGGTCCGTCTGCCTCGTTTAGATTCAAGCAGCCCTTCAGCATGTCAACAGTGAAGACTTCTCTGCATCCACCGCCAACATTCACCTCAGCTGGCCCAATTGACTAAGGGCCAAAATGAAAACGATGGATTTAACCCAGATCTGTGACTGGGTGAATGTTTGATTTGTTCAGCATTCCATCCATTATCTTTTCTTTTTCCAGTAGGTAGAATAAAGCAGGAACTAATTAGGGCACTCCCCTAGAGTTAGTAGGCACTGACTGGAGATATTATTAACCTTACTGTTTAGAAATATGTCTGCTGCAACCCTTTGTCTATCTGGTAACCAGTACAGTGAAGTGAAATTAATGAAAGAAAAATGTGGTGGGATATATTTGGGCTGAGAATGAATCTGGCAGCAAACTTTTGTGAGCTTTGTAATTTACTCATCATTTTTGTGGGTAGAACTCAAAACATGACATTATATTAGTCGATGCATAAAAGGACCTCAGGGAGACCAAAAGAGATTAAGTAATGTGCCTAGGTATAATTCCACAAATGCAGAGTAGGTAAACAAATATCTTCTTGGTCACATTGCTGACTTGTCCGGTGAAAGATTGATCTCGAAGAGAACCCCACAACTTAGCACAAAGCTTAATGGTAACAGAAGGCACCCATGTAGTGGGATCTTCAGAGCCTAGGAAGAGTAGCTCTGCTCTTACTCTTTCATACAGAGCCCTCTACGACGCATTCATTGTTGAACATGAAGCATACAATTGTTACTTGGGCAGCAGATTTCCTGTGATTGTTGAATTATATGTGTCTGGATGTCAACAGCATGCTAGTGATATCATATCCAATATTACTCTGATGCGAAGGAATGTCAAGTTTTTTACAGCAACATTTATAAGGACTGTTGAGTGAAAAGCACCTTCACAAGAAAGTCCCATCCCCTTTTTGCTCACACCTCAAGGTGCGAATGTTCCGTTTGATATTATCCTACTGAATGTAGGAGCCTAGAGGGCCAATAGATTCAGATCTTATCCTTGAGGAACACATGACTATTGCTATTCAAGGTCTCGTGAACTAAGCAGGATGATTTAAAATTAACTTCTGATCAATAGGCACCCAGTATAGCGCACTGATGGGATTGAATATGTGGCTAAATGTGTGATCTTCTAACCCAGATGTATTGTTGTGAGTCTGGTGAAGCTGGTATGTTCAATGAGGTGGCATACAGCAAGTTCCTATAGCCCAAACAGGGGACATGAATATTGTTGCAGCTGTAATCTTATCCACCTGATTTAGTAATGTGGTAATTTTCAGATGTTTTCAATTAATACTCACAAGAGGATCCTACCAGAGTTGCCTAGGGAGGTGGCAAGTGTGAAGTCCAGAAGACCTGTCCCACGGTGATGGAACACATACCCAGTAACAAGCAACAGAAAACAAATCAACAAAGATCTTCACAGTCTCTAACAAACATCACCTCTCTAATAGTTAGATAAAAAAATTAAAAGGAAATCAGTTTTGAAACTCTCTGTGGAAATCTTTTTGAATTATTGCATGTCCATCACCAACAGCAGGCTGGGAAGATATTAGACTTCCATTTGTGTAGAATAATTCATCAGCATGCTTACTTCTCTTGTCTGTTGACTTTAACACTGACCTAAAGGTTCTGCTCTGAAATACTTTGTGTGGACCTAATATTAAAAATATACTATGGTTTTTTTACTATGACATGGGGCAGGTGCGCAACGCCCCTAGTGCTCTAAGGGCTTTAGCCCTCCCGCCTCTCCTAGTGTGTGTCAGCCCAGGCTGAGACATCATCCCGGACACAACACAGACAGTTCTTGAGCTGCTGTGGGCTGTCTGGTCTGGAGTCTTATCGCAGCTGCACCGAGTATTTCACAGGCCTTTAAAAGACCATTTACTTGATAATGAGGCTTTGTTGTTTTTTCACCAGTTCCTAGAGCCCCTGCATATCCACTCTCCCTATTCCTTAAAGTTGCAAATTACTTTTGCTGCCACAGTGTGAGAATGCATTTCCTGAAAAGTAACCTTAGGCTTTGTTTTTTTGCAGTTGTATATAGCTCAAACTCCACCCGAAGGTATTGAGGCACTTTGCATGAGCACCAGTTACATTATACATGGACACATTAATTTTTGAAGGCACAGGGAGATAAAGTGATTTGACCAGGATCACAAGATGTTGAGCTGGCTCTGGGACTTGAAAGTTATTCACCAACTCAAAGCCAGGATTTCTGGCAGTTATGCCACATCCTTTCCACTTTCAAGTCATAGCAATATATCACATATCAAGGCATATCAATAGTCTGAAAGTTTGTTGCAGGACCCACAGATTATTTATTATCTCCACCCTCCATCCTTGATGGATGCCATAATATAAATTATATCTGAGACCCAACTCGCTACCATGGATAGCAAATATGTTGAGTTTCTCAAAGTGTCTGCCCTGCATTCAGATAACAAACCCATCATTCTCAACACTCACCGTGCACTGTATTTCCAACAATCACCATGCACTCACGCCATTCACCCTCCTCTTACCCTGCACCCACAGGAGAACACCTCAGCCTACACTCACATGACACTCCACTCACCTATCACTCTCACCATGCAGTTTCACCACTCACCCTGCACTCACAGCGATAACACTGTACTTATACCACTCACCATGCACTCATGCCGTTCACCATGCACACATGTTGTTTACCCTGCCCTCACATGATACTCCACTCACCTGTCACTCTTACTGCTCACCCCTGCACTTTCACCCGCACCCAAAATCAAATGGGCACATCCCTCACCCTGCAGTAACATCACTCACCCTGCACTCATTCCTCTCTGCCTACTTTCACATGAGCACATCACTCATCCTGCACTTACATAGGCACTCTTGTCACTCACATAGCTCACCATTCACTCACCTGGGCTCACCACTCACCCTGCACTCACAAAACCCAAACAAGCTCAACAATCACCCTGAACTCACACCACTCACCCTGCACTCCCTTCTCTCACCCTGCACTCACACAGGCACACTGCTCAGCCTGCATTCACGCATGCACTGCATTCACCCATCACTCAGTAGGTCACTCTTCTTGCACACATGCTCAATAGTCTGCCAGAACTCACAGGGACAGACCACTCACCCTGCACTAACTTCTCTCACCATGCGCTCACTATCACAGCTCACCCTTCACTCTTGCTGCTCACCCTGCACTCACACAGGCACACTGGTCCCCCAGTATGCACACAGGCACATAACTCACTCTGCATTTACACCGCTCATACCACCCACCCTGCACTCATTCCTTTCACTCTGTATGCACTCCTCTCACCTAGCACTCACATGGGCCCTTCTATCACCTTGCACTCATGTAGCTCGCCCTGCACTCACAATGGCACACCTTTCACCCTACACTCGCAAAACTGACGCTGCATTCACTCACACTATCCACAATCACCCAACATTTATTTAAGCTCACCTCTTATGCTGCACACATAACAAGCATTGGCAAAGCCCCTTGCTGTATAACATATGTCTTGAAAGCTAGAGTATATGCGCAAGCAGCACATACTCTTTCACAGGCAAGACCGAAAAATTACCCAACTGTCATAAATATGCACATTTCTACAAGGGACGTGCAAAATATCTGTTCTTTCTGCAAAACTAGGGACCTAATTTACAAAAAAATGGTGCTGCGCTGCAAGCCATTTTGCTGTGCTGAGCTGCGTCATTGTAAGAGCACAGGGATACATCGTATTAACAACAATACGATGCATCTGAGTGCTTTCCCCAGAGCTGGCGCACAATTGGCTGCCATGTGCAAGTGCAGGCACCCTTGTGTCTTTTGGCAACAGTGCCTGCATTGTGTATATGATTTTTTTTTTGCGCAGGAAGGGACACCTTCCTGCACAAAAACAATCATTGATGGCATTTTTCTCTTTCCTTGCATGCTGCAGAATGCAGCATGCATAAAAAGGGAAAAAACGATGAGAAATAAATGCATTTATCTTCGTTGCGACACCCACAGCAACAACCATGGAACACCCCTTTCATGCAGAGTAATGTGTGAAAGGGGCCCATATTTACAAGGCCATGAAAAGTCACGGAGGGTGACTTTGCGTGGCCTTGTAAATAGGAGCAGGCACACTGTGCCGCCGGTGTGTCACAAAAAATGAAGCACTGGTGGCGCAATCAATCAACGGCCAGTTATAGAGCGCACAGGTACCTCAGAAGACGTGTCCCGGCGCTAGCAGAATTGAGCGACTGAGAAGCTCAAGGATGCTACTTCCCCTGCCTAAAGAGCCAAGTTTTTAAAGCCTTTTTGAAATCCTGTTCTGCGTCCAGCATGCGTAGGTGGCTGGGCAAGGCGTTCCACAATTTGGCCGTCCTTACAGTGAAAGACCTGCCTCCTTGTCGCATTTTTGCGAAGAGGGGACATTGAGCAAACGCTGCTGATTAGATCTCAATGTCCGCTCCTGACGGTATAGGATGAGCCTTGATCTGAGATATCCTGGGCGTTTTCCATGAAAAGCTCGAAACTCCAGGGTGAGTGGCATAAACTCACTCCTCCTAGCCACAGGGAGCCAGTGAAGCTGTCTCAGATGTGGGGAAATGTGCTGGCGAAAAGGGACCTCAAGGATTAACCTTGCAGCCACATTCTGCACCATCTGAAGCCTCTGGATCAGGTAGCCTGGCAGCCCCAGGTAGAGACAGTTGGCATAGTCCAGTTGGGAGGTAACCAGTGCATGGACTGTGATCCTACGGCTCTCTTTGGGCAGGAAACGTAGGAATTTCCGGATCGATATCATTTTACCGAAGCATGCAGCGGAAACATGTCTGACTTGAGCTGCAAGGGTGAGATCTTTCTCCCACCTCACTCGAGGGTTTTTAACCGAATCCTTAGGGGTGGACGGGGGACCTAGCTCCTTGGGCCACCAGAGACACAACGGCAGAGGAGATACACAATTGAAAAGTAATACCTCGGTTTTGTCTGCATTAAGTTTCAAACAATTTTTGTTCATCCAGCCAGCAATGTCCTTCAGGCAGTCCCAAAAATTATCAAAAGCTGCCGCGGCATGTTCTTTAAAAGAAAACACCAGCTGAGTGTCGTCCGCGTACGAGACTACCTTCACCCCCCCTCATGGAAATGAGGGCCGCCAGTGGGGCAAGGTAGATATTAAAAACCAATGGGCTTAAAGCTGAGCCCTGGGCAACTACGCAGGTAAGTTGTTTTATTGGAGATGAGAAAGGGCTCAGAAAAACCCGTTGACCACGGTCTTCAAGATAGGGCCGGATCCAATCATGTGCCACCTCCTGTACACCCACATGTTCCAATCTTTCCAGCAGGATTGAGTGGGACACCTTGTCGAAAGCTGCAGAGAGATCCAGCAGCACAAGCATGGCAGCAGAGCCTCAGTCCAAAGACATTCTCACTGAATCAGCTACTTCTACCAGCGCTGTCTCTGTACTATAGCCTGACCGGAAGCCAGACTGAGAGTCGTGAAGGAGTCCATTGGCTTCTATAAAATCAGTTAGTTGTTGCTGGGCCAGTTTCTCTAGAATTTTGGCCGGAGCTGCTAGGAGAGAAATTGGTCTAAAGTTGCTGAGAACTTCGTGATCGGCATTGTTTTTTTTTTAGCAGTGGTAAGAAATTGGCTTGTTTCCATGAAGCAGGACAAATTAAATTCTTAAGTGAGGAGTTCCAAATTTGGTTAGGAACGGGATTGAGCTGTGAGGCCAACGACCTGAATCATCTAGCTGGACATGGATCTCCAGGAAACCCGATTTACATTTACCAATGTCATCTCAGCTGGAACAGGGAGAAATTCTGAGAAAACATTTGGTCCATTATAAGGGATTAGGTGGTCATTACATCTTACAGACGAATACAGTTTTAGTATTTTGTCCTCAAAGAATTCTGACAAGTTGGAGCATAGGGCTTGGGAAGGGAGGAAATTACAGTCTAGCGCTGAAGGGTTAGTGAAGGATTTAACGGTCTTAAAAATTTCTTTAGAGGAGTTTTCTGCACTCTTAATACATCTGGTCAGATGTTCCCCCCTCTTACATTTTAAGAGCTTATGGAACTGATTTAGGGCCTCTTTATAGGCATTTTTGCTGATGGCAAATTGGACTTTCTCCACTCACGTTCCCTCCCTTTGTCGCTGCTTTTTTCCTGTCTGAGTTCCACCTGAGAACCACGGGGCAGCCAGGGAGGTTCTGGCAGAAGTAAATGACCTTAGTGGAGCCATCGTGTCAAGATCAGATATCAGCCAAGTGTTAAAGCCTGTAGCGTCGCTGTCGGGATGTCCTGATAGAACTGGCAGTGTTTCTTCGAGGACCGGCCCCAGAGTTAGCGGTGGCCCTGCTCCAGTTCCTCTTTACTTCTATGCTGTTTGGGTAAGCTGAACTTTTGGTCTTAAAATTAAATCTGAAAGGGACCAAAACATGGTCTTTCCAAACCATTTGCCACGGCTCCTCAAACCTCAGGATATGCAAATTAGGGCAAATGAGATCTAACACATGACCTGCTTTGTGGGTCGGTGTTTTGACCCGCTGTGTTAAGTTACAGCCATTAGGTGCTGATATAAAGTGTGCAGCCTGCAGGCAGCTAGAATCATCAACATGTAGAATAAGGTCTCTCAAGACTGTAAGATTAGCATAGTGTAAGGACAGCTGGGCGATAATGTCCGCCAGCTCCGGCGTATGGCTATGTGAGCAATCTGGTGGCCTATAAAGTAGCATCCCCGTGAAAGAGAAGGATGGGAATAGTTTGATGCAGAAGATTAGGCCTTCGATGTTACCTACCTGGCCAAGATTGGAGGAAGATATCTTCCAGGTGTCCTTGAGAATGATGGCCACCCCCTGCCTGTCTCCCCCTGTTTGCACACACAATTGGATAGCCTGGTGGGATCGCGAGGGCCACATCGGGGTTAGATCCTTCCTTAAGCCAGGTCTCAATTAGGGACATGATATCCCACGCATTGTCTATGAGGGAATGGCGGATATCATCTGTATGCTTCACCTGCAATTGATAAGGCACGCTTTAATGTCAGAGAGCAATTGCCTTGTAAATGAGGCCTTAGATACCTAGTCAGTCCCATCTGTAACTACGTGGCCGGTGCAAGAGGGGAGAGTGATGGCGAAAGGAGGGAGATCAGGGCTGAGGCTTTAGGGGATGGTGAGGGACATCCCGGTTCCGGCGGCAGGGTAGGTCGCAGGCTTGGCGTGGCCACACGCGGGACCCACAACGGTGTCCATTTCATTACCGCCGGTACTGTTGCTAGCAATTCTAGACAGCAGGATAGGTCATCGACCTTTACACGTGGTAGGTAGATGTCACTTAACCACGTAGTGTAGATAGTTTTTTCACTCTGATCCTGAGGAAGTGCCCAGATCCCCCTGACATTAGAGGCACGAAACATGTCGATCATCTGAGAGCAGGACTATATGACTAGACACATTACATCTAGTGCACTGTCCCTCTCTATATATTTTTAGCCAGGCGGTTTACCTTAAAAATTAAATCATGGCTAGGATTAACTGACCTGTTTTAATTCACTACTCTCTCACGTCTACACACACTAGGCCTCTTACTCCCACTGCACCCACCGGCAGGAACAGAAGATCCCCGCTAAAGAGCCCGGTTCGGGAGCCCGTCCGGTATTGCAGCACCGACTGGACGAGGGGCAGGCTCATATGATGAAGCATGACACCTAGCTTGCTGGGTGTGTGAGAGCCCTAGTTCCACCAAGGGGTTGCCCCCCTTAGTTTGCCTTTTCCTTTGACTTGGCAAGTAGCTACCTTCATACTACTACTACTTACACCTCACAGTATCTCCTCTCTTCTGTTATTTGCCTTTGAGGAACTCCATACCCCACCTTGTATACGGACTGAGGATCAGTCTGAAGCTGTGGGGATAAGCTGGGAGCAAGTGTTTATTTGGTACGGGAGGAGAAAGCAGGCAAATGCTGCAGAAGGGGGAAGCAGGCACAAGAGGTTAAGGATGAAGCAATACGACAGAGGCTGTGAGCTGGTGATGGAATAGAGTGGGGACTTAGGTCAACGGTGCATTGCAGGTGGTGAAGTAGCACTGGCTCCAAAGTTCATTTTTAATCCTTCACCTGAGCTCCATTGGCCTGCAGAGGGAGTGGGTGTTTTCGATGTTGCTCAAGCCTCGGCATAGATCAGTTTGAACCTGTTGGCCTGCATGAAGGCAGTGCTCTGTGGAAGCATGTACCACAGTGGAAAACTGTCTGAGGCTGTGCGCACCAGCACCAGCTTCATAGGACACTTGGGCTCATGTTTCAACAATATTTCAGCTGAGTGGCTGGGGCTCATGAAAGCACACCAAAGCTTCGGCTCTGCATGGGAACACAGGCACCAGCATTGAGATTTTCTGTTCATCTTCTTAGTTCAGACAAGTTCAGTTGCAGTTACTACACAGCGTGACCAATGGGTTGCAAGTGATGCTATAGCATTGGTCCAATAGCCCCTTGGACCTGTCACTGTGGTAGGCATTCCATTTTTAGCAAGCTTCAGTATTTTAGAGGAGTTTGAATGTTTGACATTTATCACTTGAATTCTAACATCTGCACATGACATTGAACCTTTGCACATTCACTATTTCACTGCATAGCTTTTGATTGGTTCAAAATAACTTGGCCAAAAATCACAAAGTGAAACTGGTTTATAAACTTTTTGCATAGTTGCCCATTGTACTGTATGACACCTACAGCCATTCCTGGCGTTCCATTCACCACAATGCTTCATTATTGTGTTTTTTTTTAAAAGAAATATTACATTATATGTTGGGTCTGAAAATCCCAAGATGCAAAGTGTTACTGGATAAAAAAACATGTTTGCCAAAGTAGTCAAGCATTTCATTAGATCAATTGGATTCTGTGATATTAATTTTTAAAGAGTGGATTCGTTTGTTTCCAATAGTGTTATTACTTTTAAAAAAAGCACATCACAGCACTATACGAGTATCCTAATTTTTCCAGACTACTGCATGGATTTATGTCATGGGTTGCAATGACATAACTCATTATCCAGAAGCAGTGGAGTGGTTTTTTAACCCTCTCAGTTTTATTCAAAATCATAGTTTCCATTTCTTTCCTCTCATGCATTTATTGCCAATAATCTTTCACAATTCCTATATGCACCCATTGTGCCTTGGACTCTCATTGAAATCTTAGTAAGTGAACGACAGTGACTCCATGGAGCTAGGTAGTGCACAGTTGTCCTGTCGGACTATGCATTAGAATTATGAGTAGGTAGCAGGGAAAGCAGACTGAAGCCAAGCTACCTGATGCCTGCCTTGCTTCAGAGGAACCTGTCCTATGTCCTGTAGAGATGACCTGTGGCCCGAAGAGTAGACCGTGGTCAAGAGACCAAAACATGAGACAGGCGATCTGAACAGAGGAGGTGATGATGTGCCTCTAGATGACAAACCCACTGGAAGAGTTCACAGGTAAAAGGATCCTCTAACCACAGTAACTGAAGTGGCAGTACCTTAGGAAATCCTGATGCCTTGGCAACACAGTCAAATGCCTCTGGACTTTCCCTTGCTGCGTGCCTGCATTACTTCAAATCTCCAAATGATTTTAGACCCCCTCCATCCCTCTCCAATGCTCAATCACAATTCCAACAGTGCTGCACAGTTCACTAGAAAGCAAATTATGAAAACAACCACCAGTTACTCACCTTTTACCTACTGACCACACAGGACTTCAATAAAGCTGCAAAAGCTTGTAGACCAGCACCAGCACTGGTAGAAATATGTCCTGCTCATATACACAAGAATATCCTCATTAATAGCTCTGCAGCTGATCTAGCCAGAACTATGAACAACTCCTTGGGTAAAGGTCTCTTCTCAAAAGAACTCCCTAAAACAAAGAGGCTTTCAAACAAGGTCTCCTTCTAACTTCGAGACAATAACAAACTGTTTATAGGCAAATAGATTTAAAGCTCAGCGTCAAGACAAATAACTACATTCATTGCAGACCGTAACCTTCTCTTAGATTACCAAAACAGATTCTGGTATGACTGTGGCACGAAAGCAGCACTGACTTCCACACGGGTTGATTTAAACACTGGGATGGATTCAAATGGATCACTTGACCTCTCCCATGCCTTTGATTCTGTTCATCTCTACAGGGACCTGGAATTGGACAAATCTTCTTAAAAAATAACTTTGTATCTGTAGTTAGCTAGGCCTCAGCCATTGAGAATGGCCCCTCTGCCTATAATACTCCCTACAAATCAACTTATCTGCCAGCTCATCGACAACCGCCTGGTGCATTCCTACTGAATGTGGCTCAATATGTTTACATATATGGGAACTGTTCAATGTGGCGTGCTAACAATAACCATTGTGTTTTTTTAGTGTAGCACAGGTGTGTGGCAATGCATTTACATGCAGTAATATTACCAACTCATTGGCACACAACTGCGGAAGATGGAATGGTGTTTGAGGAATTAAACCTATGATTTACCAGCTACCTACCCCAACTTCACGTGTGGTAACCCACAAAGCAGTCCTTAATTCATAAAATCATAAAGGCCGGGGCCCAAAGTTTTGCTCAGGATCCTGTGCTTGGCAATTTCAAATGTCAGGAGAGCTGAATACCAACACTGCCAAGGCTTGATTCTACTGTGTACCACTTTCATCTACCACCAGGAACTCCCTGTCCCCTTATCTCACTCTTGCGGGTTCTTTTGAATTTTTCCTTTCTCTTTTTGTCATAATTTAGCCTTCTTTCTCTTTCGCCTTTCCCCCTATTGTGTTGTTCTCTCTCTTGTTCTGGAGCAAAGTCTGATGGGGAAAATTAGTGCAGGACCCCAAAAATTAGTGCAAGTGGACTCCATCTGCAACCACCGGCTCAAATTAGGCACTGCCACTAAGCCTAATATTTTGAGACCTGTAGGTAAGGGTTGCTTCACCCATGAATATTTTGCAACATCCAGTTGGGTAACCTAAATTGTGCCTTTAGTCGTTTATGTGGCAGGAGCATATTTCTGGACTTTCAATTATAAATATTTCACAAGCACATTGTCCTGCACAGAAGGAATCAGGGAATTGGCAAAAAGGGTGTTGTCTTGAAATATCTTTGTGAAAACATGTCTGATGTGCTTTGGATTCAACTTTATAGAAGCTGTTTTTAATTGTCAGTGCACTCAATCTGTGTTTCAAACATCACTGTGAGTAGCCTAGGAACAGTGTCAAATCTACAAAAACATGCTTGTTACAATATCAAGTTTGTCCAATATATTTAAATTGCACAGTTTGTCACTTGTTATTTTCATAGTGGCTATGAGGATAGCTTGTACTCCACTTCTAGAAACTCTTATCCTGCCTCATTGCTGGAAGCATTAGCCCCCCACCCCCCCCCTCCCCCCAAATGTGGTTCTAGTTGCGCCCCTGACATGGAGCACAATACATTTTGGTCATATCACATTAATTGTTATGGTATTGCAAATGAGCTTCTTTAACTAATGCTGTTACCCAACCAATGCCACTTTATTCTGTATCCTTCTACTGAGCAAATAAAATTGGGCTTTAACGTAAGCTGCTAATAGGTTCAGATATTGTATTGTATTGCAGTATTTATATGGCACTAACTACCCCTTTATGGAGCACTGAAGTGCTTACCTAAATGTATTTCAAGCTACACCATGTAGGGTGTGTGGTTGGAGAGTTACATGACAGAAAGAAGTTCAGATGTGTAAAGAATATGCAAATGAATGAACTAGGTGCTACAATTGGTGAGGGTGTATATCCAGAGTTATTGATTGGTTGTCAGTACATGTGTGTGCATTGCTAGGGATGTAGCTTAGGGACAGCCTGTTCTCATGTACTGTAGAGAAAGTGTCTGCATAGCATTAGCATTTTATTTAAAGAGTTTCAGGGATTGGGCTTAGAGACAGCCTATTGTCATTTACTTTAGGGAAAGTGGATTGCATCACCTTTTATAGTTCTTTTTTAATGAGCTCAAGAGATGGGACTTGGCGAAGGTCAAAGGTATGCTGTCCCAGATACAAAGACCAGAGGCTGAGAAGGACTGATCCGTCTGTTTATGGAATCTTGGAATGTCTAGCTTAAGG
Organism: Calotriton arnoldi; assembly: GCA_963921515.1. Classification (NCBI taxonomy): domain Eukaryota; kingdom Metazoa; phylum Chordata; class Amphibia; order Caudata; family Salamandridae; genus Calotriton; species Calotriton arnoldi. The sequence continues at coordinate 1,306,670 of CAWUFW010004226.1, read as the reverse complement.
GTCTCTTTGCTCCAGGCCAGGTGTTTGCGGTTGACAATGTGATATTTGTGTGACAATTATAGTGGGTCAGTTTAGTAAATCTTGAGTAGATAATGCTTGCTAGGTAGTAGTTTGTAAGCACATCCAGATTCCAAGACCGGAATCTGTCACGTGCTACACTGAAAGGAATCAGCCAATGGATGGTTGTTAAAGCAAGACTAACCTTGTCCAATCGGCAGATTGAGGCAGGCAGAGAGTATGCCAACTCCTGTTGACAGCTCACTGTAGTCAGTCTTGAACCCTCCCAGGGTGCCCAGGTGTGCACACGTGTACACGAGTGCCGTGTGGGCAGCACATCCTGTTTGAGCAGCATTAACCCCAGTGCAGGACATATACCCACTTCAGTGCAGATGATTACTTCTGATGCTCAGGGCTACTCCTTCATATTGATAAGTATATGCGTATGATAGAAGACTGTACCATGACATGTTTATCAGTAGCTCTTGATTGCACACAGCTGGCATCCCCACCACTGTGAGTTACTGGCAAGGCAATGATGCTTTACATGCAGGGTCGATGTAGGTAAATGGCATAGTAATGTGTATTTCACACTCTTGGGCATCATGGCATTATCAAAAGGAGGGTCAGTTATGAGTAACAGACCCCTGATACTCTGAGAGCGCCCCGGCCTAGCTGAGCATCAGAGCTCATCCCTGGCAGACTTGTGTTTTGAGCAGAACTCTCGCACCGCTGAGCAGCGCCACAGGATGGCTGGCACATTGAGCATCATTTGAGCATCACCCTAGCACTGTGTGCAGACCTCTGGCGCTCTGAGAAAGCCTCAGACTTCCTCAACATTGGATCTCCTCCCTGGCGGAATTGTAGTATAGACATAGGTGACAGAGCTGGGCAGCATCACAGGCATGCTGGCAAATGGACCACCATAGTGCCAGCATCCGGGCACTGTTAGCAGACCCCTAGCACTGTGAGCAGACCTCTGGTGCTCTGAGAAAGACCGAGCCTATCTGAGCATCAGCCCTGTTCCCATCATACCATGAGCATAGCTGGAACAGCTGGGCAGCATCGCAGGCATGCTGGCACACTGACCATCATAGTACCAGCACCTGGGCACTTTTAGCAGACCCATAGCACTATGACCAGGCCTCTGGCACTCTGAGAAACCCTCATCCTATCTGCGCGTCAGAGCTCATCCCTGGCAGGCTTGTGTTTAAGCAGAACTCTGACACAACTGAGAAGCACCACGTCAGGCTGGCATATTGGGCACCATATTAGCAACACTAAGGCCTATATAATTGGGAGCATGTTGGAATATTTGAGAAACACTTGGATTTATTTTGGAGGAAGCCTGGCATGTGATGGCAGAGCCCAGGCATATAACAGACTCATTTCTGATAGAAAGTTTTAATGGACAATTAACTGGCAGAGGATCAGTAATGAGCATTCAATTCTGGTGTCATTGGATTTTCTATGGGTATTTTCCAGGGGACACTTTATATCAGATAGTTTTTGCTTCTCCCGTGGCACAAACAAATTTGCCTGTTGTGTGTCCAGGATTTGTAAAAGCATAGTTCGGACCCATTTATTTTTCAACAGTCTTCTGCCAGGGAAACCCCGCCTTCCTCAAAATCATAGTCGTGTGGTAGAGACTTGTACAGCTAGACCCATAACTGGCCCTAGACACAAGGACCAGATCTTCAAGTCACTCCATTGGCTCCTGATCAAACAGAGATCCCAATTTGATACCCTGAGGCCGGTCCATATATCTGTCCATGGACAGGCTCCCAGCTATATAACCAAAGCCTACTGAGTAGACATCTGAGATCTGTTTACCAGAAGAGTCCAACCACCCGCTCTACCAAGTTCCAAGGATGTGGCAGAAGATCCCGACACATGCAGGGCCTGACCCTCTCAAGGCCTCCTTCTCCCAAGCAACCCAAGGCATTGACTCCCCAATTAGAACTGTTGTCCACCACCCGACCCAAACATCTCTCCCACCATTCTCTTGACCTTTTATCTCATATCGCTCTGACGCAGAGTGTTGAGGTACATCAGCCTCGTCTCTGAAGTCTCTGCTGTCAATGGATCCCAGACTATCTCTATTTAGAGCGAAGTGCTTTCACTTGTGGTTCCAGGTTCTTCGCAGACCTGTGGAACCAGCTCTGTAGAAGAGAGGGAGGAGCTGCTATGAACTGTGCCCTACAATAGGACACCCCTATGAGGTGTTTATGGTCTGTAACTTCCGGAGTTTCCTAACTTCGGAAACAAAGACAGTGAGTGGAGCTCCCTGCAGGGCTCAGGGCGGGCGCTACTTGTAGAGAACGTCCGCCTCCAGTCCCCCAAAAGGGATGGAACTTCCTATTCGGATTTTCAAGGTTAATATAGGGATTAAAGCAGGACACCCCCGCCCCCCTCCCCCCACGTCTGCTACCCTTCCGTTTCTGAGATATGACAGCATACATTTCCAAAGAGAAAATATTACAGTTTAAAGACTATTGTTATTAAAAAATACGTGCCAATCATTGAAAACACAGAGGGAATATTAACTTTTTAGGTATGCCTTATAAACATGATGTATGTTTCTCTTAAATCATGAGAGTGAGGTTTTCCGAGATGTATTTTAAGTGGGTTCGAATGTGTGAATGTAATTGTTCTTTTTTAAACTAAAATCGCTGGTATGTTCTTCGAGAGACACTTAGAATTTTATAAAGACAAAAATAAAGAAATGCGCATAAACACATACGGACTCAGAAAGATCAATGGCAAATGTAAATAAAATTATTAAACGGGTTGTTGCATGAACTATTTACTATGTTGGATTCAAATGCGGGAATGTAAATATGTTATTGTAAATACAAATGACTGTTCATAGCTCTATATATATATACACGTGCAGATGTATAGGCATACAGAGAAAGATACAGATATGCGCGCGGCACAAACACTCTTAATACCACGATTACTAGTATGATCTAAGTTCATCCTCCATTTTAGGAAGCCAGGTGAGGGCGACGCCGACACTGTGGATCAGCCTGGGGTGTCTTCCATGGATTTCCCACGGGCCCCTCTCTCTTTGGTCTTTTCTGCTGTATTTCCTCAAGGAATTTCCCAGATGTCTCCCTGGCCTTTCCCAGAGGATGGCACCTGGCTCTGGTCACACCTCGCCCGCCCCTTTTAGTGACGTCACTCTGCACAGGGCTCCCCTGCGGGGGATCTCACGCGCCTCTTAAGGGTATATAACCTCTGTCAGGAGAGAGACACAACATCTGCCAACACCAGAAGCTCACACTGCCCCTGCCTGTCAGCACCGGAGAGAGCGAGGCAGAGCGAACCACTCAGGACAGAGACAAAAGAGACAAAAGAGACCCCCCTCAGGTCGACGACAGAGATAGACTGCGGGGCACAGGAGGTCCATCTCGAAAGACAGAGACTGATTTCAGAAAAAGGGAAAACTTCTCTCAGGACAGAGGCAGACACCAGTGCAGAACATGCTTCAATGCGCCTTCCAGGTGAGCTCCTGCTACAGGCATCAAGTTTTGGCCCCTCTATTGGCTGGATTTGTATATTTTTCGTCTGTTTGCGAGGCATAATTTTTTTCCATAGTGCACTTAGATTGGTTGAAAGCCTTTCTCTCGATCTCGCTATTCATTTATTGTTTTTTATAGATGGATATATTTTAAAATACACAGGCAGTGCATTTACTTATTAGAAAATGTATGTGGCCATAATACTGTTTTCACATGTTTATTCGTTTTTTTCACCATGGCATTCACATACTTTTTATGCACTTTTTATGCTGTCATACTTCTCAATAAGTGTTTTTTTCGTTCTTACATATATGTTAGTGAATAAAAGGAGAGCACCTTTTATTCTTACCTTGCCACGTGTTTTAATATCGCCAGTTCTGGGACCATTCGTCATGTGTTTCTGTGATGTTCATAATATGGACGTCTCTGTCTACCGTGAACATTGCAGAAGCATCCTGGGCCGTTATGGTCTGTTATAAGATGTTCGCCAATAGGGCCTTTTATCATGCTGGATAATTCTCAGAAATACGACAGTAATATTTAAAGCGTCTACGGGTTTTGCTGCAGTCCTGTTGTTCGTAGTGCTGTTGCTGTTACCAAGCACAGCCTGTGAAGCACAAACTGCTCGTTAAAATGCATCATTAGCAGCAGCAGATTGCACTGAAAGGAGTTTGAGACTTTATTGTAAGTATTTGTTTCCCAAAGTAGGTGTAATAATGCACAACGTACACAACGTAAACAGTGTTCACCAAAAGCCATAGGTTCCCGATGCATCCCTGAAGGGGAATTTTCAAACAACAATTTATTTTAGCCGATCAGAAAACTGTGCCCATATAGATACGGGGTCCCAGATGACATGCATGTGCCACTTGATGCATAGTGCCTCAGTGGTACACTGTGGCCCAAGAGACATTGTCTTTCTCGCATCTACGGCAAGGGCAAAATAAAGAGTTTCACTCTGTGCCAGCTGATATCATGCTTCACACTGCTTCTCTGCCAACATCCAATCAGAATGCTTGCACCAGAACAGAGACCACCTGTTGTATGTGGTGAGGCGCTGGCATCATACAACAGCCTGCTGGCATCACAGGCCAAAAGATTGGCATCATCTGTCATAGTGCTGCGATCAGGTGTATGCCAACTTAAGGTGCTGGCATAATACGCCCGAATGGTTCCTGTAATGTCAGGGTACTTCATCATATGTCAGTGTGATGACTTCATATGCCAAGGTGCTGGCATCATTGTTCAGAGTCCTACCATCATACGTGTTCCAAGGTGCAGGCGTCGTATATCAGTGTGGTGCCTATCACACCTGGGTGCTGCTCTGCTGTTGGTCTCCCCCTGTGATGGAGTGACTGTGGTGCCAGTCCTGCAGCTCATGTGCGAGTCTATGGCTGTTTATATACCATGCTCTAACTGATGATATGCCAGGCAATGTGCCATGCTTGGACATCTCATGCTCTAACCTTGAATTGCTTATATGCCAGGCTGAGACTGCCCATGGGCCAGGCTGAAGTTACTCCTATGCCAGTCTTGGACTGCAGTTTGACAGACTGGGGTTGCTAACTGTGACCACCTCAGATCTTTCCTCTGTTATTTCCCCTTCTCTGTCCTCTTCTTTTTCTCGTCTCTGTTGTCTTGTGTTCCTCTCTTTTAGCCCTGTCCACTCCCTTCCATTTCCTTGTACAATGAAACAGCCCGACTAATATTGCTTTCTCCCTTCTTCCAGAAACCACCCGCCATCCTCAGACTGTCCAGACAGGTGCACACGGCAGCAGTGGAAGGTAAGTGTCTGTGTGCACTCACTGCCCTTGGTTTGAGGTCGGTCTATATTTTTTTTGCCCAGTGAATGGTTCTGGTGTCCCTTCACCTGGTCTGAGACCGCTCTCTATATCTTGGTCCCAGTTGCTTGTTCTGGTGTCACTCTCCCTGCTCTAATGCTGCTCTGTATACCCTTTGCCCAGTTACTTATTCTGATACCACTCTCCTTGGGCCCGGACTGCTCTGTATCCCATGGGCCCAGTTACAGGTTCTGGTGTCCCTCACTCTGACTTGGGTCCCTAATGCCACGGTCCCAGTTTCTGGTTTTGGAGCTGCTGGCACTGGTTTGAGTCTGCTATCAGTCTAGAACTCCAAGAGTCCTGGGTAATGATTGTCCCATATAAACAACATCTGGTTCTGGTCCGGATCAGCTGGATTTGTGTCTGATGCCCGCCCAGAATGCTTGTAGTTCTAATCCTGTCTCTTCTCCTCATTCAGTGCTGGAGGGCAGCCCCCTGGAGAAGGCGGTCACTAGCAGCTTTGCTTCCTTCATACATGGAGTCCAGACAGATCACCTGTCCCAAACTGTGCGGCACCGAAGCAAGCGTATGATCCTGGACAGCATCGGCGTTGGACTGGTGGGAAGCACGACCCATGTGTTCAACATCGCCCTGGGATACTGCCAGGTAAGAGGAGACATTGAACACACTAAGCAATACACCATGCAAAATACAACAATTAAAAACCCTTTTTAGTCTAAGAGTGTGACTGTATTCCTGTGATCCTTCCATGTAAAAAGCTACAGGCACCCCATCATGGAACACACCATAGAACACTAATGTAAAATCCATCCATTAAAGCTCTCTATTCCAGCAATCTCCACCATCTCCCTTTGAATCAGCCTGAGACGTGGGCCAAAGCAAGCACACCATTCGCCACACAGCAATTAAAAACATATTAGGCCATAATGCCCTTGAGACCCTATGAGTTGAAGGCAGTCAGGGTCCAAGCCAAAAAGCACACCAAGGACTACACGTCCATTAAAACCCAGGAGTCATGTCAGGTAAGGTGAGACTGGTAGCAAAATGAACAACACATCTTGTAGCACACACACATTAAAACACCCTGCAATGACTAAAAAAGTTAGCATGGCCTTGAGCTACTCAAAGAGAAAAGGAGACATTGACTTAAAACAACATCTCACGATTCAAACCATCCCTTAATCAAACCCCCTTTGAGTCTTTAGTTGTTCAGTATCACCATGAGATTTTACCAGGTTATCCGAATCTTGGATCTAACCAAGCAACACACCATGAACCCCTCACCCATTAAATAACCCTCTAGAATGACAGCAGGACCATTCATCCAGAATAATAGGTAAGAAGAGAGAAAGACAAAGTCACAAAATCCACTATGGTTTACTCATCCACCATGAAATACTCATCCACTAATCACACCCCAGGCTGCCTTCAGATGTTAAGCAGTTCATATCGTGAGACACTGGCAGGACTGCGAGCATGGACTATGGTACCTAAATAAACATTGGGACCTCTGGTCCCCTGTACAACTGTCCTTCAGAAACACTACATCTACTCACAGAGACTCCTTACCTGCTCCTGCATTTCTTCTAATACGCACCACCACGTATGAAGTTGAATCATCCTGTGTTTAAAGTTGAATAATCCACATCCCCACAAGCTCTGTTGCTCCTCCACTAGGTGTCCAGGTGCACTGTCCATTTCTAACTTAATTCTGTCTCTAACAGGACCTGCACTCCGTGTCTGCCATCAGCTCTGTGTATGGAAGGAAAGGATTGAGACTCCCACCTACGCTGGCTGCATATGTCAATGGAGTAGCGGTAAGGATTTTGAAAGCTATCACTTTATCCATCAATCATAGACTAAAAGCCATGAGTTTGTGAGAATTTTAGTTAAATGCTGTCTCCGCCAATGTTAAATCATGTCTGTTTCCACTTCTGTAAAGAGTCTGTATTGGGCAATGGCACAGTCACTCAACCAAATCTTAGAATATGAATCCTACACTTCTGTAAATTGTGTTCATAGGTCAATGACACTATCTCTCTGCTTAACATCACTTCCTGACACACCCTTCTTTAAGGACCTTCTAATCCTCTACTCCTCTTATAACAGGCTCACTCCATGGACTTCGATGACACTTGGCACCCTGCCACTCACCCTTCAGGTGCTGTGCTGCCAGCTCTAATGGCTGCCTCCCAGATGTTGCCCGTGGGCTTCCGACCCAGCGGCTCAGACTTCCTGTTGGCATTCAATGTTGGCATCGAGGTGCAAGGTAGACTCATGCGTTTCTCCAATGAAGCCAGCAATATCCCTAAAAGGTTTGTATGATGCCCACAAAGGGCAGTAATATCCTATGGCCAACACACAATGCCCATAGGGAGCTGCAGTAGCTCCAGAGCATGGTTAAGATGCTCAAAGAGGGTAGAAATATTCCATGTGTCATATGTGAGATCCATAGAGAGAGGGAATGTTATGATGTGTGCCTGATGGGGGTTAAGGGCAGAAATATCCGCAACAGGAATCTGTGATGCGAACAAAATCATGTATGTGGATAGCACACAATATAATGTAAACATGGTAACATTTATTTTTCCGTTCACTGTAACTAGATTATTTATTTGTGTCAAATGGTTGATTCGATCCTAGCATTTTTTTCTATGTTTCCTCGTACTGCATGATAGCATTAATGGCTGACATGCTTTAAATATATTTCCGTAGTTCACTCTTATTGTTAGCATTAACCCTCTTCTAAACCTATTTTGGTATGATCATTATTCAATGTCTGACACAGTTCTTTGTATTTCCTTCAGGTTCCACCCTCCTTCTGTTGTTGGCACCATGGGCAGTGCTGCTGCTACAGCAAAACTCCTTTCATTGAGTGCAGAACAATGTGCCCATGCTTTGGCGATCGCTGCCTCTCTGGCAGGGGCACCCATGGCCAATGCTGCAACTCTTGCCAAGCCTCTCCATATTGGCAATGCGACCCGCTTTGGGATGGAAGCAGCACTTCTAGCTGCCCGTGGGATGGAAGCCAACCCACTTATCTTGGACGATGTGCCCGGCTGCTCGGGGTTCAGTGCTTTCTATGGGGACTACCAGCCCTCGTCCCTGGCAATGCCAGATCAAGATTACAGCTTTCTCTTGGAGAAGCAAGACATCGCCTTCAAGAGGTTCCCAGCTCACTTGGGCATGCACTGGGTGGCAGACGCTGCCATCTCAGTCAGAAACCGAGTCAGCAATATAACGGGCTCCTTCAACCCTGCTTCCATCCGCGCTGTTCTTCTGAGGGTCCCAGTCTCCAAGTATATCAACAGGCCCTTCCCAGAGTCTGAGCACGAGGCTCGACACTCCTTCCAGTTCAACGCCTGCACAGCCCTTCTGGATGGCGAGGTGGGCATCTCTTCCTTCAGTGAGGACAGCCTTAGGAGACCAGATCTCATCAACCTATTGAAGAAGGTGGTGGTGGAGCACCCTGAAGACAATGTAGCCAACTTTGACAAGATGTACGGAGAAGTTGTGCTGCTCCTGGAGAGCGGAGAGATCGTGACAGGCAGATGTGACACCTTCTATGGACACTGGAGGAAGCCCCTCAGCCAAGAATCACTCCATGAGAAGTTCCTCTCCAATGCTACCCATGTGCTCCACCAAGACCAGGCACAGGCAATTATTGAGGTGGTGAAGGAGATAGAAAGCCTTGCAGACTGTTCACAACTGGCATCCTCCCTGCAGTAAACATGTTCAATCATAATTAATCCCTCTCACAAAGTGGGAGTAAAACTTTCAATGAACTACCAGGTGCAATAATCTTTAGTGTAACTTGTTTTACACACAATTGAAAATCGACTCAAGGAGAGGGACATTACCAATACACTGTATAAAACGATGAGTGTCAATCATGTCCTCTCCTATCATGAAAGGTGCTGTCCTGTTTCACAGTACAATGAGGTCTACTTTTAACCCAATACAAATACAGAAGCATCTGGCTGGCCAGAAGCAACAGAATTAAGATTCCTAGAACCTCACCAGTACTTTGTAAGGACTGTAAAATGCCAATTGTATTTATTCTTATTTAATTTTTGTTTATTTATTTGCTTAAAATAATGGGACCTCATCTTACTGAAATACCATGTCTTCTTCCAACTAAGTGATTCTCCTCCAGTGGCCAAAGATAGGAAGAGCTGGATCTTCAATTTTACTCTAGTACTGAATTCTCCTAGTGCCGTGCTCTCTCATGTGTACTTTTCTAAAAACACAGGACAAAATAGGTCACTGCTAGGACTTTCTATTTCAGTCTCTCATGTTTTGTCAGTGAAACTATTTTGTGCTTTCTGTGAATATTTATTTATTTTTTAATAAACTCTCTAAATTTATTATACAGTGTTTGTATTTCTTGATATGTAAAGCAGCTGACTTTTTAGATGCTAACTTACAGGGTGGCCATGGCTTGGTGACAGTGAGACTTTACACATGAAACTCTCTTTTTCATCTGTTGCTCAACATGCTGGCCCTCTTACTAGAGTTTCACAGTTTTACCTATTTTTTAGAAACATCCCTTAAAAGCGCAACTACTTATACAGCAGCCGGAATATACATATCTGAACAACTACCAAAGATTGATCCGATCATGCCACAAATTTTAAATGTTAACATTTTCGGTTGTTGCCATCCAGTTTTCATCACTGTGGAAGTTCTCAGTCCCTAGTGCTCACAAACTTGTGCCCTGCGTGCTGGAAAGTGGAGCGTATTCTTAATGAGACATGTGAGAAATTCCCAGAAATTCACACATTTTACCAACCAATTCTGTGAGCCACTGCACTCAGTCACATCTTCTGACCAACATTTAAAGACACCATATCGTAAACCTACTTATGACAAAGAGAGGTGGGAGGTGGAGTTTTTTTATCCTCTCCTACATGCAAGGTTTTCGTGATGGGATTGCCCTTGGTGCTGTATGTAATTTCTAATCTCCATTAAACTCTGTTGGGAAAATATTGGCACAATTTGCATGCTAAACTGCAAGTAATTCTAGTCAGACAAACATAAGTCCTCCTGTATGCGGATGATTTGTTAATTTAGTTCTAACAAGCGAGCATCTCTAATACTACTTTAGCTTAAGAAGCATAAAACCCTGGGTATTTGATTTACAGGTTGTGAAATTTGGAGGTGAGTACTATTTGGTGTTTCAGTTCATGGTGAAACTACACATCATTATTGGAGAGCTTCTCAAGCTTTGTATTAAATACTTTAGTTTTAAAATATGTAGATATTTGATATGTTCTGATGGTGGGTTTATATCCCTACTGCCTCCTATGTCAAGGTTTTCTAGTCTAAATAGGGGTATAACAAACCATTTTAATTAGCACATCCAGGATATAGTCTTTATTTTTAAAGCAATCATTTAGGATGTTTTGAATGCAAAGTATACTTCCCCAAGCCTGTGGACATCTTCAAATACCTTATACAGTAATGGCCCGATTCACAGAAACAAGTAGTAAATCTGTATCCATTGTAGTATTCCTACAAATGGGTGCAGACATACTATTTTTGGTAAATCACAAATGTTCCCAGTAATACATCTACAGCGACAGCTCAGGCACAATTTCCAGGTATGCTACTGGGTATGTCATGGTTCATGTTCCAGAGCTCCCCTGTTCCAGAAGTGGAATTTTACATAAAGTACAATTCTGCCATGTGAAAATGCAACCCAAAGTACAATGATAAACGTTATTTTTTTCCTCCATTTTCCCTGTCCAAAAACCCCTTTCCCTACATTACTTCCAAATTTTAAGGTGATTCACTGTGATTGAGGAATTACTCCAGCTCTTTCCTCAAGTAAAACTGTGACCATTTCTATAGAGGGAAGGGTCAGATTGGAGTTTGTGAATTACAACAAGCTCAGAAGAGTGTTAAAGGTTTAAAAAGTTTCACGGCAAGCCATGCCATGACCCACTCACTCCCACCCTTTGCTTGGGGTTTACTACTGCAGGTTTTTCTACACTCTTAGTGGAGTAATCTGCAGTAGTAAATTATGTTACCTCTGTCAGGATTACTTTTGAATTCTGAATGAATTCTTGACAGGTGTAAATGAACTCACTTTCTGCCATAAACAAAAGTTTACAGAAGAAACTGGCTTTGTTCTCATCCTTGTGTACTTATTTTGGTGTCCTGATGAAGGCTGCAGCCATGAGTATTCTGGGGCTGAAACAATATTGTTGTCATCTTTTGAACACACTTTCACAATTTAGAACTGTGTATGCAGCTTTGTGTTAGGATAGATTGCGAACAGCTCTAAATACATTGGGGAACAAGTTGAGGAAAAATGTGCTAGTTTGAATATGGGTGGTGTGCAAGTTGGACATACCAGAGTTAATGAGGGTATTGGAATTGAGGTCATTTCACTTTTTGAAATGTCTGACATTTTATAATGTAATTTTTCTTAAATTTGTTTTTCGTATAATTTTGTCATTGAAAAAAATGTTTATTGTTATTAAATATGGCGAACTTTAGTGGATTGAACTATTTTTCACAATGGAATTGTGTTTTTGTCAGTGCTTAATTTAAGGCAGTGGTTGCAGGTGGGATGCACCAGCATTCATTTTTGGGGAGTCGCATTTACTTTTTCCTCAACAAACTTTAATCAAGAGAAAAATACAAAAAGTGGAAAGAAAGAGGATGTGAAAGGCGGAAAAACAATGACAAAGGAAGAAAAGGGGTATGACAAAGAAACTGCAAAAGAGAAATAAAGAGGCAAGCAGTGTCTGTAGGTAGATTAAAGAGGCAAGAGATGGAATCAAAACAACACAACCTTGGTATTCAGCACGCCAAACATCGATAGTGCAGATCGAGGCCTTCTGAACAAAGCGTAGTCCTCCAGCACTTATTCTTATACACATTAAGCACTGCTTTTTGAGCTTTCTAAATAGTTGCTATATACCATTCAGAATAAACCAAGAATTTCATATAAAGTCCCTCAACATCCAATTATAAAAATATAAGCAAAAAATTAAAACTGTAAAAAGAATTGACACAGTGGGAGCCTGTTAACAGAAACTGAAAAAATCACATTAATTACCACTCTAGCAGATTAGCAGATTATCATGAGAAAGATATCTATCACTCTATATTTGGGCAGTTCTAAACAACTTTAAACAAACTGCACTAAGCCATATAAGTCATATTTGATTGATCTCAAAATTCAAGTGCATTGTGCCTTGCAAAAACTGACCTTGTGTTCTCCAAAAATATCTTGCAGATACTGAGTTCTTAGATTCTTTAGATTTAGACCTACAAAGATTATGTAAATCAGTGTTTCTGTTGCACTTCTACGGCAATTGCTGCATAGGCTGGGCCTTCTCGATGGCTTGGGTCGGGGCCTTTCGTGCACTCAGGAAATGTTGACTTACTTCTTCTGTGTGTGGTGTGTGCACTGCCTCACTCTCCCCAAGGCGAGCAAGGCTGCAACACTCGGTGTAGGTGTTGGTGTTATGCAGTTTTAGTGGCAGGGTATATTTCCTCTGAGGGGCTGTTTAACCCATGTGGGTATTTGGGGGCAGTGGGTATGGTTCTAGCAGCGTCCCATCAGCCTGTACACTATGTTCCACGTGTGACTAAGTCAGTACGGCATCCTTCCTCACTCCAGGGAAGGGTTTTCAAATCCATGGTTCCCATTCCTAGATGTCCTCCTTTCAAGTGTACAAATGAGTAATGCACTTCGAGGTCAATTGTTTAATTTCCTGTCTTCAAGAGTATAAAAGACTTTAGGAGTTTTCCAGACTTTGTCACAACACAGTCAAAGTATTTTCCAGCAGGTTCTTCGTCCCTCAAGTCTTGATTTTTGTCTGATGTGTTCTTATTGTTCTGGTACCTTGGCCCTATTCTTCAGAATTGTTTGCACCTGATCTTTCTTGAGCCTTTTTCGAAACTTGGATTGGAATTGTGCCTTTTTCTTAGATTGACATTCAGGTAGGCCTTTTCTGCCATTTAGCTTACTTTGCAAACACCTGCTCCGTTCATGCGGGGAGCTGTGTGCAAGGTTATAGTTGCTACCAGAAGGCATGACCAAGCAAACAGAGACATAAAGTTTGTCACTCAACAGTCTGTTATCAACCTAGTTTATAATGATTGAATGAACCTCTAGGGTAACATATCTCCAACCCGAAAAGATTTAGTACTAGAGATGTTTTTCAGTATTGTTTAGAGATGTGAAGGTGCCCTAGATTTCCAGTGCTAGGGCCCTCCTTCCGCATGAGATCAAAAGATGTTGGACTTTATGAACGCCTTGTAACTTCACATAAAACACATTGAAGCTTTTCCTCAAATTTAGTTTTTGAACATCTGAAAATTATAGCAAATACAAATCGATCTGTGAAACACACATAAAAGCAACAAGGGAATCTCTCTAGCATCTGCCATGGAGAAAAGCTGCTTGAGGCATATATATAACCTATTGCAAAATATTCTAATATCGATTATATGACTACGTTATCACTTACATATAGACAGATGCATCAAGAAGATCATGGGAGAGGGTGCCAGAAGACCTCAGTAAAATAACAAATCTAGTACAGTTTTTGCTGAGGAAGCGAAATTCTAAAATCCTTACCTTGGATGCCAAGATTCTTCAGTCTTGCCTCAGAGACCTGTACATTTGGTGATCAGAGTTAGCATGACGAAAACATCACAGTTATAGGGTTACTACAGTCGAGCATTTTGTAGTTCCTCTTATTCTTTTCCTTCATTTTCTTTTAAAGCATCATCATCTCCACATGCATTATCATCATAACCCACTAATGGATAACTAGGGGAAGCTCCCTTGTCTCTAGTACGGCCCTTCATACAGGCAATGCAAACTCAGAATGAACATAAATCACTAAAAGGACAACAACAATGAGGAAGATAACCTTTAGATTCTTCAACCCTCAACCCCCAAGTGCACTTTGTAGTTTGGGCCAAAGGTTCCACCACTCAGCTTCATCAACAACAGCATGAACGTCTTATATTGTTAATCTGCTCTTATCTCTTGACCAATGTATCAGAATTATGGGCACAAAATTCAGCCCCTAATCTGGTGCAGACTCCATTCTGATAACCAGTATGAAGCCCAGAGCATCAAGGTTTGCAGAATATTAACTCTCTGAGCCATTAATTGGGTAGTTATACATTTACGAGGACTACCAGTCAAATTAGCCACTTTCTCCTACACTCTAGCAACTTGTACCTCTATGATAGATAAGTCCGTCTCATAATTAGGAAACATCATAGCAAAGAATCGTGAAATCTTTCACATAGCTCTTTTCTTTATTCAACGTATAGCAGAAAGAGGTGGCTGAAACTCTAATAGCAAGTACTACATAACCAGTGAAGCATTAACCAGACCAGTTTTTGTGCAGCCACAAATGTGCTCTCTTACCACAACTGCAATAAGTTTCAGTTTGCTCAGAGAATCTTCTCTGGTTAAGTAATACATTAGGTGGAAAAACAGTTCTTGGAATATCAACTTGGGTACAATCAGATAAGGTATTGGGTCTGTACTCTGACTTACTATCACATTGCATTCACTGGATCTTATGAATATGCTACAACTTGCCTTCTTCACAAACCAGTCCTTTCACATGGACAGCCAGATGTATAACAGGGGACAAAATATCTTGATTGGGCAAAGGCATACCATGAGTGATACACAAGTGATTTGGTTTTTAATATTCAGGAGTAATGTGCCCAAACAAATTTAGGTTCGCACACTGCTCTTTTAATTCAAAGGGGACTTGGTCAGGAGCACACTGCAATTTGAATCAGTGGAAATCACATGGAAACCTAGCAAACATGAAAAAAAGGTTTGGATCTTGCTTGCATTGGTCCACAACTTATAGGAAAGAAGTGTCCTTGTAGATTCTGGAAAGGGTAGTGGGCTCCATGTGGTTCACCTACCATACTGCCTGTCCCCTCCTCACAAAGCCACATGTTGTACCAACTGAACATGCTTGCAACAAAAGTACCAGCCTGACTCAATGAGGGACTGCGTGTGTGCGAGACTTACTACTATCAGATCAAGGCGAAGATATGGGCAGGAAGGACTGCATCTTCATTACATCTCAATGATGGGGGGAGCTCCTCTATCAGTAGGTACAGCTTATTTTGGTTCTGTTGTCCATTTGCTAAGCGAAATGTGGATCCATCTTCAATTGACGGCGGAATTAGTGATGAGTATTAATGGGCTCAAACTGGTAATGCCCTTGTCCGCGTCGACCCTTAACAGTCCCAAACAGATGATGAGCTTGTCTGTGCTTGCCTTTTATCGGGGATGCTCGGGTCATGGGACCCCTGAAAAGTTGATTGAAGTAGGTAGAAGGCAGGAAGTGTTGTAACTTTCTGTGCAAATAGATAATGGGAAATTAAGTCCTCATACCTGACTACTTCTTTTAAAGATGGTTTTAGCAGGAAACCAGTGATGTCATATAAAGAGCAGAGGAACAATCAGCTATCAGTTTTCTATCACCATGATCTTATGCCAAAACGCTGAGGGTAAAGTATCCCTTTTATGATAATGTAAAGTAAAAGGCTTCATTTAATCAAAATACCCTAAAGCAGGGGCAGAAACAATACATTTTTCAGAGAGACAAAGGCTTTCTCTTTTCTGTGGACCAGAGTAAAGGTTAGGAAGAGTCTTTCCAAGTGTGAACCTGAAGAGGTTTTGCAAAATTAGCATTATCTAAAATCTATTGTCGACAATAGTCTGCTACCCTTAAAAGAGTATACATTGAGCTTTTGTGATTGAGCGTGGTAACTTATGAATAGCTTGGGAGCCTGGTAACCCATAAATAGGTTGGATGTGATCAGCAGACAGGTGTTTTTCTCCTGCTGAGATTTCTTCAAATATTCCAAAAGTCGCAAACAGAACCGTAATTTATCCCCAGAGGCTTTGTGTAGATGCTTTGCCAGTAAAAGGGCAGATATAGTGACTCATGTTTGCATTGGTCCATAGAATCAGAGGTTTCCAACAAATCATCAATTTTTTAAACAAGGATAGAACCAAAAGGAAATACCAGAGTATCTAAACTTTCTTGAAAGATTGTGAAATGGAAGAAGGAGGGTCTGTATACCCTTGTGTTAACAGGGTCCATATCATTTGGGAGCCACTAAATGAAGATACAAAAAGGAACTGGATTTCAGGATGTATACAACTAGTAAAGTTACAACATAGATTGACAACAGTGAAACAAGTTGCTGTAGTTGTTCTATAAGAACGATTCATAGCTATGTTTGGTACACCAGGGAACCTTGGAATGTTCCTCTAACACCAATACTGATGTAAAAGTTTTCTCCCAAAAGGTGCCTGAGATTTTTATAGCATGTCCCAGCTTCTATGTGGTCCAAACATGCTCGCGATGTAGGATGTATTTTAACTGTTTACCCTTTTATAAATTCATTTGAACCCAATGAAGAATCTCAATATGTCCTCCGACTAGTAAAGTAGAAGGTTTATAGCCTCTTTTAGCCTTTTCATCCTCTTAAAGGATGTGGCCTAATGGCTAGGGAGGTCGACCTTAAAGCTGGGAAACACGGTACGAGTCTCGGCAGGGACGCTCATCATCCTGTGATTCTGGGCAAATCCCTTAATCTCCCTGTGCCTAACAAAAATGAATGTGTCGGTCTGTAACTCAACTGGTGCTCATGTAAAGCGCTCCGATAACTTCGGGTCTAGTTCGGACTATATAAAACTTACAAAAAAACTGTTGGTGTTAATGACATTCCCGCTTTGCCTATTCAGAAATCTGGTAAGGAGACATTGGTTTGTGCAAGAGCAGTCTCTTCCACTCATGAAAGATATCGATTTCATTTGCAATTGTTCTTGCACCTTTGGCCGCAACCACTCAACAACGGCTATAACCGCAATCTCCTGAGTGATCTCAACAGCATTCACAAAACTAGAATGACGATCAAAAATATCCTTCAGTCAATCTTAATTTGTGCTGAGTTTTTCACCTTTGTGTTTTTTTATTCTTTGTTTCTGTCCAAACAGTTTCAGTTGGAACAGACCTCATTTATTGCGTTCAACACTGCACCCCTTGCAGTGGCCAGTGTGGCAATAATAGTGAGTGTCTGCTTTGGCCATCAACTTGTCTTGGACTTTTCCAGGCATAATAACCCCTAACAACTGATTTTCATCAGCATATTTGGGACTGAAACATTAAAAAAAAACATTTGCAATTCTTCCCTAAACTTCTGGAGAAATATGTGGCGATATTTAGCAGGGTCCAGGGGACATGAATGGAAAGCTTCCTTCATCTATTGGACCCAGGTACTGTCTTAGTTTCAAGAAGGCCTCCTGGTGAATGTGTGAATCATCACTGTCATCATCGATGGGGAACAACGACTGTCTACTAGATCTGGGTCTACGTTCTGAATCCCTTTCCCTTCTTTCAGCAGTTAGACTGAGACTATCCTTGATAGTATTCAGACTATGCATTTATATTCTCTGAGCACCTATCTCACGAAGGGGGTACTGACGGCTCACTGGATGCAGCAAATGCAATGTTTTAGGATCAGCCTCTCACCTAGCTCGTGAGCTCACGTCACTGCTGCCAGCCATGTCACCGCTAGTTGTGCAGCCACTTGCCATGCTTGTCACATTTGGAGTGCTCGCTGCACCCACTGCATCCACTATTTGTGCAGCCCATACTTGTGCACCTTGGCCTGCCCAACTGCTGTTGCTGCACTGCTGGCTGGCAGACCAGCAGAGTAACTTGCCGTGACACTGGCATCCTCCGAATGTGAAACATTTTAATAATTAGAGGATCTTCTGCTCTATTTTTCTGAACCTCATCAGTAATTTGTACAAATAGATAAGCGGGAGGTGGTGCAGTTGAGGAACAAGCCCCAATTCTATCCTTCTTATGACTTATAGTATCTCAGTTTCAAATGGGTGACTGTTTCATAACCCTAATTTTATATTCCTGCCTGCGTGTCAAGGTTTCCTTGTGCCAATTCAGGAAAGCCTACTTTTGCACTGGGGAAGGTTTGTTTTGGGTTCTTTGAATTTTCATCCTGTAATTCTCAGTGCACTTGACTCAATTTGTTATAAACCTGCACATGCTTTAAACTCACTGGATGTTAAATAAGTAGACGAGAGCCCCCTAGGTGGAAACTTGGCCGACTTGGGTTCACCACTTTTTATGTTCTCTCTCTAGGAAAAAAGGTTTTTAGGTAGTCTGCCATTTACGATAGTAACTCATCCCAGATGGGGTAGGGTGGAAAGATCTGTCAGGGTGAAAGGAGTGGGAGGTGCAGCAGGCTACCCTGCTGAAACCGTGAGGGAGGACAGCCTGTATAAAGTCACACCTGTTGCACCATCAAATCCATTATCCCCGCATTTGAAAAATTTCCAATCAGGACCTGTTGGGGTTTGTAGAGGGCCCAGAGCAACTGAACTAGCATACTCGAATCCACAGCACTCATCTAATAGGTCCACAGTAGAGGTCTCAAGAAAACCCTGTCATCCCTCTTGATTCTCCTGCTCTTCTGTGCATTTGCACTCACATCATTACCTGCTAGTAATCTGACCTCCATCCTTCCTACAAATCCATGTGATCTTATTGCCTCCTAACAGTTCATTTATTTTTCTAGTAATTAGCATAGTGAACAAGAAGATTAGGTTTAAGCAATAAATAGAAACAAAGCTTCCATTCAAAGTTTGAATCATGGAAGACTATCTGGCCTGACCAATGGGTCACCCTCCACGTAAAGCTACTCACAGAAAATCCTATGGGTACCTTTAGCACCTTAGGTTGTCAAGTGGAGAACCAGACGAGCTGCAGCCACCACTCCTGGTCAAGTTGTTGCGATTACCAACCAATGCACCACGTCTGCTGACAAAATCTCTGGCTAGAAGTTTAGGTAGAGACTGAAAAATATTTATTGCTTAGAAAATCAGGTGAGTTAGCATGAACAGAAAACATGAATGTTAAGAGCTAGTATAGTCGAGCATTTTGAAAAATAGTGTGTTTAATTTAAATTCTTCCCTCTTGTGCTTATTTACACTGCAATCAAGTACATTGTGAAACAAATACTTGCTCATCAAATGAAGCACTTCCTCTCGCATCCAGTCTTTTGCTGTAGGAAAAAGAGTCAACCCTTGAACACCAATTTCAGTGGTGCCAAAGGGTCATAAGTAGGAAGTAGGGGTGGGTGTAACTTGTGTTATTCTGTGTAATGTAATCAAGCGGAAATACCCAGTAATTCCACAAATTTATGCAGAATTATGTGAGAAGAATAATTCTGCATTGAACGCTATTTCTTTGTGCAAAAATGCCCCTTCATGTCCAAAATGGACGTGAGGATGCATTGTGGGCTAAGGAATAGCGCTAAATGTAACAAACCACAAAAGTGAGCAGCTGCTCTCGCTCGCTAAATTTGCTTGTGGGGTAGAATGTTCCTCCTACTTACTCCCTATATTTAGCACTAGTTTCTTAGTGCAAAATGCACTCTTTTGTCCAAAATGGACATGAGGATGCCTTTTTACACTAACATACAGCGTTAAATGCAGCAGAAGAAAAATAGCGAGTGCAAGCTGCTGCTCACGTTCGCTAAATATGTTCTCGCGATAGGATTTTTTTATTTTTTATTTTATTTTATTCCATGCACAAAATAAATGCGGAATTATCAAAATTACATCAACGTAATTGAAATTCTGCCCAGGGCTAGTCACAAGTTGGCAGACTTGGTAGGTGAGCTCCAGCCACACAACATGAGCCAACCATTATTTTGTATGATGTATGAGGGGAGCAGGAGAAAGCGGATGCAGGAACACAGCGGTAGCAGCAGGGATGCAATCAACCCATGCCATCCTGGGCTCTTGAAAATATTTCCAAACTCCACTTTTCCTTCAGCGCTAGACCGATGGTGGTCCTCTGTGGTGATCCCAAGTTTCAGCCCCAAGCAGGCATATCCACTAGAAAAAGGTTTGGGCTAAAGCATGTTGATTTAACAAGAACAGGAAAACAGATAGAAACCTCTATCGTCGACCACAGTGGTGAGGACAATCCGGGAACGGACAGGTGAAGGTTGAGCCCCACATTCATATTCAGCAGATGGCTTATATCATATTCTAATGGCACTGTTCCACCAGTTCCATCTACTGGGTTGGCTCCCACCACCACTTTTCTCACCCCTGATGCCTGACCTTTCAGAAAAGCCAGAATATGGCATCAATGGTGAGTCAGAGACCACATGTCAATTGATAATGCAGCATCTTGATGTGGAGGAAAACATAGGGCCTGATTTACAGTTTGACAGAGAGGGTGTACCATATCCACCAAACTAAAGGTCCGTCTGCCTCGTTTAGATTCAAGCATGTCAACAGCAAAGACTACTCGTATCCGCTGCAAACATTCAACTCAACTGGCCCAATGGAGTAAGGGCCAAGATGAAAACGATGGATTTAACCCAGATCTGAGACTGTGGGTGACTGTTTGATTTGTTCAGCATTCCATTCATTATCTGTTCTTTTTGCAATGGGTAGAATAAAGCAGGAACTAATGAGGCCACTCCACTAGAGTTAGTAGGCACTGACTGGAGATATTATTAACCTTACTGTTTAGAAATATGCCTGCTGCAACCCTTTGTCTATCTGGTAACCAGTAGACTGAAGTGAAATTAATGAAAGCAAAATGTTGCGGGGTATTTTTTGGCTGAGAATGAATATGGCAGCAAAGTTTTGGGTGCTTTGTAATTTACTCATCATTTTTGTGGGTAGAACTCAATACATGACAATATAGTAGTCAATGCATAAAAGGACCTCAGGGAGCCCAAATGAGATTAAGTAATGGGTCTAGGTACAATTCCACAAATGCAAAGTACGTAAACAAGTATCTTCTTCGTCACTTCGCTGACTTGTCCTGATGAGAACGAATGTCAAGTTTTTTAAAGAGACATTTATAAAGACTGTCAATAGAAAAAAACCTTCACAAGAAAGTCCCATCTTCTTTTCGCACACACTTTAAGGTGCGGATTTTCTGTTTGGTATTATCCTACTGAATGTAGGAGCCTAGAGGGGCAATAGATTCAGATCTTATCCTTCAGGAACACATGACTATTGCTATTCAAGGTCTCGTGAACTAAGCAGGATGATTTAAAATGTCCCTCTGCTTAACATGCAGCCAGTATAGCGCACTGATAGGATTGAATATCTGGGCAAACATGTGATCTTCTAGGCCGGATATATTGTTGTGAGTCTGGTGAAGCTGGTATGTTCAATGAGGTGGCATACAGCAAGTTCCTTTAGTCCAGACAGAGGGCATGGATATTGTTGTAGCTGTAATCGCATCCACCTGATTTAGTAATGTGGCCATTTTCAGAGGTTCACAATTACTACTCACAAGAGTTGCCTAGTGAGTTGACAAGTGTCAAGTGTAGAAGACCTATCCTACAGGGATGGAACACATACCCCGTACCAAGCAGCAGAAAAACAAATCAACAAAGATCTTCACAGTCTCTAACAAACATCACCTGTCTAATAGTTGGATAAAAACTTTAAAAGGAAATCAGTTTTGAAACTTTCTGTGGAAATGTTTTAAAATGATTGGATGTCCACCATCAACAGCAGGTAGGGGAGATATTAGACTTCCATTTGTGTAAAAGAATTCATCAGCATGCTTACTTCTCCTGTCTCTTGACTTTAATACTGCCCTAAAGGTTCTGTTCTGAAATGCTTTGTCTGGACCTAATAGTAAAAATATAGTATGGTTTTCTGACTTCGACATGGAGCACAATACATTTTGGACATATCACATTACCTATGGTATTACAAATGAGCTTCATTAACCAATGCTGTTACACAACCAATGCCATTTTATTAGGTATACTTCTACTAAGCAAATAAAATTGGGCTTTAATGTGAGCTACTAATAGGTTCAAATATTGTATTGTATTGTAGTATTTATACAGTGCTAAGCACCCCCTTTGCAGGGCACTGAAGTGCTTAACTAAATGTATATCAAGCTACACCATGTAGGGTGTATGGTTGCAAAGGTGTTGTCTTTGTTTTGTTATCCTATGTGAAAAGTGTTTCCATGTCATGAGTGAGGACAACTGAGGTGCAGTTATCGTGCTACAGGACGCAGCGCGTAGCAGTGTGATGGATGATGAACTATGAAAGACAGACATGCAGGTTTATGGTTTTCAGTAAGCTGACAGCTCTGCAGGTCTCTTATTGTATTTCTTATGATTCTAGTCTGCACTACTGCACTGGGTTGTCCAATCTGGTATTTTGTGAGTATAGTTGTAGTCCTGTGCTGGCATGGTTGGAATGAGGGAGAAATGGAAAGATCTGCTGGGAAGTGAATTTTTTACTATCATCCCAT
The DNA here is from genome assembly GCA_963921515.1 of Calotriton arnoldi. Taxonomy (NCBI): domain Eukaryota; kingdom Metazoa; phylum Chordata; class Amphibia; order Caudata; family Salamandridae; genus Calotriton; species Calotriton arnoldi. The sequence continues at coordinate 1,283,990 of CAWUFW010004226.1, read as the reverse complement.
ATCTGAGTAGCATTGTAAGATGTAAAGAAGGAGTCAGAGCATATAGATATGAGGAACCTGCAGTTGTGGACTAGATTAAAGGCCTCCAAATTGTCCAGCAGTGTGGGACACATGTCTTCACTTAATCCATGCCTGTTCGTTTGGTGATGTCTGGGTTTTGGCTGTGTTAATTCATTTTTATATACCGCTAACCAGGCCCTGTGAGGCATCTTAGCATCTGTACTGTGACTAGAATAATACACATACAACATATATAATAAGAAACAACTGAAGATTAGATTAACAAAGAAAAGGTAAATAATGTGCTAATTACACACCCCAGAAGTATAGAATGTGGCATATATGAAAAGTGAGAGAGGACTTACATGATGGAAAGAAGTTCAGATGTGTAAAGAATATGTAAATGAATGAACTAGGTGCTACAATTGGTGCAGGTGTATATTCAGGTATTGATTGATTGACAGTACATGTGTGTGCATTGCTAGGGATGTAGCTTAGGGACAGTCTGTTGTCATGTACTGTAGAGAAAGTGTCTGCATAGCATTAGCATTTTATTTAAATAGTTTCCTGGATTGAGCTTAGAGACAGCCTATTGTCACTTACTTTAGGGAAAGTGGATCACATCAGCTTTTTAAGTTCTTTTTTAATAAGCTCAAAAGATGGGACTTGGCGAAGGTCAAAGGGATGTTGTCCCAGATACAAAGACCAGAGGCTGAGAAGGACTGATCCGTCTGTTTATGGAATTTTGGAAGTCTAGCTTACCGGTCTCTTTGCTCCAGGCCAGGTGTTTGCCGCTGACAATGTGAATCTTTTGTGACAATTATACTGGGTTAGTTTAGTCAAATCTTGAGTAGATAATGAGTGATAGTTTGTAGGCACATCCAGATTCCAAGAAGGGATTCTGCCCAGTGGTGGCTTCTAGCTGGGGAAAACAGTGCGGCAGCGCGGGGGGAGGGAATAAAAATATTAAAACTTACCTGCAGCCTGACATCTGCTGCCTTTTCAGATGATGTTACACAGGCTCCCAGAGTCCCCTGCACCAATCCAGACTCTACTTTCATGCCAGTACTACCCAGCATGAGAGAAGCGTAGAGATTGGGCAGAGCGGGCTGGTTCCACGTTCCAGCAGGGACTGGGACCCTGTGTTCCTGAGCCTGCCGATATCTCCAAGCAATAGCCTGGAGATGTCCAAGTGCGCATGTTGGTTTGGCCACCCTAAGATGGCCGCTCAAACCTACATGTGCACTGGCAGTGCCCTGAGCCCACCACTCCTCCTGCACCTGATAGCCCCACTCTCACGACTCGGTGGCGGCTTTGGAGTAAAATTAAATTATAATAAATCAGTTTTATTAACTGCTTTATTATCATTTCATTTTAAATGCGTCTGCTGGTTCCGCCATAACGGAGGAGCCGCCCCTGATTCTGTAACGTGCTACACTGAAAGGAATCAGCCAACGGATGGTTGTTGAAGCGAGACTGACCTTGTGCAATCGGCAGATTGATGCGGGCAGAGAGTATGTCAACTCCTGCTGACAGCTCACTGTAGTCAGTATTGAACCCTTCCAGGGTGCCCATGTGTGCACATGTGCACACGAGTGTCGTGTGGGTAGCAGATGCCATGTGAGCAGAATTAACCCCAGTGCAGGACATGTACCCACTTCAGTGCAGATGATTCTATTGGATGCTCAGGGCTACTCTTTCATATTGATAAGTATATACGTATGATAGAAAACTGCACCATGACATGTTTATCAGTAGCTCTTGATTGCACACAGCTGGCATCCCCTCCACTGTGAGTTACTGGCATGGCAATGATGCTTTACATGCAGGGTTGATGTAGGTAAATGGCATAGTAATGTGTATTTCACAGTCTTGGGCATCATGGCATTATCAGCATGAGGGTCAGTTATGACTAGCAGACCCCTGGCACTCTGAGAGCGCCCCGGCCTAGCTGAGCATCAGAGCTCATCCCTGGCAGACTTGTGTTTTGGGCAGAACTCTCGCACTGGTGAGCAGCGCCACAAGATAGCTGGCGCATTGAGCATCATTTGAGCATCACCTTAGCACGTTGGGCAGACATCTGGCGCTCTGAGAAAGCCTCAGCCTTCCTCAGCATTGGCTCTCCTCCCTGGCGGAATTGAACTATGAGCATAGTTGACAGAGCTGGACTGCATCAGACATGCTGGCACACTGAGTGCTATATTAGCAACATCCGAGCACTGTTAGCAGACCCCTAGCTCTGTGAGCAGGCCTCTGGCGCTCTGAAAAAGTCTGAGCCTACTTGAGCATCAACACTGCTTCCATCATACCATGAGCATAGCTGGCACAGCTGGGCAGCATCGCATTCATGCTGGCACATGGACCGCCATATTACCAGCATCTGGGCACTTTTAGCAGAACCCTAGCACCACAACCAGGCCTCTGGAACTCTGAGAAAGCCTCATTCTATCAGAGCATCAGCGCTCCTCCCTGGCAGGCTTGTGTTTAAGCAGAACTCTGACACAACTGAGAAGCACCACGTCAGGCTGGCATATTGGGCACCATATTAGCAACACTAAGGGCTATATAGTTGGGAGCACGTTGGAATATTTGAGAAACACTTAGATTTATGTTGGAGGAAGCCTGGCATGTGATGGCAGAGTCCAGGCATATAACAGACTCATTTCTGATAGAAAGTTTTAATGGACAATTAACTGGCAGAGGATCAGTAATGAGCATTCAAAACTGGTGTCATTGGATTTTCAATGGGTATTTTCCAGCTGACACTTTATATCAGATAGTTTTTGCTTCTCCCGTGATACAAACGAATTTGCCTGTTGTGTGTCCTGGATTTGCAAAAGCATAGTTCTGACCCATTTATTTTTCAACAGTCTTCTGCCAGAGAAACCCCCCCTTCCTCAAAATCACAGTCGTGTGGTAGAGACTTGTAAAGGTAGACCCATAACTTTCCGTAGACACAAGGAACAGATCACGGTGATCTTCAAGTCACTCCATTGGCTCCTGGTCAAAGAGAGATCCCAATTTGATACCCTTAGTCCTGTCCATATATCTGTCCATGGACAGGCTCCCAGCCATATAACCGAAAGTCTCCTGAGTAGACATCTGAGAACTGCTAACCAGAAGACTCCGACCACCCCCAACCAGGGCCGGACTGGCCATAGCGGGCACCGGGCATTTCCCCGGTGGGCCGCCAGGGTGGAGTCAGGTTTTGGGCCCCTGGTGGGCCGTTTTTGTTACAGGGCCGTTTTTGCAGCATAGCTGCAGTACCGGCCCATGTAACAAAATCGGCCAAAACCGTCCCTGGCAAACAGCTCGGCCGCACCCCCAAGACCCCGGGGGGCCAGCCGAGCTCTTTGCCAGGGTCGGTTTTGGTTCCCAGTACAGCCCTGCCCCCAACCACCCTCTCGCCCAAGAATTGTTGTCTACCATTTGGTCCAAACCTCTCTCCCACCATTCTGTTTACCGTTTATCTCATAGCACTCTGACGCAGCATCAGTGCACTATTTACAGCTGCTCAAAAACCTAAGTAACTGCTATGTCAGTGCTCAGTAATGTGATGTGTTCATGTGTCTGCTGACCAGTGTTGCGCTTGTTAAAGTGGAGGGTGTGTTGATCAATCAATCAATGGCCATTTATAGAGCGCACGGCTACCTCACCAGAGGTGTCCCGGCGCTAGTAAAACGGACTAGAGAGACTGAGTTGATGTGTAGCAGCACCTGCTGTGAAGTCTCTGACATCAATGAACATCAGTGCTGTCACTTGTGGTTCCAGGTTCTTCACAGACCTGTGGAACTAGCTCTGAAGGAGAGAGGGAGGACCTGGAATGAACTGTGCCCTACTGAAGGTCACCCCTACGAGGTGTTTATGGTCTGTAACTTCTGGGATTTCCTAACTTCGGAAACAAAGACAGAGTGGTGCTCCCTGCAGGGCTCAGGCCGGGCGCTACTTGTAGAGAACGTCCGCCTCCAGCACCCCCAAAAGAGATGGAACTTCCTGTTCGGAATTTTTAAGGTTATTACAGGGAATTAAAGTAGGATCTTCATCTCCCAGTCTGCTACCCTTCCGTTTCTGAGATATGACATCATAGGTTTCTAATGAGAAATTATTCCCTTTTACTGTTTAAAGTCAATTATTATTAAGAATGCATTCCAACCATGGAAAGCACAGAGGAAATATCAGGTTTTTAGTTATTCCTTATAAAAACGATGTAGGATTCCCGAAATTATGAGAGTGGGGGTTGCGAAAATTACTTAAAATGGGTTTGAATGTGTGAATGTAACTGTTCTTTTGTAAACTAAAATCTCTGGTATATTCTTAGAGAGTCTCTTAGAATTGTAGGCACAGTCATATAGAGGCAAAGATTAAGAGTTGCTTACAAACATACGCACTCACGTAGATAAATGACAAATGTAGATACAATTATTAAACGGGTTGTTGCATGAACTATTTACTATGTTGGATTCAAATGTGTGAATGTAAATATGTTATTGTAAATACAAATGACTGTTCATAGCTCTATATATATATACATGCGCAGACGTATATGCATGCAGAGAAAGATACAGATATGCGCGCGGCACAAACACTCTTAATATCACGATTACTAGTATAATCTAAATTCATCCTCCATTTTCGGAAGCCAGGTGAGGGCGACGCCGACACTGTGGATCAGCCTGGGGTGTCTTCCATGGATTTCCCACGGGGCCTTCTCTGTTTGGTCTTTTCTACGTTATTTCCTCCAGGAATTTCCCAGATGTCCCCTTGGTCTTTCCCAGAGGATGACACCTGGCTCTGGTCACACCTCGCCCGCCCCTTTTAGTGACGTCACTCTGCACAGGGCTACCCTGCGGGGGATCTCACGTGCCTCTTAAGGGTATATAACCTCTGTCAGGACAGAGACACAGCATCTGCCAACACCAGAAGCTCCCCCTGTCCCTGCCTGTCAGCACCAGAGAGCGCGAGGCAGAGCGAAGGACTGTCCCAGGACAGAGACAAAAGAGACCCCTCTCAGGTCGACGACAGAGATAGACTGCGGGGCACAGGAGGTCCATCTCGAAAGACAGAAACTGATTGCAGAGACAGAGAAAACTTTTCTCAGGACAGAGGCAGACATCAGTGCAGAACATGTTTCAATGCGCCTTCCAGGTGAGGCCCTGCTACAGGCATCAGGTTTTGGCCCCTCTATTGGCTGTATTTGTATATTTTTCGTCTGTTTGAGAGTCATAATTTGCTTCCATAGTCCACTTAGATTGATTGAAAGCCTTTCTCTTGATCTCGCTATTCATTTGTTGTTTTTTTTAGAAGGAAATCTTCTAAAATACAACAGTGTATTTACTTATTAGAAAATGTATGTCGCTATAATACTGGCTTCACATGTTTATTCGTTTTTTTCACCTTGGCATTCACATACTTTTTATGTACTTTTTATGCTCTCATACTTCTTAATAAGTGTTTTTTCCTTCGTAAATATATGTTTGTGAATAATAGGAGAACACCTTTTATTCTTACCTTGCCATGTGTTTTAATATCGCCAGTTCTGAGAGACCATTTGTCATGTGTTTCTGTGATGTTCATAGTATGGACGTGCCTGTCTACCGTGGGGAACCGGGTTCGAGTCCCGGCAGAGGCCCTCAACATTCTGTGATTCTGGGTAAATCACTTAATCTCCCCGTGCCTAACAAAATGAGTGTGTCGGTCTGTAACGCAACTGGTGATCGTGTAAAGCGCTCTGATACCTTCGGATCGAGTTCGCGCTATTTACGAGAAATCGTAAATCTGAGGCAACGCCAAAAACCTTCACTTCAGGGGAGGTGAAAGGGAGACGCAAGAAGGAGAAATTTCTTTATTTCTCCTCGTTTTTTTCCTTTTTCTATTTGTGCTGCATTCTGCAGCACTCTTAGAAAGAGGAAAAAGCCTCTTGTGATTGTTTTTGTGCAGGAAGGCTTCACTTCCTGCACAAAAACAATCATCCCCACAATGCAGGCAAACTTGCACCATGGTGCAAAGGCGCCTGCCTTGGCGCACGGCAGCCCATTGTGTGCCGGCGCAGGGGAAAATGACAGGAATGCACTGTATCTGATAGATATGGTGCATTCCTGCCCTTTTCTTTTGCCGTAGGGCAACGCAGCAGGAAGGCCTGTGGCGCGGCCCTACAGCAAAACCTTATAAATGAGGCCAAAAGTTTGATACTGTGCCAGCTGATATCACTCTTCACACTGCTTCTCTCCCAACATCCAATCAGAATGCCTGCACCAGAACAGAGATCACCTGCAGTATGTGGTCTGCTATCACAGGCCAAAAGATTGGCATCATCTGTCATAGTGTTGCGATCAGATATATGCCAACTTAAGGTGCTGGCATAAAATGCTAGAATGGTTCCTATAATGTAAGGGTACTTTCATCATATGTCAGTGTGCTGACTTCATATGCCAAGGTGCTTGCATTATTCATCAGAGTATTACGTGTTCTCCCCTCTGTGATGGAGTAGTTGTGGTGCCAGTGCTGCAGCTCATGCGCAAGTCTATGGCTGTTTATATACCATGCTCTAACTACCGATATCCCAGGCAATGTGTCATGCTGGGACAGCTCATGTTCCAACCTTGAATTGCTTAAATGCCAGGCCGAGACTGCCCATGGGCCAGGCCGAAGTTACTCATTTGCCAGTCATGGACTGAAGTATGACAGACTGGGGTTGCTAACAGTGACCACCCTCAGATCTCTCCTTTGTTATTACCCCTTCTCTGTCATCTTCTTCTGGACTCTGATGCTTTGTGTTTCTGCCTTTTAGCTCTTTACACTCCCTTCCATGTTCTTATACAATGAAACAACTCAACTAATATTGCTTTCTCCCTTCATCCAGAAACCACAAGCCATCCTCAGGCTGTCCAGACAGGTGCACACGGCAGCGGTGGAAGGTAAGTGTCTGTGTGCGCTCACTGCCCTTGGTTTGAGGTCACTCTGTATTTTTTGTGTCGAGTTTCTGGTTCTGGTGTCAGTCCCCTGCTCTGATGCAGCTCTGTATACCCTGGGCCCAGTTACTGGTTCTGATGCCACCCTCATTGGGCTTGGATCGCTCTGTATCTCATGGGCTCAGTTACAGGTTCCTGTGTCACTCACCCTGACTGGGGTCCCTTATATCATGCTCCCAGTTTCTGGTTTTGGAGCTGCTGGCACTGGTTTGATTCTGCATTCAGTCTAGAACGCCAAGAGTCCTGGGTAATGATTGTCCCATATAAACAACATATGGTCCGGATCAGCTGGATTTGTGTCTGATGCCGACCCAAAATGCCTGTAGTTCTGATCCTGTCTCTTCTCCTCATTCAGTGCTGGAGGGCAGCCCCCTGGAGAAGGCGGTCACTAGCAGCTTTGCTTCCTTCATACATGGAGTCCAGACAGATCACCTGTCCCAAACTGTGCGGCACCGAAGCAAGCGTATGATCCTGGACAGCATCGGCGTTGGACTGGTGGGAAGCACGACTCATGTGTTCAACATCGCCCTAGGATACTGCCAGGTAAGAAAAGACACTGAACACACTAAGCAAAACGCCATGCAAAATACAACAATTAAAAACCCTTTTTAGGCCAAGAGTGTTACTATATTCCTGTGATCCTGCCATGTCAAAGGCTACAGGTACCACACCACGGAACACACCATATAACACTGATGTAACATCAATCCATTAAACCCCTCTAGGCCAGCTCTGTTCACCGTCTCCCTTTGATCCAGCAAGAGACATGGGCCACAAAAAGCATACAATTGACCACCTAGCAATTAAAAACCCTATAGACCATAAGCTCCTCGAGAGCCTATGAAATTAAGGCAGACAGGGTCCAAACTAGAAAGCACACCATGGACTACACGTCCATTAAAACCCTGTACATCAGCGGAATGCACCATCTCCCAGGAGTCATGTCAGGTAAGGCGCGTCTGGTAGCAAAATGAACAACACATCTTGTAACACACAAGCATTAAAACACCCTGCAATGACTCAGAAAGTAAGCATGGCCATGAGATACTTGAAGAGAAAAGGAGACATTGACTTAAAGCAAATCTTGCATCTAACCAAGCAACACACCATTAACCCCTCACACATGAAGTAACCCTCTAGAACGACAGTGTGAACATCCACCCAGAATAATATGTAAGACTAGAGAAAGACCAAGTCACAAAATCCACCATGATTTACTCTTCCACCATGAAATACTCATCCACTAATCACACCCCAGGCGGCCTTCAGAAGCTACACAGTTAATATTGTGATGACCCTGGCAGGACTGCGAGCATGGATTAGGGTACCCAAATAAACATTGGCCCCTCTGATCCCCTATACAACTGTGCTTCAGAAACACTACATCTACTCGCAGAGACACCTTACCTGCTCCTGTGTTTCTTCTAATAGACACCACCATGTATGAGGTGTACGATCCTGTGTTTAGAGTTGAATAATCCACATTCCCACAAGCTCCATTGTTCCTCCACTAGGTGTCTAGGTGCACTGTCTATTCCTAACTTAATTCTGTCTCCAACAGGACATGTACTGCTTGTCTGCCATCAGCTCTGTGTATGGAAGGAAAGGATTGAGACTCCCACCTACGCTGGCTGCATATGTCAATGGAGTAGCGGTAAGGATTTTGAAAGCTGTCTATCACTTTATCCCTCAATCATAGACTAAGAACGATGGGGCAGATTTACAAGCCCCTTGCGCCACTTTTGCGTCACTTTTCCCATGTTAAAAATGACGCAAAAGTGGCGCAAGGGCCTTGTAAATAAGCCTTGATGAGTTTATGAGAATTTTGCTTAAATGCTGTCTCTGTCAGTGTTCAATCTTGTCTGTTTCCACTTCTGTAAAGAATCTGTACTGGGCATTGGCACACTCACTCAGCAACAAAATCTTAGAATGTGGATCCTTCACTTCTGTATATTGTTTCCATACGTCGATGACAATCTCTGTGCTTAACATCACTTCCTGACACACCCTTAATTAAGGACCTTCTAATCCTCTACTGCTCTTCTAATAGGCTCACTCCATGGACTTCGATGACACGTGGCACCCTGCCACTCACCCATCAGGTGCTGTGCTGCCGGCTCTAATGGCTGCCTCCCAGATGTTGCCCGTGGGCTTCCGACCCAGCGGCTCAGACTTCCTGTTGGCATTCAACGTGGGCATCGAGGTGCAAGGAAGGCTCATGCGTTTCTCCAGTGAAGCCAGCAATATCCCTAAAAGGTTTGTTTGATGTCCACAAAGGGCAAAATATCCCATGACCAGCACACGTTGCCCATAGGGGGGGTGCAGGGTCTCTCGGGCATGGTTATGATGCTCAGAGAGGGTAGAAATATTCCATGTGTAATGTGTGAGATCCCTAGAGAGGGGGAATGTTATGATGTGTGCCCGATAGGCGCATAGCAAAAGGCACACAGATGATGGACGCATAGGGCAGCAACATCCGCAAGAGGAACCTATGATGCAAACAAAATCATGTATGTGGATAGCACACAATATAATGTAAACATGGTAACATTTATTTTTCCGTTCACTGTAACTACATTATTTATTTGTGTCAAATGCTTGATTAGATCCTATCATTTTTTCTATGTTTCTTCGTACTGCATGATAGCATTAATGTCTGACATGCGTTGAGTATATTTCCGTAGTTCACACTTATTGTTAGCATTACCCCTCTTCTAAACCTATTTTGGTATTATCATTATTCCATGTCTGACACAGTTCTTTGTATTTCCTTCAGGTTCCACCCTCCTTCTGTTGTTGGCACCATGGGCAGCGCTGCTGCTACATCAAAACTCCTATCATTGAGTACAGAACAATGTGCCCATGCTTTGGCGATCGCTGCCTCTCTGGCAGGGGCACCTATGGCCAATGCGGCAACTCTTGCCAAGCCTCTCCATATTGGCAATGCGACCCGCTTTGGGATGGAAGCAGCACTTCTAGCTGCCCGTGGCATGGAAGCCAACCCACTTATCTTGGACGATGTGCCTGGCTGCTCAGGGTTCAGTGCTTTCTATGGGGACTACCAGCCCTCGGCCCTGGCAATGCCAGATCAAGATTACAGCTTTCTGTTGGAGAAGCAAGACATCGCATTCAAGAGGTTCCCAGCTCACTTGGGCATGCACTGGGTGGCAGACGCTGCCATCTCAGTCAGAAACCGAGTCACCAATATAACGGGCTCCTTTAACCCTGCTGCCGTCCGTGCTATTCTTTTGAGGGTCCCAGTCTCCAAGTATATCAACAGGCCGTTCCCAGAGTCTGAGCACGAGGCACGACACTCCTTCCAATTCAACGCCTGCACAGCCCTCCTGGATGGCGAGGTGGGCATCTCTTCCTTCAGTGAGGACAGCCTGAGGAGACCAGACCTCATCAACTTATTGAACAAGGTAGTGGTAGAGCACCCTGAAGACAATGTGGCTAATTTTGACAAGATGTACGGAGAAGTAGTGCTGCTCCTGGAGAGTGGAGAGATCATGACAGGCAGATGTGACACCTTCTATGGACACTGGAAGAAGCCCCTCAGCCAAGAATCACTCCATGAGAAGTTCCTCTCCAATGCTACCCATGTGCTCCACAAAGACCAGGCACAAGCAATTATTGAGGTGGTGAAGGAGATAGAAAGCCTTGCAGACTGTTCACAACTGGCATCCTCCCTGCAGTAAATGTGTTCAATTAAAATTCATCCCTCTCTCAAAGTGGGAGTAAAACTGTAAATGAACTACCAGGTGCAATTATCTTTTCATTAACTTGTTTTACACAAGATTGAAAATTGACTCAAGGAGAGGGACGTTAGCAATACATTGTATAAAACGACGAGAGTGAATCATGTCCTCTGCTATCATGAAAGGTGCAGTTATGTCTCACAGTACAGTGAGGTCCCCTTTTAACTTAATGCAAATACAGGAGCATCTGGCTGGCCAGAAACAATATGCTTAAGTTTCCTAGTACCTCATCAGTACTTTGTAAGGACTGTAAAATGCAATTTGTATTTATTGTTATTTATTTTTTGTTTATTTATTGTTTAAAAAATGTGACCTCATCTTACTGAAATACCATTTCTTTTTCCAACTAAGTGATTCTCACCCAGTGGCCAAAGATAGGAAAAGCTGGATCTTCAATTTTACTCTAGTACTGAATTCTCCCTGTGCTGCGCTCTCTCATGTGTACTTTTCTAAAAACTCAGGACAAAATAGGTCACTGCAAGGACTTTCTATTTCAATCTCTCATGTTTTGTCAGTGAAACGTATTTTGTGCTTTCTGTGGTATTTATTTAATTTTGAATAAAGTCTCTGAATCTTTTGTACATTGATTGTAATTTTTGATATGTGAAGCCGCTGACATTTTAGATGTTAACTTACAGGGTGGTCACAGCTTGGTGACAGTAAGACTGGATTCTCTCACACACAGACCTTACATATGAAAGTCTCCTTTTCAGCTGTTGCTTAACATGGCAGCCCTCCTACTAGAGTTTCACAATCTTCCCTGTTTTTAGAAACTTCCCTTGCATGCACAACTACTCATATAACAGCCGGAATATACATATCTGAACAAGTACCAAAGATTGATCTGATCATGGCACACATTTGAAATGTTAACATTTTTCGGCTGTTGTCATCCAGTTTGCACCACTGTGGAATTTCTAAATCCCCAGTGCTCACAAACTGGTGCCATGTGTGCTGGAAAGTGGAGCATATTGTTAATCAAACATGTGGGAATACACAGAAAATCATACATTTTGCCAACCAATTCTGTGACCCACTCCACTCAGTCAAATGTACTGACCAATATTTAAAAATGCCATATAGTAAACCTAGTTATGACAAAGAGAGGTGGGAGGTGGAGTTTTTTTTATCCTTTCCTACATGCATTCGTGATGGGATTGCCGTTTGTGATGTATGAAATTTCAAATGTCTATTGAGATCTGTTGGGAAAATATAGGTACAGTTTGCAGGCTAAACTGAAAGTGATTCTAGTCAGACAAACATAAGTCCTCCTGTATGCAGATGATTTGTTAATTTATTTCTAACAAGTCAGCATCTCTAATACTACTTCAGATAAAATCCTAGGTAATTGATTTACAGGTTGAGAAATTTTGAGTTGAGTACTATTTGGTGTTTCAGTTCATTGTCAAACTACACATAATTATTGGAGAGCTTCTCAAGCTTTGTAGTAAATACTTTAGTTTAAAAATATCTGGATATTTGATATAGACTGATGGTGGGTCTATGTCCTTACTGCCCCCTATAACAAAGTTTTGTTGTTTGCATAAGGGAATAACAAACCCTTTTAATGAGCTCATCCAGGACACAGTCTTACATTTTTAAAAGCAACCATTTAGGATGTTTCCCAGTCGTACATCAAAGACGACAGGTCAGGCACAATTTCCAGGTATACTACTGGGTATGTCATAGTTCCTGTTCCAGGGCTCCTCTGTTCCTGAGGTGGAATTTTACATAAAGTACTATTCTGCCCTGTGAAAATGATGCAAACCAAAGTACAATTATAAATTATTTCTTTTAATTTTTCCTCCATTTTCCCTGTCCAGAAACCCCTTTCCCCACATCCCCTCTAAATTTGAAGGTAAATGGTTCCCTGTACCACCATACTTGAGGAAATACTCCAGCTCTGTGATCAAGTAAAACTGTGACCATTTCTATATTGGGAAAAGTCAGATTTGAGTTTGTGATTTCCAACAAGCTTAGCAGATGGTAGGGGTTTAAAATACTTCAATGCAAACCATGCCTTGACCTACTCACTCCCACCCTTTGCTTGGGCTTTACTACTGCAGGTTTTTCTGCACTCGTGGTGGAGTATTCTGCAGTAGCAAAATCTTTTACCCCTGTCAGGATTTCTTCTGAATTCTGAAGGAAGTCTTGACAGGTGTATATGAACTCACTTTCTGCCATAAACAAACGTTTACAGAAGAAACTGGCTTTGTGCTCATTCTTGTATACTTATTTCAGTGTCCTGATGAAGGCTGCAGTCATGAGTATTCTGAGGCTGAAACAATATTGTTGTCATCTTTTGAACACATTTTGACAATTTAGAACTGTGTAAGGATAGATTGTAACAACCTCTAAATACATTAGGGAATGAGTTGAGCGAAAATTAGCTAGTTTGGATATGGCTGGTGTGCAAGTTAGACATATCAGAGTTAATGAGGGTATTAGATGTGAGGTATTTTCACATTTTGAAATGTCTGAAATTTTATTATATAATTTTTCTGAAGTTTATTTTTTGTATAACTTTGTCTTTGAAAAACATATATATTGTTATTAAATATGGTGAGCTTTAGTAGACTGAACTATATTTCACAATGGAATTGTGTTTTTGTCAGTGCTTAATTTAAGGCATCTGTTGCTGGTGCGGCGCACCAGCATTCATTTTCGGGGATTCGCATGTACTCTTTCCTCTACAAACTTTAATCCATAACATGAGAGAGAAAAACACAAAAGGCAGACAGAAAGAGGATGTGAAAGGCGGAAAACAGTGACAAAGGAAGAAAAGAGGGATGACAAAGAAACTGCAAAAGAGAGATAAAGAGGCAGGGAGTGTCTGGTGGTGGATTAATGAGGCATAAGATGGAATAAAAACAACACAACCTTGGGATTCAGCACATCAAACTTCGATAGTGCAGATCAAGGCCTTCTGAACAAAACTTAGTCCTCCAGCACTTATTCTTGTCCAAATTAAACACTGCTTTTTGTGCTTTCTAAATAGTTGCTATATTCCATTCAGAATAAACCTAGAATGTTTATGTAACATTATTGTTTATGACCCTAAGCATTTGGGATCAATTTTATTTGTTACGCATTTACAGGTAAGAATGCCCAAATTTTCTATAACCACACATACATACAATCATTTAAAATCACTCACCATACAATAATAAAAATATAAGCAAAAACTAAAACTGTGGAAAGAATTTACACCGTTAGAGCCTGCTAACAGAAACTATCACTCTATATTTGGGCATATCTAAACAATTTTAAACAAACTGTACTGCGCCATATAGAGTCATATTTGATTGATCTCAAAACTCAAGTGCCGAGCATCTACTCAAATACTGACCATGTGTTGCAGATACTGAGTTCTTAGATTTTTTAGATCTAGATATACAAAGATTATGTAAATCAGTGTTTCTGTTGCACTTCTAGTGCAATTGCTGTGTGGGCTGGCCCTTCTTGATGGTTTGGGTTGGGGCCTTTCGCGCATTCAAGAAATGTTGAATTACTTCTGTGTGGGCACTGCCTCTCTCTCCTCAGAGTGAGCAAGGCTGTAACACTAGGTGTAGATGTTGGTGTTATGCAGTTTAAGTGGCAGGTTATTTTTCTCTGAGGGGCTGTTGAACCCATGTGGATGTTTGGGGGCAGTGGCTATAGTTGTAGCAGCGTGTCATCAGCCCGTACACGGTTGCACGTGTGGCTTAGTCAGTATGGCATCCTCCCTCACCTCAGGGAAGGCTTTTCAATTCTATGTTTCCCATTCCTAGATTTCCTCCTTTCAAAAGTAAAAACATGGATATTATTTAGGGGTCATCAAGGATCTCAGCTGCGACCCCTGGCTTGCCCTTTGCTACCCCTGACACTGCCTTTGGGACCCCTGGCCTCAGAAGTGGCAAAACCAGTGCTAGGAATACACGTGCAAAAAGAACAGATGATGGACGGAATGCTGAATCAATCAAAGATTCACCCCCGGTCACAGATCTGGGTTAAATCCATCTTTTTTTGCATGCCACACCATTCCAGTTTAGACCCAGCCATATGCAAATCAGTCTTGACTCTGCTCCCCATGGAAACAGTCCAGCCCGAACTGCCAGGCCAGGTCCTCCCTGGATCAGAAACAAGTATCCTGGGACCGGTTTCGGGGTTTCACCCCTCATCAGCCAGGCTAGCTTGAATCTGGTGGTGTAGCGTGCAAGGGGAGCCATGCCTGGGCATACCCTTCCCACTTAGGGTGACAAATGCAAAAAGAACAGATGATGGACGGAATGCTGATTCAAACATTCACCCCAGTCACAGATCTGGGCTAAATCCATTGTTTTTTGCACGCAATGCAATTCCAGTTTAGACCCAGCCATATGCAAATCAGTCTTGATCCTGCTCACCATGGGAACAGTCCAGCCCTAACTGCCAGACCAGGTCCTTCCTGGACCAGAAACAAGCATCCTGGGACCGGTTTCGAGGTTTCACCCTTCATCAGCCAGGCTAGCGTGAATCTGGTGGTGTAGCGAGCACGGGACCCACGTCTGGACATACCCTTCCTATTAAAGGCGACAAATTAAAAAAGAACAGATGATGGACGGAATGCTGAATCAATCAAATATTCACCCCCAGTCACAGATCTGGGTTAAATCCATCGTTTTTTTGCACACCACGCCATTCCATTTTAGACCCAGCCATATGCAAATCAGTCTTGCCCCTGCTCCCCATGGAAACAGTCCAGCCCGAACTGCAAAGCCAGGTCCTCCCTGGACCAGAAACAAGCATCCTGGGACTGGTTTCGGGGTTTCACCCCTCATCAGCCAGGCTAGCTTGAATCTGGTAGTGTAGCGAGCACGGGGAGCAACGTCTGGGCATACCCTTCCAACTTAGGGCGACAAATGCAAAAAGAACAGATGATGCACGTTATGCTGAATCAAACATTCAACCCCAGTCACAGATCAGGGCTAAATCCATCGTTTTTTTTGCACGCCACGCCATTCCAGTTTAGGCCTAGCCATATGCAAATCAGTCTTGATCCTGCTCCCCATGGGAACAGTCCAGCCCGAACTGCCAGGCCAAGTCCTCCCTGGACCAGAAACAAGCATCCTGGAACCGGTTTCGGGGTTTCACCCCATATCAGCCAGGCTAGCTTGAATCTGGTGGCGTAGCGAGCACGGGGCCCACGTCTGGGCATACCCTTCCCACTTAGGGCGGCAAATGCAAAAATAACACAAGGGCAGCTCGTCCTTATGGACGTCAGTTGTGGCTCCACTTTCCTTGTTTTCTGTCAGTTTCTTATTATAGTAATAGTGAATAATATTTACTGTCACTGTAATAAAGAATGGATTACAATTATCTGGACTATGACCCTCACTGGCACCTAAGGTAAGTAAAAATGCATTTAAATGTTTGTTCTCCGCATGCTTGCGGTCGAGAGCGCGTGTAAGTGAGAGAGAGTGTGTGTGCACGTGTGAATGTGTGTGTGTGTAAGCATACATGCGTGTGTGTGTGAAAGTAAAAATTAGATGACATGTGATGTCACTTTTGCTACCCCAGGCATTTTGGTGAATTGATGCTCATGTGTAGAAATGCATAATGCACATCGATGTCAATTGTTTAATTAGCTGTCTTCAAGGGTATAAAAGACTCCAGGAGTTTTCCAGACTTTACCACAATACAGTCGAAGTATTTTCGAGCAGCTTCTTCATCCATCAAGTCTTAATTTTTGTCTGATGTGTTCTTATTGTTCTGGTACCTTGGCCCTATTCTTCATACCTGTTTGTAACTGATCTTTCTTGAGCGTTTTTCGAAACTTGGATTCGAACTGTGCCTTTTTCTTAGACTGACCTTCAGGAGGGCTTTTTCTGCTATTTAGCTTACTTTGCAAACAATTGCTGTGTTCATGCGGGGTGCTATGTGCAAGGTTATAGTGGCTACCAGAAGGCTTGACCAAGCACACATAGACATAATGTTCAGCCCTCGACAGTCTGTTATCAGCCTAGATTATACTGATTGAATGAAACAACGAGTCAATCGCGAACTACCAGTAGCTTGTTGACACCTTCAGAGTAGCTCACAGCCTTAATTTCATTTTTTTAAAAGCACAGGGTCACATTTTTTTTAAAGTTAAGGGAAGGCTGTGTTTAATTTAAATTATTTTCCTCAGACTGCGGACAGCAGGGCCTGATAATGAGTGCTGCTGGGGTCAGACTGCAGGGCACAGATGTGAAGAATTAAAGCACTGAGGTATTTAACTCTTAAATAAGTCCTCCTCAACTCAATATTGGAGTGTGAGAACAAAATGACGTTTTTGAATGCTTTTAAATGGTAGAAAATAAATATGAAAAGTTACCTTAATGATTAAATTAACTCTTCATTTTAATTTTCATCAAATCAAAGTGTCATATTTACTAACTGCAGGACTCTAGCTCCCAATAGACACTGTGCCATATTTTTAACTGAAAAGTACATACCTCTTTTTAAAAGAGAGAAAATTAAAGTGAAGACAAATATTTCTTTGAAACAGTAAGTCTAAATGTTTTTCTCCACTTTCAATTAAGCCAATTACATCTTAATATTTTATGGAGCATGTTTCTTCACTTTAAATTCTTCCCATTTAAACAAATGGCTGTATTTGTCTGTTATAAATACGGCACTTTGTCTACAGGCCCCTGGATGCAAGGTGCCTGGTGTTTGTAAATCTGACACTTGGAAATGGGATTAAATTTAAGTGATGAGTTTTATGGCATCCATAGAAACATAAAATTAACTCTTCAGTTTAATTTTCTCCCATTTCAAAATGTCGCCTTCCAAGTTCCCACACAGCAGGCATCTTGCTCCCAGTGGTTGGAAGACACCATGCCATATTTATAACTGAAAAATGCAGCTATTAATTTAAGTGGGAAAAATTTTAACTGCAGAAAAATATTTCATATCATGAGCATTTTTGCTGAATGTTTCTGCACCTTAAATTTCTCCCATTTAGAAAAATCTATATATGTTTGTATCATACATGTAATGGTGCCACATATGACGAAAGGTATTCCCGTGCCACAAGTACATACGACATAGACTTTCAGTCACCCATACACATTTATCCCATTCATACGCACACATGTTCATACATCCCCAAAGACCACACTCTCACTGACACACATGGCAGTCCTGTCATAGTGCCTCTAATCAAAGTATTTTGTTCAAACCATAGTATCTGGTTCTAATGACATCAGGCTTAAAGTCAATGGAGATGGGCGTGAGGGTGTCTGGTAACATTGCATGAGTTGCTTACCCATCAGTAGCTCACAATGATTTTCACTGATCAGAAGTAGCTCTCATTACAGAAAAGGTTGGAGACACATGCTCTAGGGTAAAATATCTTCAACCCAAAATTCTTTAGTACTGGAAATGTTTTTCAGTATTGTTTAGGGATGTGAAGGTGCCCTAGATTTCTAGTGATAGGGCCCTCCCACCACATGAGATCAAGAGATGTTGGACTATATGAACACCTTATAACCTCACATAAAACACATTGAAGCTTTTCCACAAAATTAGTTTATTGAACATCTGAAAATTATTGCAAATACAAATCGATCTGTGAATCACACATAAAAGCAACAAGGGATCTCGCTAACATCTGCCACGGAGAAAACCTGCCTGAGGCAAACCACACATGTATAACCTATTGCAGAACATTCTAGTATCGATTATATGACTAAGTTATCACTTACATATAGGCCGGTGTATCAAGAAGATCATGGAAGAGGGTGCAAAAGACCTCAGAAAAGTAATAAATCTAGTACAGTTTTTGCTGAGGAAGCAAAATTCTAAAATCCTCATCTTGGGTGCCAAGATGTGTCATATCTTGCCTCAGAGACATGTACATTTGGTGATCAGACTTAGCATGATGAGAAAACATCACAGTTATAGGGTTACTACCATTGAGCATTTTGCAGTTCCTCTTATTCTTCGCCTTCTTTTTCTTTTAAAGCCTCATCATCTCAATATCCATTATCATCATAATCCACCAACGGATAACTAGGGGAAGCGCCCTTATCTCTAGTACGACCATTCATACAGGCAATGCAAACTCAGATAAGAACATAAATCACTAAAAGGACAACAAAAATGAGGAAGATAACCTTTAGATTCTTCAACCCCCAAGTGTAGTTTGTAGTTTAGACCAAAAGTTCCACCACTCAACTTCATCATCAACAGCATGTAAGTCTTTAAACCTTCTCATATATTGTTAATCTTCTCCTATATCTTGACCAATGTATCAGAATTATGCGCACAAAATTCAGCCCCATCTCTGGTGCAGACTCCATTCTGATAGCCAGTATGAGGCCCAGAGCATCCTGATTTGCAGAATAATAGCTCTTTGAGCCATCAATTGTGTAGTTAGACAGTTAAGAGAATTACCAGTCAAATTAGCCACTTTCTCCCACACTCTAGCAACTTGTACCTCTCTAATAGATAAGTCTGTCCCATAATTTGGAAACATAATAGCAAAGAATTGTGAAGTCTTCAAATAGATCTTTTCTTTTTTCAACTTATAGCAGAAAGAGGTGGCTGAAATTCTAATAGCAAGTACTACGTAACCAGTGAAGCATTAACCAGACCAGTCGGTGTGCAGCCTCAAATGTGCTCTCTTACCACAAATGTAATACGTTTCTGTTTGCTCTGAGACACCTCTTTGGTTAAGTAATACACTAGGTGGAAAAACAGTTCTTGGAATAACAACTTGGGTGAAATCAGAAAAGTAAGGGGTCTGTACTATGACTTACAGTCACATTGCATTCACTGGATCTTATGAATATGCTACCATTTCCTTCTTCACTTACCAGTCCTTTCACAGCGACAGCCAGATGTATAACAGGGGACAAACTTTCTTGATTGCTCAAAGGCGTAACATGCATGATATACAAGGGATTTCGTTTTACATTAAGAAGTAATCTGTCCAAGCAAATTGAGGTTGGCAGACTGCTCTTTCAATTCAAAGGGGACTTTGTCAGGAGCACACTCTAATTTGAATCAGTGAAAGTCACATGGAAACCCAGCAAACATGAAGAAAGGTTTGGATCCTGCTTGCATTGGTCCACAACTTGTAGGAAAGAATTATCTTTGTAGATTCTGGAGCGGTCCATACCATCCCTGCTGGCAAATGCAATACTATAATATAGTTGCACTATGTTGAATAATTGTACTCTAGAAGCAACCATTCTACCATCCTTGTCATGCCACAAACCATTTGGATGCCGGAGACACCACTATTTCCTCCAACTTTTCTTTAAGCCTTTAGGTGCTTGTTCGTGTACATTAGCAAAGTCACTCCAAGTGGCCATGAGGGATTCAGTAGCCTGGAACAAGAGCATCATTACATCAGAATCAGGAGACAAGGAGACAAAACATCATTCTTACTAGCACTATCAGTAAAGGAATTCCCTCAGGACACCTCTTCCCGACTGGATTGAAATGCAGCACCTTTGACTATCACTACCTCACATGGGTGTTGAAGGATGTGAAGTAAACCTTTAACATAAAGCCCATCCTTTTTTTTTAACATGTTTTTATTGCAAAAAACATACTACAAGACAGGTGTCAAAATTCACATACATCCTGTGATACATTGCATAGGGTACTGTATTAGGTACACCATAACAAATGAGCTGGGTGTCTCCTCCTTTTAACTAGAACTTATGCCCAACTAACGTCCAACCACCGGAGGGAGTTCACAGCAACAACATACCAATTTGCCCAACTCAGCAGGACATGTGTCGTTCTACAACAAATAGCAGCAGCAGCAGGACCACAAATATCAGGCAAAAGGCGGACAAGGGGGGGGCTAGCGCAAACAGGGGAGGGGATAAAGGGGGGCGAGAGGAGACAAGGGCTGACAAAGCAATAGATGCAAACCACATTACCACAATCAACATAATGCCCATTATTTACAGCAGTTACCCCAGGAATAAGGAAGCCCCTCTTTAAACAGAGGAGCCTAAAATCATGCACAGCACCGAAAGCAGTCCTTGACTCTATGAAGATGATTACACTTTAATTAGTAGATAGGATACAGGCTTTTGTGAGGGAAATTAATTTAGCAAACGTAGCAGAGTGCATTTGCAGTGAAGATCAATTTCCCACTACTTCATGTAAGGTACATGCACCATTTCCCTTCACTAGTTTCTCTTTATTATTTCAGAGACAAAGTCCATCAACATAAAACACAATATCCCAATTCGCCAAAGGTGCATCAGTGAGAATAGCGTGAGGCTTTGTAAGGTGGGCAAGGCAATTGTGAGGCTGGTAATCATGCACCATTGATGATGTTGCTGTACTATTTTCTTTTGATTGATATGATGAGTTGTCTGCATGTTGCAGGAGGGACCTCATTATCATGAGCTAATCTAGAGTTGTTTGTATTCCATTTTCTTTTTGCCTGGAAATAGATAATGTATTGTCAACATGGTCTTTAGAGTACAAGGGTGCTGAAGACTTTGACTTGCACTTTTGTGTTTTAATTGGGGATTGGATGTTCCTATACTTTTTCCAAAAAAGTGTTGAAGTTGTCTAGAAGGGTGTTGGAGTCGGATATGGAGTTCATAGGATGAGAAAAGAGTTAAAGCATTAATTTATCTATCGAGAAGTCTATGAAGTACCTGAAGGTTCGCTCTTCTCTTTTAGTTTGGGAGATACGGATGGTAAAGTGGTTGGTCCAGTCCAGAGATGAGGGTGGTTTGCATTGGACTTTTGGTAATGTTGAGAAGGTAAGGATGAGGAGGTGGTTTTTGAAGTGAGTTGGTTATTTGACATGCTGTAATATGTTGAGTGTGTCAATGAGTTTGAGGAAGGTTTCTCTTGTTTTTTTAGCTTGTGTTATCTATGAGTTTGAAGTTACCCAAAAGGGTGGGGTCAGCATGTCAGATGGATGAAGTGGCAAGCAGATCTAAGAATTCATCAATGAAGTCCTTGTTCTGCCCTGGAGGTCTCTAGATGAGATGGAAGGTGGTGTCTGAGTTTCAGAGAGTGGTAAAGGGCATGTCAGCAGCTCAATGGAGTTGAGTGTTATCTACTTGCCTAGGATGCAGAACCACAAGTACTTATTGATGACAGTGAGGCCTCTTCCCTTCTTATGTGCGAGGTCCAAATCATAGAAGCTATAGCCCATTGTAAAAAGGACATCTAGGATGTGCGAGGATATAGGGGTGAATCATGTTTCTGTGATGAAGAGAGCATTAAGTTTGTGAAAGTTGATGTGGTCAGAATTGTCTGGTGCGTTGAGTACTGCAGAGAAAGCTGCTCAGTAGTGTGATTGTGTATGATAGTTAGTGGGATGTGTACAAGATATTCTCTATGTTTTATGTGAATACTATGTGAAACTGTAAGTCATTCAGATCTGATTCTGATTGTGGGGATTGGCGGTATGGTGGGTGGGTAAAGCACATTATGAAATCTTACCTTGTAAGTTTCAGTGGCCCTTCCTGGCCTTAACAGGCCTAAACTGGCAATGCCCTTGTCTGTGTCCACCCTTAACAGTCCCAAATAGGCGATGTGCTTGTCTGTGCTTGCCTTTTGTTGTGGATGCTCGGGTGATGGGACAGCCTGAAATGTTGATTGAAGTAGGTAGAAGGCAGGAAGTGTTGTCACTTCCTGTGCAAATATATGATGGGAAATTAAGTCCTCATACCTGGCTACCTGGCTACTTCTTTTAAAGATGGTTTTGGCGGGAAACCAGTGATGTCACGTAAAGAGCAGAAGAACAATCAGCAATCAGTTTCTTTTTATCACCATGATCTTATGTCAAAACGCTGAGAGTAAAGATTTTCAAAAACACAAGGGCATGCTCTTTTTCTGTGGACCAAAGATTTAGGGGTGTCTTTCCAAGTGTGAACCTGAAGAGATGTCACAATATTAGCATTACCTAAAATGTATTGTCAACCATGGTTTGCTATTCATAAAAGAGAAAGGAGTAAGACCTTGACCCTCGGTCACTGGTCTGCTCTCTCCCCAGCAGCTCCGCGATATTCCGCACCGCCGCTGAGCCCCCTGCCTGGGTGTTCGAGGCTGCTGTCTGACCGTGGCTGCCTCTGCCGGTCCCTGCTCCCTGCTCCCTGCGTACTTCTGTTGGCTTGATTGCCTTCCGGTAACTGTATTTGGCTAATTGTATTGTTTTACTTTTGTGTGCTCTGCCGTTTGTACTGTACTCTGGTCTCCATTGTTTTCATTTTAATTTGTCTTGGGCTCTCCGAGCCCGCGTTTTCCCGCTTCCCTTCCTACCCCTGCGGCCCCTGTCCCCGCCCGTTCCCGCCTCCCAGCTGATCGTCCCTCCCCCCTCCCCTACATAATGGTGGCCGCTGCGGGGGAGCGCGAGTAAGACCTTGACCCTCGGTCACTGGTCTGCTCTCTCCCCAGCAGCTCCGTGATATTCCACACCGCCGCTGAGCCCCCTGCCTGGGTGTTCGAGGCTGCTGTCTGCCCCTGGCTGCCTCTGCCGGTCCCTGCTCCCTGTGTCCTTCTGTTGGCTTGATTGCCTTCCGGTAACTGTATTTGGCTAATTGTATTGTTTAACTTTTGTGTGCTCTGCCGTTTGTACTGTACTCTGTTCTCCATTGTTTTCATTTTAATTTGTCTTGGGCTCTCAGAACCCGCATTTTCCCGCTTCCCATCCTGCCCCTGCGGCCCCTGTCCCCGCCCGTTCCCGCCTCCCGCCTCCCAGCTGATCATCCCTCCCCCCTCCCCTACATAATGGCGGCTGCTGCGCGGTCGCGCCGCTGGTGCACCGAAGGTGCGCCTAAGGCAAGTCCGTCTGCGCCCGTCCGCGGCCAGCGCCAGGAACCCTGGATCTCCGAAACCCCGACGATACAACTCCGCAGCCCTCCACGCACTCAACCCCAGAAGACACACCGACTGCCAAAGATCCACACCAAACACCACCCATGGACAGTTCTCTTGCAGACTCTGCAAACTATCCTTCACCATCAACAGCGCCCCCATGACCGCCGAAGGATCACCGGACGCCCGCACCACCGAGGCCCTGACATGCATCCTCCTCAACGTATGCTCCCTACACAGACACGCCATAGAGATCTGGGACCTGCTCAACATCCTCTCGCCCGATGTCGCCTTCTTCACGGAAACCTGGACTAACGCCACCTCAGGCCTCGACATGGCCACCGCCATCCCCGACAGATACAAGATCCAGCGGAAGGACCGCCCCCACCGCCCAGGAGGAGGACCCGCCTTCGCACACAAGACCTCCCTCCGACTCTCCACCTCCAGCACGAACAGCTCCCACTCCAACACAGAACACCTCCACTTCCAGATCCAGACCAGCCCCAAGACCACGCTGCGCGGCACTCTCGCCTACAGACCCCCCGGACCTCGCACCCAGTCCGCAACCACCATTGCCGACCTCGACGCACCCCACGCCATCACCTCTACGGACTACATCCTACTCGGAGACCTGAACTTCCACCTCGACAACCGCAGTGACCCCGACTCCACTACCCTCCTTGACAACCTCTCCAACCTCGGACTGAAGCAGCTCGTCAACACCCCCAATCACAGAGCAGGACACACACTCGACCCCATCTTCGCAGGAGGGACCAACATCCACGTCAGCCACACCTCGCAGCCCCTCTGGACGTACCACCACTGCTTACACTTCACCTTCAACACCACCACCGCACCCAAGCCCGCCCCACGCCCGCCACGAAGGAACTGGAGCAAGATCACAGAGGAGCACCTGAACACCACCGTCCTCCTAGACCCCCCCTGCGCCACGACCGACCCCAACTCCGCAGCCAAAGAACTTCACCGCTGGATCTCCAGCTGCCCCGACAGACTCGCACCCCTCCGCCCCCCATCAAACAACGCCCCCTGAAGGCCGCCTGGTTCACCACCGAACTCCAAGAAGCCAGGTGCTCCTGCAGATGCCTCGAGAAAACCTGGCGAAATCGGAAAACCACGGATGACCTGAACAGCTATAGGAGTGTCCTGAAGGAATACCTTCAAGGGATTTATTTCATACAACTGAATCAAAAGCAATTTCAATACTTATTTGTTTGACAAACCCTCACATGTGGCTG
The DNA here is from genome assembly GCA_963921515.1 of Calotriton arnoldi. NCBI lineage: Eukaryota > Metazoa > Chordata > Amphibia > Caudata > Salamandridae > Calotriton > Calotriton arnoldi. The sequence continues at coordinate 1,259,198 of CAWUFW010004226.1, read as the reverse complement.
ACATAGAAGTAATCCAAAATTCAATTTTTTCTTATTTAAACCAGAATCAATCAATGATTAACAATTGGACATGGGTGAACTTTTTATAGAGGTATAAACTTATTTAATAAACAAAATGAGGGTACTGAACAATAGCACAAAACATAATGGTCGAGGTTAAATGAAATTTACACAATTCTAGACCTCAGACTCATATATGTTGAAATCTATTCCTAAAATATTTATATGGAAAACATGAGTCTAAGAGTAGACAACAGTTTCATAGATGATACATCATAAAGGAAATAGATGTAGAAGTCGACGTTTCGGTCTTGGTGGCAACGATGTCCGTTAGACCATCATCAGGACGATGAAACACAGTTTATATGTGACCCCTGTTTAGACATAATTTCAAGTTATTGGTCTAGCATTGAATGTTAAAATCAGAAAAAAGATACACCCGTGTGAAAAAAGGAGAAAAAGAAAGAACCAAAGGGAAGGCAGACCGGCATGTGAAACCAGGATTCAAACCTTAGTGAAGTGATCACACTTAGAAAAAGAAAGTCACCCCGTGATTGGCAAGTGCTTAAAAAAACAAAACTAAACTAAGAGGGACTTACTTCACACTGGTCAGCCAAAACATTTGTTGGACCAGAACACTTGTGAGGATTAAAACTTCCAAGTCAATAGACACAGGAAGGATGATTTTTTCAGTAGTTTTCACACTGAAAGCACAAATGAAGAACAATACTTTTTATATATAGATCCTTTAAATTAACGGAGTAATATTAATTATGGCGGCTTGTCTCAGATTGAGTAGACACATCACGTCCCGAAAATGCTGAACTTGGTTGTACGTCATGTAAATAACACAACTTGCCCATTGCAAATGTGGCTTAAAGTAATATTATAAAGGAATTTTTACAGACAGAAATGTGCACTTTTGTTAACAATATTAAAAAGCTACGAAAGTTAAAAACATACACCACGTCCTCAAGAGTACTCTAGTCTGTTTAAATCAAAACGTATCCTGATATGCCATTGTAAATGCGGGTCTGGATACAATCATATAAATGGATTGCAACGATGAAAAAGGTTATAATATCAACCCCTGTAACTATTTAGCCCATTTATTATCCTATCCACGCTTACCTCCAAATTAGTGAATATTGACGTAGTAGTCCAAAGTGATCTTACTACAAGATTCGTTTACTCGAATCTATAAAAACAAGGAAACGAGGGAAGCATGAATTCACACCGTCTCTGTGGCACAGCAGGGTTAAGACCTCTAATCATAAACATATGATGGCTTAATCTTACCTGTCGAGTTGTGAAACAGAGCTCCTTCCACGACACGCTGTCTCCACAGTCGGCGTGTGTGAGTAATGGAATCAGGCGTTCTATAAACGCGCTGTAGCGTCTTCAACAGAAATTGAAGACGGACTTAAGACCTTCAAATGGTAACGCAATTAGATCACGGCCATCTATAAGTGTATGATCTAGTCTTGATCGTACACTTCTATTACGATTGTTTATTTATTCAATATAGAGCTATACTCGATCCGTTATGTCTCACTTGTATTGAATAAGTGAGTCTTGGCATACCATAGCCTAAACTCCAGTGCTCACCTTATTGGAGATGTGTATCAAACTTAGTGATGGAAAAAGAAGAAATGCGTCCATCTTGAAGTGTGCTAGGTCACAATCGGCCGTATCTGCAACAGATATTGCTCATATCACTATGTGTTCATCACAAATAAAATACTCGGTTAAGCTCAGTCCACGGTATAATTAACCTCCCAGAGATGGATATAGTGAAGCTAAGTTGCCGTGTTTTTATATAGATCGCAGCCTTGGTCTAATAAAGTGGGGAAAGCAAATTGCGGCCATTTTGAAGTGTCAAAACAAATAGAACACACTGTAATTAGTTGACAAATTCGTATATATATTAATTTAGAAGTTGTCAGACAGGATAGTGTAGTAAGAATTTTTGGAAAACAAAGGAAAAGGGTACCTCCACCACATATTAATGTCAAATTGATGATATACACAAACATTCCTACATTGACATAGACATACTCGTCCTGGATATCTTGTTTATCCCTAAATAAGCATGTATACAAGAGATATATTAGATGATTTCTACAAAGTTCGTACATCAGAAGCAGTCAATCAAAAACATAATGTTTGGAACTCATTGTATACATATCAGACTTTCATATATCAAGGAAGTAAACTGATTATCCATACCACATAGTCTTTGCAGATCACATTCACATATCAAACCGGAATTGTCTCAGAATATCCAGTTATATCAGACATGCTAAGGAGTGCCACTCTGTTGCAGAATTCAAGCCCTTAGTTATATTGTCAGTTTGACAGATCCATTGATTTTCCTTGAATGTAAGGGATCGATCCACATTAGTCTGTCTAATGGATGGCTTTATCACTTCCATGACCCACCACAGCATGTCTTTTTCAGAATGTTTATTTCGAATGTAGTGATTTACCAAGGGTGCAGTCTCAACTTTACAGCGAATTCGAGATTGGTGTTGCAAAATGCGCTTTTTAACTGCCTGTGTGGTTTTCCCTATATAATGAAGGTTGCAAGGACATTTTATGCAATACACAACATTGTTTGTATTGCAGTTAGAGAAGTATCTATTAGTCGTCTTGAGTCCATTGATTTCAAAGGACTTAATGGTCTTGGTTGTACTGCATGCTGCACACATATTACACTTAAAATGCCCTACCACAGGGACTAACTGTTTCATGTTATCCACCGTGTGGGTATCAGAGGTAGTGTATGCATGGACAAGTCTGTCTCTTATGTTGCGCCCCTTCTAAAAGAGAACAAAGGTTTATTTGTAAACTCAGGTAAGCCCATTAGTAGTGTCCAATTTTTGTTAACTATCCTCTTGATATTATTAGAGAATGTTCTGAAGGTTGAGACACATACCAATTGAGGGTTAGCTTGTTTTCCCTTCACTTCCAATAGTGCTTCGCGGTTATTGTACCAGGCCCGTTTTAGTGACCTTTTTAACAGTTTGCCTGGATAGCCACGTGCTTTTAATTTGTCTTTTAATTTCTTAGCTTCAAGGAAATAGTCCTCCCTGTGGGAACAATTCCGGCGCAAGCGCAGGAATTGGCCAAAGGGTAGACCATCCTTGAGTGCTTGAGGATGATGACTGTTGTATCGCAACAGTGTGTTTCTCGCAGTAGGCTTTGTATATAAACTTGTGTATAAACAGTTGTTTACATCTGTTCTGATGGTAATATCCCAAAAATTCATACTGTTGCAATCAAATTCAAGTGTAAATTTTAAATGTATATTCCTTGAATTAAGCCATTGCTGAAATGCAAGGAGTAAGTTCTCACTACCTCTCCATATCATGAACACATCATCTATGTATCTTAACCACCTAACGATGTTGGATGAGTAGGGGTTAGAGATATCATAGATGAATTTTTTCTCAAAGTCCGAAACATAGATTGTAGCAATGTCTGGGGCATATACTGCCCCCATAGCCACACCCTTTTGTTGTATATAGAAACTGTTCTCAAATAAAAAGAAGTTTTCACAAAGCGAAATTCTGACACATTCAATGATAAAAGAAGTAGGGACCTTATGTGGTCTTGGTCTGTTGTCCATTAATACTTCTAAAATATCAAGAACCTCTGATTGTGGTATGTTTGTATAGAGGCTTTCTATGTCCATTGAGACTAACAGTTCTTGGTGTGAATCAAATGGAGTGTTTTCCACTATATTTATGACTGCTGTCGTGACACGTATATATGTGGCCGATTCAATGGCAAAGGGACGAATAAAAAAGTCAGCATATTGGGCTAGAGGTTTAAAAATGGAATTACATCCAGAGATTATGGGTCTTCCAGGAGGTGTGGCCATATTTTTATGTACCTTTGGTAGGATGTAAATTACCGGTACTGTCGGTGATTTATTGACGAGAAATTAAGCCTCTTTCTCGCTGAGCCATCTGCCATCTAGACCTGATTGGCTCAATGCCGAGATGATCTTGGTTAGCCTGTGGGTGGGATTACAACTAAGCTTCCTATAGTGTTCCTCCACTGATAGTTGTTTAATAAGTTCTAGTCTATAGGCGTCTTTGTCCCATAGTACTATGCCCCCTCCCTTGTCTGCCGGCTTTATTATGGTTTCAGCAAGAGACTGTAAATTTTGTAAGGATTTTTGTTCTTCATTTGAAAGATTGTATTTAGCAAATGGAGTCTTTTTAAATAGATTGTCAATTTCAGTCATTATGGCATTTTCAAAAGTAATGATCTCATTAGCAACCATCATATTAGAAGGGAAAAATGTAGATGGATTACGAAGGCCTGTTGTATCTGTTGTGGCAACAGATATATTTTTAGCAAAAAGAAATTTGAGTCTCACTGACCGGAAAAATCTGTATAGTTCAAGTTTAGTTTGAAACAGATCATTACGAATAGTGGGCACAAATGAGAGTCCTGTCGGGACGTAGATTTTTTTTTAGGACAGGACCGGAGAGGGACAGGGCAGCCCCGACGCCAACGTGCAGCGAAACGGGGGTGGTATCGGAACCAATACACACCGGGGTTTCGACAAACGAGGAACCAATATTACGAATGGTGAAACACCATCAAACCATTCCGATATTTAACCTGTCTAAACACACATTATCTGAGTCAGAAATAACTGTTCTTTCAGCAGGCCTCTCATGTGTGCCCACTAATCGTAATGATCTGTTTCAAATTAAACTTGAACTATACAGATTTTTCCGGTCAGTGAGACTCAAAAGATTTTTTGCTAATAATATATCTGTTGCCACAACAGATACAACAGGCCTTCGTAATCCATCTACATTTTTCCCTTCTAATATGATGGTTGCTAAAGAGATCATTACTTTTGAAAATGCCATAATGACTGAAATTGACAATCTATTTAAAAAGACTCCATTTGCTAAATACAATCTTTCAAATGAAGAACAAAAATCCTTACAAAATTTACAGTCTCTTGCTGAAACCATAATAAAGCCGGCAGACAAGGGAGGGGGCATAGTACTATGGGACAAAGACGCCTATAGACTAGAACTTATTAAACAACTATCAGTGGAGGAACACTATAGGAAGCTTAGTTGTAATCCCACCCACAGGCTAACCAAGATCATCTCGGCATTGAGCCAATCAGGTCTAGATGGCAGATGGCTCAACGAGAAAGAGGCTTCATTTCTTGTCAATAAATCACCGACAGTACCGGTAATTTACATCCTACCAAAGGTACATAAAAATATGGCCACACCTCCTGGAAGACCCATAGTCTCTGGATGTAATTCCATTTTTAAACCTCTAGCCCAATATGCTGACTTTTTTATTCGTCCCTTTGCCATTGAATCGGCCACATATATATGTGACACGACAGCAGTCATAAATATAGTGGAAAACCATCCATTTGATTCACACCAAGAACTGTTAGTCTCAATGGACATAGAAAGCCTCTACACAAACATACCACAATCAGAGGTTCTTGATATTTTAGAAGTATTAATGGACAACAGACCAAGACCACATAATGTCCCTACTTCTTTTATCATTCAATGTGTCAGAATTTAGCTTTGTGAAAACTTCTTTTTATTTGAGAACAGTTTCTATATACAACAAAAGGGTGTGGCTATGGGGGCAGTATATGCCCCAGACATTGCTAATATCTATGTTTCGGACTTTGAGAAAAAATTCATCTATGATATCTCTAACCCCTACTCATCCAACATCGTTAGGTGGTTAAGATACATAGATGATGTGTTCATGATATGGAGAGGTAGTGAGAACTTACTCCTTGCATTTCAGCAAAGGCTTAATTCAAGGAATATACATTTAAAATTTACACTTGAATTTGATTGCAACAGTATGAATTTTTTGGATATTACCATCAGAACATATGTAAACAACTGTTTATACACAAGTTTATATACAAAGCCTACTGCGAGAAACACACTGTTGCGATACAACAGTCATCATCCTCAAGAACTCAAGGATGGTCTACCCTTTGGCCAATTCCTGGGCTTGCTCAGGAATTGTTCCCACAGGGAGGACTATTTCCTTGAAGCTAAGAAATTAAAAGACAAATTAAAAGCACGTGGCTATCCAGGCAAACTGTTAAAAAGGTCACTAAAACGGGCCTGGTACAATAACCGCGAAGCACTATTGGGAAGTGAAGGGAAAACAAGCTAACCCTCAATTGGTATGTGTCTCGACCTTCGTAACATTCTCTAATAATATCAAGAGGATAGTTAACAAAAATTGGACACTACTAATGGGCTTACCTGAGTTTACAAATAAACCTTTGTTCTCTTTTAGAAGGGGGCGCAACATAAGAGACAGACTTGTCCATGCATACACTACCTCTGATACCCACACAGTGGATAACATGAAACAGTTAGTCCCTGTGGTAGGACATTTTAAGTGTAATATGTGTGCAGCATGCAGTACAACCAAGACCATTAAGTCCTGTGAAATCAATGGACTCAAGATGACTAATAGATACTTCTCTAACTGCATCACAAACAATGTTGTGTATTGCATAAAATGTCCTTGCAACCTTCATTATATAGGGAAAACCACACAGGCAGTTAAAAAGCGCATTTTGCAACACCCATCTCGAATTCGCTGTAAAGTTGAGACTGCACCCTTGGTAAATCATTACATTCGAAATAAACATTCTGAAAAAGACATGCTGTGGTGGGTCATGGAAGTGATAAAGCCATCCATTAGACAGACTAATGTGGATCGATCCCTTACATTCAAGGAAAATCAATGGATCTGTCGAACTGACAATATAACTAAGGGCTTGAATTCTGCAACAGAGTGGCCCTCCTTAGCATGTCTGATATAACTGGATATTCTGAGACAATTCCGGTTTGATATGTGAATGTGATCTGCAAAGACTATGTGGTATGGATAATCAGTTTACTTCCTTGATATATGAAAGTCTGATATGTATACAATGAGTTCCAAACATTATATTTTTGATTGACTGCTTCTGATGTATGAACTTTGTAGAATCATCGAATATATCTCTTGTATACATGCTTATTTAGGGATAAACAAGATGTCCAGGACGAGTATGTCTATGTCAATGAAGGAATGTTTGTGTATATCATCATTTTGACATTATTATGTGGTGGAGGAACCCTTTTTCTTTGTTTTCCAAAAATTCTTACTACACTATCCTGTCTGACAACTTCTAAATTAATATATATATGAATTTGTCAACTAATTACAGTGTGTTTTATTTGTTTTGACACTTCAAAATGGCCGCAATTTGCTTTTCCCACTTTATTAGACCAAGGCTGCAATCTATATAAAAACACGGCAACTTAGCTTCACTATATCCATATCTGGGAGGTTAATTATACCGTGGACTGAACTTAACCGAGTATTTTATTTGTGACGAACACATAGTGATATGAGCAATATCTGTTGCAGATACGGCCGATTGTGACCATAGCACACTTCAAGATGGCCGCATTTCTTCTTTTTCCATCACTAAGTTTGATACATATCTCCAATAAGGTGAGCTGTGGAGTTTAGGCTATGGTATGCCAAGCCTCACTTATTCAATACAAGTGAGACATAACGGATCGAGTATAGCTCTATATTGAATAAATAAACAATCGTAATAGAAGTGTACGATCAAGACTAGATCATACACTTATAGATGGCCGTGATTTCATTGCGTTACCATTTGAAGGTCTTAAGTCCGTCTTCAATTTCTGTTGAAGACGCTACAGCGCGTTTATAGAACGCCTGACTCCATTACTCACACACGCCGACTGTGGAGACAGCGTGTCGTGGAAGGAGCTCTGTTTCACAACTCGACAGGTAAGATTAAGCCATCATATGTTTATGATTAGAGGTCTTAACCCTGCTGTGCCACAGAGACGGTGTGAATTCATGCTTCCCTCGTTTCCTTGTTTTTATAGATTCGAGTAAACGAATCTTGTAGTTAGATCACTTTGGACTACTACGTCAATATTCACTAATTTGGAGGTAAGCGTGGATAGGATAATAAATGGGCTAAATAGTTACAGGGGTTGATATTATAACCTTTTTCATCGTTGCAATCCATTTATATGATTGTATCCAGACCCGCATTTACAATGGCATATCAGGATATGTTTTTGATTTAAACAGACTAGAGTACTCTTGAGGACGTGGTGTATGTTTTTAACTTTCGTAGCTTTTTAATATTGTTAACAAAAGTGCACATTTCTGTCTGTAAAAATTCCTTTATAATATTACTTTAAGCCACATTTGCAATGGGCAAGTGGTGTTATCTACATGACGTACAACCAAGTTCAGCATTTTCGGGACGTGATGTGTCTACTCAATCTGAGACAAGCCGCCCTAATTAATATAACTCCGTTAATTTAAAGGATCTATATATAAAAAGTATAGTTCTTCATTTTTGCTTTCAGTGTGAAAACTACTGAAAAAAATCATCCTTCCTGTGTCTATTGACTTGGAAGTTTTAATCCTCACAAGTGTTCTGGTCCAACAAATGTTTTGGTTGACCAGTGTGAAGTAAGTCCCTCTTAGTTTAGATTTGTTTTTTGAAGCACTTGCCAATCACGGGGTGACTATCTTTTTCTAAGTGTGATCACTTCACTAAGGTTTGAATCCTGGTTTCACATGCCGGTCTGCCTTCCCTTTGGTTCTTTCTTTTTCTCCTTTTTTCACACGGGTGTATCTTTTTTCTGATTTTAACATTCAATGCGAGACCAATAACTTGAAATGATGTCTAAACAGGGGTCACATATAAACTGTGTTTCATCGTCCTGATGATGGTCTAACGGACATCGTTGCCACCAAGACCGAAACGTCGACTTCTACATCTATTTCCTTTATGATGTATCATCTATGAAACTGTTGTCTACTCTTAGACTCATGTTTTCCATATAAATATTTTAGGAATAGATTTCAACATATATGAGTCTGAGGTCTAGAATTGTGTAAATTTCATTAAACCTCGACCATTATGTTTTGTGCTATTGTACAGTACCCTCATTTTGTTTAATAAAGAAGTTTATACCTCGATAAAAAGTTCACCCGTGTCCAATTGTTAATCATCGATTGATTCTGGTTTAAATAAGAAAAAATTGAATTTTGGATTACTTCTATGTCAGCCATATGTGAGGGCTTGTCAAACAAATAAGTATTGAAATTGTTTTTGATTCAGTTGTATGAAATAAATCCCTTGAAGGCACTTTTACTTTAGAATTGTTATATTCCCAAGCCTCCAAGGGTATATTGGGTTCCCACTACTTTTGCTCTGAAGGAATACCACCACCTCATAAGAGACACCAAGCGGACTTTCATCAAGAACAAGATCCACACCAATGCAACCAACGCTAAAGAGCTTTTCAACATCATACAGCAATTCACCAAACCCCCCAGCAAAGTCACGGACGTCACACCATCCCTGGAACTCTGCAACAAGCTCAGCTCCTACTTCCATCTGAAAATCAAGGCCCTCTACGACAACTTCAGCGACCAGGCGCCGGACACCACCCCCCCACCACCACCAACAACGAGTCGACCATCAGAACCTGGAATCCTGCCACCACCGAACACACCACCACGTCCATGAAGAACACCCACTCAGGAGCCCCCACGGACCCCTGCCCACCGCACATCTTCCACAGGGCCGCTACCGCCATTGCACCCGAATTGGGACGGACCATCAACGCCTCCTTCGAATCCGGCATCTGCCCAGATGACTGGAAGCGGGCGGAGGTTAAACCCCTCCTCACGAAGCCCACGGCCGACCCGACAGACATGAAAAACTACCGGCCCATCTCTCTCCTCCCCTTCACTGCCAAAGTCACTGAGAGACTCGTAAATGCTCAGCTGACTGCCTTCATCGAAGAGAACTCCATCCTAGACCCCTCCCAGTCCGGATTCCGCAGCAACCACAGCACCGAGACCGCCCTCCTAGCCGCCACCGACGACATCCGCATGTTACTCGACCAGGGTCACTCTGCAGCCCTCATCCTACTAGACCTCCCCGCAGCCTTCGACACCGTCTCACATCGCACTCTCGCAGCCAGACTCCACAACGCTGGGGTACGAGGAACCGCCCTCAACTGGATCCAATCCTTTCTCTCCGGCAGAGCCCAGAGGATCAGACTCCCTACCTTCCTCTCCGACCCCACTGAGATCAGCTGCGGAGGACCCCAAGGATCATCGCTCAGCCCCACACTCTTCAACATCTACATGGCCCCCCTCGCCACCATCGTCAGACAACATGGGCTCTGCATAGTGTCATACGCCGACGACACCTAGCTCATCCTCTCCCTCACAAAGAACCCCGAAGACACCAGACTCTGCTTCCAGGAAGGAATGAAGGATGTCGCTGCCTGGATAAAAAATAGCTGCCTGAAGCTCAACTCTGAGAAGACTGAGGTCCTCATCCTCGGACCCTCCACCTCTGCCTGGAACAACACCTGGTGGCCCTCTGCCCTCGGGAGTCCACCCACCCCTACAGACCACGCACGGAACCTCGGCATCATCCTTGACTCCTCCCTCACCATGATCCACCAGATCAACGCCGTCGCCTCCACCAGTTTCAACTGCCTTCGCATCCTCCGCAAAACCTTCAAATGGATACCCCCCGAATACAGGAAAACTGTCACCCACGCACTCATAACCAGCAGACTGGACTACGCCTTCTACGCCAGAATCAACAGAACTCTCCTACACAAGCTCCAAACCATCCAGAATGCTGCAGCCAGACTCATCCTCGGGACCCCGCGGCACGAACACATGACCCAACACCTACGTGACCTGCACTGGCTCCCCGTCGAGAAGAGAGTAACCTTCAAACTACTCACCCACGCCTACAAATCCCTTCACAACATCGGACCCAAATACCTCAACGAGAGAGTCTCCTTCCACGTACCCAAAAGGAACCTCCGCTCCGCCGACCTCACCCTGTCAGAGACTCCCCGCATCCACAAAAGCAGAGCAGGCGGAAGAGCCTTCTCTTACGTCGCAGCCAAGGCCTGGAACGAGCTCCCTGTCAACATCAGACGCTCCCCTACCCTGCACACCTTCAGGAAGAAACTCAAGACCTGGCTCTTCGACTGACCGGATCTGCTCTCCCCCCCCACCCCCCAGCACCTTGAGACCCTCACGGGTGAGTAGCGCACTCTATAAAATCCCTGATTGATTGATTGATTGAGTATACATTTGAGTTATTGTGATTGAGCGTGGTAACTTATGAATAGCTTGGGGCATTGTAACTTACAAGAAGGTTGGATGCGATCAGCAGACAGGTGTTTTTCTCCTGCTGAGATTTCATGATCCAAATATTGCAAATGGGGCAAACAGAACTGTAATTTATCCCCAGAGGCTTTGTGCAGATGCTTTGCCAGTGAAAGGGCAGATATAGTGAGTCATGTTTGCATTAGCCCATAGAATCAGAGGTTTCCAGCAAATCATTCATTTTTTACACAAAGATAGAACCACAAGGAAAGACCAGAGGATGTAGCCTTATGGCTATAGCGGTCAACTTCGAAGCTGGGGAACCGGGTTCGAGTCTCGCTAATGATGCTCAACATCCTGTGATTTTGAGCAAATCACTTAATCTCCCCATGCCTAACAAAAAGGAATGTGTCCATCTGTAATGAAACTGGTGCTCAGGTAAAGCGCTCTGATACCTGATATCCTCGGGTCTAGTTCGTGCTATATAAAACTCTAAAAATAAAAAGACCAGAGTGTCTAAATCTTTCTTGAAAGATTGTAAACATATAGAAGGAGCTATCATTTGGGAGCCACCAAATGAAGATAAAAAAGGAACTGGTTTTCAGGGTGTGTACAACTAGTAACGTTAGAACATAGATCGACAACAGTGAAACAAGTTGCTGTAGGTGTTTTACAAGAACGAATGATAGCTGTGTTTGGTACACCAGGGAAGCTTGGAATGTTCCTCTAACACCAATACTGATGTGAGAATTTGCTCCCAAAAGGTGTCTGATATATTTGCTCGCGATGTAGGATGTATTTTAACTGATCACCCGGTAAATAAATTAATTTGAACCCAGTGAAGAATCTCAATATTCCCTCCGGCTATTAAAGCAGAAGGTTTTTAGCCTCTCTGTTAGTGTTTATGACACTCCTGCCTTGCCAATTATGAAATCTGGTAAGGAGACATCGGTTCGTGCAAGAGCAGTCTCTTCCACTCATGATAGATGTCGATTTTGTTTGCAATTGTTCTTTCACCTTTGGCAGTAACCCCTCAACAATAGCTATAACCACTATCTCCTGAGTAGTCTCAACAGCATTCAAAAAACTAGAATGACAATAAAAAATGTACTTCAGTCAATCTAAATATGTGGTGAGTTTTCCTTCATTGTATCTTTTTGATTGTTTATTTCTGTCCAAACGGTTTTAGTTGGAACAGAACTCATTTGTTGCATTCAACACTGCAATGTGGCATTATTTGTGGATGTCTGCCTTGGCCATCAACTTGTCTTGGATTTTTCCAGGGATAATAACCCTTAACAATTGATTTTCATCAGCCTAATAAGGATTGAAACATTGAAAAAAACATTTGCCATTCTTCCCTAAATTTTTGGGTATTTTCCTGAAACTTGGAGAAATATCTAGCAATATTTAACAGGGACCAGGGGACATAAAGGGAAACCTTCCTCCATCTGTTGGACCTAGGTACTGTCTTAGTAGCAAGAAGACATCCAGGTGAACGTCTGAATCATCACGGTCATCCTCACAGAGGAACAAAGTCTGTCTACTGGATCTGGGCCTATGTTCTGAATCCCTATCCCTTCTTTCAGCAGTTAGCCTGAGACTATCCCTGATAATATTCATACTATACATTTATATTTTCTGAACACATATCTCATGATGGGGTACTGATTGCTCACTGGATGCTGCAAGTGCAATGTTTTAGGGTCAGCCTCTCACTTAGTTCGTGTGCTTACGTCTAAGTCTGGGCGGTGAACTCCGCTCCGCTTGCGGAGTTTTCCGCACTCCGCGTTATGCGGAGCTGGCGGAGTTCTGACAAACTCCGCTTCGCGGAGCAGAGTTTTTTCCTCGTTCGCGTTCGTCAGCATCAAGTTGGCGAACGCGAGCGAGGAAAATCCACCTCCTGGCAAGATTTTTCCTCGTTTGCGATCGTCAACAGCAAGATGGTGAGCGCGAGCGTGGAAAATCAACCTCCTGGCAAGTTTTCTCAACTTGCGGTCAGATTTCTCATTGCGAGTGGTCGCGTATGCTCGAGACCGCACACGTTGGAAAACTGCCCTTTCGCGTTTGAAAAAGCTGCTGCTCGAGTAAAAATGTACTCGAGCGGCAGAAAGGAAGCAGCGCCCGCTTGCGCTGTGTATGGTGCCATTAGCGATGATTGCACAGTGAGGACAAGCACCTGGCACTGAAAATCACTGGAAACTGCATTCATCTAATGCACTCCGCTGCTCGCGGAGCTCCGTTGCTTGCGGAGCTCTGTGTAGCGCGGCGGAGTTTTTTTTGCACTTCGCGGAGTTCCGCATAGCGGAACTCGGCCCAGGCTTACTTACGTCACTGCTGCCAGCCATGTCATCGCTAGTTGTGCTGCTACTTTCCATGCTCGTCACATTTGGTGTGCTCGCTACACCCACTGCATCCACTATTTGTGCGGCCCACACTTGTGCCCCTTCGCCTGCCCAACATCTGGAGCTGCACTGCTGGCTGGCAGACAAACAGAGTCACTTGCCGTGACACTGGCATCCTCCGAATGTGAAAAATTGAAATATTTAGAGGATCTTCTGCTCTATTTTTCTGGACCTCATCAGTAATTTGTACAATTAGATAAGCAGAAGGTGTTGCAGTCTAAGAACAAGCCCTGATTCTATCCTTCCTATGACTACTGGTATCTCAGTTTCAAATAGGTGACCGTTTCATAACCCTAATTTTATAATCCTGGCTGTGTTTCAAGGTTTCCTTGTGGCAATCCAGGAAAGCCTACTTTTGCACTGGGGAAGGATTGATTTGGGTTCTTTGAATTTTATTTTAATGTTATTTATATTTTCAATATCAAATATATATTGTTCTGGAAAATGTTTGGTCCTGTAATCCTCAGTGCACTTGACTCAATTTGTTATAAACCCGCACATGCTTTAACCTTACTCGTTATTAATGAAGTTGATTGGAGCCCCCTAGGTGGAAACTTGGCCGACTTGGGTTCACCACTTCCTATGTTCTCTTTCTAAGAAAAAAGGGTTTTAGGTAGTCTGCCATTTATGATAGTAACTCATCCCAGAGGAGGTGGGGCGGAAAGATCTGTAGGGTGAAAGGAGTGGGAGGTGCAGCATGTTATCCTGCTAAAACCATGAGGGAGGACACTCAGTATAAAGTCACACCTGTTCCCCCATCATATCCATTAACCCCTCATTTGAAATATTTCCAATCAGAACCTGCCTGGGTTTGCAGAGGGCCCAGAGCAGCTGAACTAGCATACTACAATCCACAGCACTCATCTAATAGAGTCCACACTAGAGGTCCCAAGACAATTCAGTCATCCCTCTTGATTTTATGGCAAGACAGGAGTGTTAGATTTGGGGGTCTCTAGTTGGCATAGGTAGGCACCTGTGACAAATAGGGACCCTTGCGTCTAGTCAGGATGAGGGGCTACACTCCTAAAATAACCCCTGCTCACCCCCTTGGTAGCTTGGCACGAGCAGGCAGGCTTATCTCAGAGGCAGTGTGTAAAGCATTTGTGAACACATACAGTAATACAGTGACAACACTACAGATGGACACCACACAGGTTGTATTAGAAAAATAGTATTTTTATATAGACTTAACACAAGACCAAACGACAAAAATCCACAATACTGTACTCAAAAATAGACTTTAAAAGGTTATAAAATAGTTCAGTTCTCTCAAGTTGTAGATGCGACACTTTACTCTCAATGTACCTGGAATGCGTAACGCAAAGAAAACAAAAGGGTCGCAGGGAAGGTGATGCGTCGGTTCCTTACACTCAGGGGAGTGGATGCGTCGGTTCCTTACTGCTGCGCAGGGGAGTTGATGCTCGCTTCCTTACTGTGTGGGGAGTTGATGCGTCGGTTTCTTACTGCTCTCCGGTGCGATGCGACAGATGGCACCTCGATGCGATACTCTTCTCCGGTGCGATGCGACAAAATGGCGTCTTGGTTGCAATGCGACAACTTTGGTGCGATGCGTGCACGCCCGACGGCCGTGCGGCGACTCGATGATCTTGGGAGCCACGACAGGCCCTGCGACGCGCTTCTCCGGTGATGCGACGATGTCCTCTGTGGCAGCGTCCCGCTTCTCCGGTGATGCGCCACGCTTCGGCGATGCGATGATGACAGCGGCAGCGGCGTCTCGCTTCCTCGGCGATCCGATTACAGCGGCTGCGGCGGCGACACGCTTCTCGTTGTTGCGTCGCGCTTCCAGCTCCCAGCGACACACAGTCTCTCAGAAGGCCCAGCACAACAGCAGGCACTTCAATTCCCAGCAAGGGAATTCAGGGGGGAGCTGGTTGGTGAAGTCTTGTATCCCTGAGACTTCAGGCAGGAGGCAAGCTCTAGTTCAAGCCTTTGGAGATTCTTCTTCAAGTTGATAGAAAGCACACTCAGTCCTTTTCTCCTTTCTTTGGCAATGAAGCAACCACTGCAGGCCAACCCCCAAACACACAGCACAGGGGTAGTCTCCTCCTTCAGCTTCCTGGTTCTTCTCCTCAGCAAAGGTTCGTCTTGATTCCCAGAAGTGATCTAATTTCCTAGGGGTCTGGGTCCCCTTTTTATACACAGTTTCTCTTTGTTCTCTGAAGGCAGAGAGGCCTCTGCCTAGTCCAAAACCAGTTCTGGTCAGTCCTGGAGCACTTTGTTTTCCTGACTCCTTCTTTCCTTTCAGAATGTAGGCCAGGGACATCAGACACACCACAGGAGGTGGAGCCAGCATTGTGGAGGAAAGGCACAGCCCTATTCAGGTCCCAGGTGCAACTCCTCCCTCCTATCTGCATGCAGATCTCTCTATTCAGCCCTGTGCTGACTCACCCTGTCTCCTGGAAGCTCCCAGCCCCTGTCACTCAAACTCCAGACAAGGAATACACAACCTAGCAGAGGCAGGCTTGGATAGTTAGGCAAGAAAATACCTACTTTCTAAAAGTGGTATTTTCAAACACAGAATGTTAAAACCAACTTCACTAAAAGATGTATTTTATCATTCTGAGTTCAGGCGTACTAAACTCGAATTTCTACCTGGTTCCCTGAGTCAGTTAGGATTATAAGATGTAATAATCTAACTGCCCATTCTGGCCTATGGGGAGCAGGTAGCCTTGCAATAGTGAAAAACGAAATTGGCTGTAATTCACTATTAGGACATGCCACACACACCAGGGCATGTCCTACCTTTTACCTACAATGCACCCTGCCCTTTGGCCTACCTTAGGGGTGACTAATATGTATAAAAGGGAAGGTTTAGGGACTGGCAAGTGGGTACACTTGCCCAGTCAACATGGCAGTACCAGACTGCCCACAGGCTCTGCAATGGCAGGCCTGAGACACACTTTATAAGCTGCTGCGGTGGGTGGCACAACCAGTGCTGCAAGCCCACCAGCAGCATTTGATTTACAAGCCCTGGGCACACGCAGTGCACTGTACTAGGGTCTGACAGTAAGCCAAACAAGCCAATCATGGAGTCACTAATCCATACATCAATTTACCATAGGGAGCACTTGCACTGTGGCACTGAACAGCAGTGGCACAGTGCCCAAAAGCATCTAAAACCAGCAAAAACATAAGAGGCAACAGCAAAAAATGGAAGGGAGACCCACGCCAATGGTGCCAGGTCTAACACGTGTCCCCTCCAGCTGAAATGTGGGGAGAATTACCCTACCTCCGGGGAGTTCTCATCACTAAGGCGAAAAAATCTGGACAGACCATCAGCATTGGCGTGTTCTGTACCAGGGCGGTGTTCCACCGTAAAGTCCATCCCCTGTAGGGATATGGACCACCTCAACAGCTTTGGATTCTCACCCCTCATCTGCATCATTCATCTGAGGGGCCTGTGGTCTGTATGAACCCGGAAGTGAGTCCCAAACAAGTATGGTCTCAACTTCTTCAGTGCCCAGACCACAGCAAATGCCTCACGCTCAATTGCACTCCACCTCTGTTCCTGTGGAAGTAACCTCCTACTGATGAAGGCTACAGGTTGGTCTAGGCCCTCCTCATTAATCTGTGATAGAACAGCCCCCACACCATGCTCTGAAGCGTCTGTTTGCACAATAAACTCTTTTGAGAAGTTGGGTGCCAGGAGCACGGGCGCCGTGCACATGGCAGTCTTCAGGGCATCAAAAGCTCTCTGACAGGTGTCAGTCCAAATCACTCTCTTGGGCTGCTTCCTGGAAGTCAGCTCTGTCAAGGGTGCAACAATGCTGCCATACCCCTTGACAAACCTCCTGTAATACCCAGTGAGTCCTAAAAGGCTCTCACCTCTGTCTGGGTCTTGGGGGTTTCCAAGTCAGGATGGTCTCAATCTTGGGTTGTAGGGGCGCCACCTGGCCGCTCCCAACCTGGTGTCCCAAGTACACCACGGAACCCTGCCCGATCTGGCACTTACTCGCCTTGATCGTGAGGCCTGCTCTCCGCAGCACCATCAACACTTCCCAGAGGTGGCGCAGATGTTCTTCCCAACTGGCGCTGAACACTGCAATGTCATCCAGGTAGGCGGCACTGAACTCTTCCAGTCCAGCCAACACCTGGTTGACCAACCTCTGAAAGGTGGCAGGGGCATTCTTCATCCCAAAGGGCATAACCCGGAATTGGTAGTGCCCATCTGGTGTGGAGAATGCTGACCTCTCTCTTGCCCCATCAGTCAAGGCGATCTGCCAGTACCCAGACGTTAAATCAAACGTGCTGAGGTACCGGGCAGCCCCTAACCGATCAATGAGCTCATCAGCTCTGGGGATGGGGTGCGCGTCAGTCCTGGTGACTGAATTGAGCCCTCGGTAGTCCACACAGAACCGCAGTTCTGGTGAGACACCCGGTGCGGCAGCCTTTGGGACCAAGACCACTGGGCTGGCCCAAGGACTGTTAGAGGACTCAATCACCCCCAACGCAAGCATCTTGGAGACCTCCTCCTTGATGCAAGCTCTCACCCTGTCAGTCACCCTGTAAGTTTTGTGCTTGACCGGAGGACTGTCCCCAGTGTCTACATCATGGACGCACCAATCAGTGACACTGGGAATCAGGGAGAACAGGTCAGAAAACTGTCCCAGCAACTGGTGACAGTCATTCTGCTGCTCAGGGGTCAGGGTGGAAGAGAGGTTCACTCCATCCACTGACCCATCTTGCTCTGTTGCAGACAGGAGGTCAGGAAGAGGCTCAGTCTCCTCCTCCATTCCAGCATCTGTTGCTAGGAGCATGCCCACTTCGGACCTCTCTAAGTGGGGCTTCAGGCGGTTGACATGCAGGACCCGTAAGGGGTTCCTGGGAGACCGCAAGTCCACCAAGTAGGTAACCAGACTCTTGCGCTCCACCACCTCAAATGGTCCGGTCCACTTATCCTGGAGCGCACAGGGCTCCACTGGGGCCATGACCCACACTTTCTGACCAGGCTGAAGCTCAACCAGAGTGGCATTCTGGTCGTACCACCGCTTCATCTCCTCCTGGCTGGCTTCCAGATTCGCCTCAGCGAGTTTTCTGAATTGCCTAGTTTGGTTCCTAAAGGCCAGCATGTAGCTATATACATCCTGGGGAGGTTTCCTGGGAGATTGCTCCCAGCCTTCCTTGACCAAACTCAAAGGTCCTCTCACTGGGTGTCCATAGAGAAGCTCAAAGGGACTGAACCCTAGAGATTTCTGTGGCACCTCACGGTAAGCAAAGAGAAGGCATGGTAAGAGGACGTCCCACTTACGCCTCATGGGTTCCTCAAGACCCATAATCATGCCTTTGAGGGTCCGGTTGAATCTCTCAACCAGCCCATTACCTTGGGGGTGGTAAGGAGTGGTGAACTTGTAGGTTACACCACACTCCTGCCACAGGGACTTCATATACTTGGAAATGAAGTTGGTACCTCGGTCTGACACCACCTCTCTGGGAAACCCCACATGGGAGAAAATCCCCATCAGTGCACGTCCCACCACGGGGGCCGTCACTGTCCTGAGAGGGATGGCTTCTGGGTACCGGGTGGCATGGTCCACCAAGACCAGGATGAACCTGTTGCCCATGGCTGTCTTGGGATCCAGAGGCCCCACAATGTCAATGCCCACCCTTTCAAAGTTGATGCCGACCACAGGGAATGGCTGGAGAGGAGCCTTGCGCTTCCTCCCACTCTTTCCACTTGCCTGGCAAGTCTGACAGGTCCTGCAATGAGTGTCTGAACTCTTGCGCATTTGGGGCCAATAAAAATGGGTGACAAGCCTTTCAAAGGTCTTGTCCTGCCCCGAATGTCCTGCTAAAGGCACATCATGAGCCAGCCCCAGTAGGAAGGCTCTGAAGCGCTGGGGTACCACCAGCACACGGGCTGACCCAGGCTCAGCAACCTTAGGCTCACTATACAGGAGACCATTCTCCCAGTAGATCCAATGTGATCCAGACTGATCACCTGCTGCCTGGTTTGCAGCCTGCTGCCGCAAACCCACAAGAGAAGGGCACTTGTTCTGCTCCTCACAGAACTCTTCCCTGGAGGGACCTCCTTCCTGCTGCCAATGGGTCAGCTCAGGCAGGTCTCCCAGTTCAGCAATCTCTTCCCCAGTAGGCTCCAGGGCATCCCCCTCAGGGTCCGCCTCCTCCTGGGCCGTGAGAACCTCAGGGGCCGGTTTCCCGGGCCCCTACCTCTTCTCTTTAAGGCAGGCACCTGGGCCATTTTCTCAGGCTCCAGGTCCTCTTGAACACCCTTACTGGCTGCCATAGACCGAGTGGTCACGCAGGCCCACTCAGGCAAACCCAACATCTCTAAATGAGCTCTCCGCTCCACCTTAGCCCAAGGGGAGCTCTCCAAATCGTTACCTAACAGACATTCAACAGGCATGGCTGGCCTCACAGCTACTTGAAGAGTCCCTGAGACCCCCCACTCAAAGGGAACCTGTGCCACCTTGCAGTGGCTCTCTGTGTTGTCAGCGGCAACAACTTGGTAAAATGCATTTGGGACTACCTGCTCTTCAGACACCAACCGACAACTGACAGCTGTCACACTGGCTCCAGTGTCTCTAAGAGCTTCCACCCTCTTGCCATTGATGGTCACCCACTGCCTGTATTTTTTAGTGTTATCAGGCAGTTGGGTCCTGGGGACCACCTCACAGTCTCCTAAAGAGACAAGGGACATCTCTGCGGGACCCCACCCACCTTGGGCACCCATCTCCTCCCCCTAGGCTACACTAGCCAACTGCCGGGGTGGTGCACCAGTGGGTGCTGTCTTCCCATACAAGGGACATCTAGCATCATAAGAACAGTGGCCTACTAGACCACACTTAAAACAGGTCTTGGGCCCCTTGTGAACAGGCTTATCTGTCGGGGCCACTGCCTTCTTCTCAGGGGGAGGCTGGGAACCTTTCCCTTGGTTCCCTTGGGGATTACTTTGGGGCCCTTTCTGGAACTCCCTCTGTTTACCCTTGTCCCCCCCACTCTTCTGCTGGGGACCCTGCCCACCTTTGGCGAAGTCTCCCACATGACCCTTCTGGACCCGGGTGCTCACCCAGCGGTCCGCCTCCTCAGCAAGCTTCCTAGCGTTAGTCAGCTTGCTATCAATAAGATGCTGGCGTAGCTCTGGAAAACAGTTATTTGACAAGTGCTCCCATGCAAGCAAATCATAGAGCGCCTCAAAATTATCCACTTTGCTACCCTTCACCCAACCATCCAATGCTCTGCAAAAGAAAGACACATATTCCACCCAAGTGGTAGACTCCAGTTTTCTGCAATTTCTAAACCTTTGTCTATATAGCTCTGGGGTCAAACCAAATCTGGACATTAGGGCTCCCTTCATGTGGGTATAGGACATCTGCTCCTCTGTAGGCAAATCCAACAAAGTGTCCCTCCCATCACTAACAAAGCGGCCCCACAACCCCGCTCCCCAATCCTTCTCAGGGACCCGGTGGGCCAACATTGCAGCTTCATAAGCCCTAAACCACTGACCAATATCCTCATTCTTGTGGAAATCTTTAACTACATCTTTGGGAATGTAGGTTCTTGCTTCTACATGCACTGGCGGTGTGCTGCCACCAGAGGGAGGAACCTCTAACTTCTTGGCCTTGAGTTCCAATTCCCTCAATCCTCTCTCATGCTCAAAATGCATTCTCTTTTCCTCTAAGGCTAACTTCTTCATTTCTAACTCCATCCCAAGCTCTATTTTCTTGCTCTCTATGTCCTTTTGACCATCCATTTTGAGCCTAGCTAGCTCCAATTTATGCATCCTCTCCCTTGCTCTGTCCTCCAGCTCTCCTGGGGACAACCCTTTGGACGAAACACTGCTGCCCGCCCCTGAAGGTGCTTTCCCTCCAGTTGGGCCCACTGGCCCCTCAAGGTGCTCATTTAAATCCTCTGCCTCCATTACTGGCTCCTCAGGATGCTCACTGGCATTCCTAGATTCTACCCAGGCCCTTAGCGCCTTTTGGTATTCCTCTTTCCTGGTGAGGCTTTCACAGAGATTTTAAATTTCTTGCACAAAGCTTTGAGATAAAGCACAGTGTAAGTATCAATTCTCTCTTCTTCCAAAACAATGTCTACAGATACTATGGATGCTGTCTTGCTCATGGTAGCAAAAAGACAGGCAGTTCTCAAGAATCAAAAATAGAAAAGAAGTTCCAAGGAAAAAATTCTCAAAAAGTATGTGGTTGCGTTATGGTCTGCACTCACTAGTAGTGTACACCAATCACTGTATATGAATCACAAATGCAAGTCCAAATCCTCACCGCTGACCACCAATGTTAGATTTGGGGGTCTCTAGTTGGCATAGGTAGGTACCTGTGACAAATAGGGACCCTTGCGTCTAGTCAGGGTGAGGGGCTACACTCCTAAAATAACCCCTGCTCACCCCCTTGGTAGCTTGGCACGAGCAGGCAGGCTTATCTCAGAGGCAGTGTGTAAAGCATTTGTGAACACATACAGTAATACAGTGACAACACTACAGATGGACACCACACAGGTTGTATTATAAAAATAGTATTTTTATATAGACTTAACACAAGACCAAACGACAAAAATCCACAATACTGTACTCAAAAATAGACATAAAAGGTTATAAAATAGTTCAGTTCTCTCAAGTTGTAGATGCGACACTTTACTCTCAATGTACCTGGAATGCGTAACGCAAAGAAAACAAAAGGGTCGCAGGGAAGGTGATGCGGCGGTTCCTTACACTCAGGGGAGTGGATGCGTCGGTTCCTTACTGCTGCGCAGGGGAGTTGATGCTCGCTTCCTTACTGTGTGGGGAGTTGATGCGTCGGTTTCTTACTGCTCTCCGGTGCGATGCGACAGATGGCACCTCGATGCGATACTCTTCTCCGGTGCGATGCGACAAAATGGCGTCTTGGTTGCGATGCGACAACTTTGGTGCGATGCGTGCACGCCCGACGGCCGTGCGGCGACTCGATGATCTTGGGAGCCGCGATAGGCCCTGCGACGCGCTTCTCTGGTGATGCGACGATGTCCTCTGTGGCAGCGTCCCGCTTCTCCGGTGATGCGCCGCGCTTCGGCGATGCGATGATGACAGCGGCAGCGGCGTCTCGCTTCCTCGGCGATGCGATGACAGCGGCTGTGGCGGCGACACGCTTCTCGTTGTTGCGTCGCGCTTCCAGCTCCCAGCGACACGCAGTCTCTCAGAAGGCCCAGCACAACAGCAGGCACTTCAATTCCCAGCAAGGGAATTCAGGGGGAGCTGGTTGGTGAAGTCTTGTATCCCTGAGACTTCAGGCAGGAGGCAAGCTCTAGTTCAAGCCCTTGGAGATTCTTCTTCAAGTTGATAGAAACCACACTCAGTCCTTTTCTCCTTTCTTTGGCAATGAAGCAACCACTGCAGGCCAACCCCCAAACACACAGCACAGGGGTAGTCTCCTCCTTCAGCTTCCTGGTTCTTCTCCTCAGCAAAAGTTCGTCTTGATTCCCAGAAGTGATCTAATTTCCTAGGGGTCTGGGTCCCCTTTTATACACAGTTTCTCTTTGTTCTCTGAAGGCAGAGAGGCCTCTGCCTAGTCCAAAACCAGTTCTGGTCAGTCCTGGAGCACTTTGTTTTCCTGACTCCTTCTTTCCTTTCAGAATGTAGGCCAGGGACATCAGACACACCACAGGAGGTGGAGCCAGCATTGTGGAGGAAAGGCACAGCCCTATTTAGGTCCCAGGTGCAACTCCTCCCTCCTATCTGCATGCAGATCTCTCTATTCAGCCCTGTGCTGACTCACCCTGTCTCCTGGAAGCCCCCAGCCCCTGTCACTCAAACTCCAGACAAGGAATACACAACCTAGCAGAGGCAGGCTTGGATAGTTAGGCAAGAAAATACCTACTTTCTAAAAGTGGTATTTTCAAACACAGAATGTTAAAACCAACTTCACTAAAAGATGTATTTTATCATTCTGAGTTCAGGCGTACTAAACTCGAATTTCTACCTGGTTCCCTGAGTCAGTTAGGATTATAAAATGTAATAATCTAACTGCCCATTCTGGCCTATGGGGAGCAGGTAGCCTTGCAATAGTGAAAACGAAAATGGCTGTAATTCACTATTAGGACATGCCACACACACCAGGGCATGTCCTACCTTTACCTACAATGCACCCTGCCCTTGGGCCTACCTTAGGGGTGACTAATATGTATAAAAGGGAAGGTTTAGGGACTGGCAAGTGGGTACACTTGCCCAGTCAACATGGCAGTACCAGACTGCCCACAGGCTCTGCAATGGCAGGCCTGAGACACACTTTACAAGCTGCTCCGGTGGGTGGCACAACCAGTGCTGCAAGCCCACCAGCAGCATTTGATTTACAAGCCCTGGGCACACGCAGTGCACTGTACTAGGGTCTGACAGTAAGCCAAACAAGCCAATCATGGAGTCACTAATCCATACATCAATTTACCATAGGGAGCACTTGCACTGTGGCACTGAACAGCAGTGGCACAGTGCCCAAAAGCATCTAAAACCAGCAAAAACATAAGAGGCAACAGCAAAAAATGGAAGGGAGACCCACGCCAATGGTGCCAGGTCTAACAAGGAGGCTAGCAGTATGCATCAACCCTTTATTGCCACTACCAAGCAGCACACTTCAAAGAATTCCTATCTGCTCCAAAGCAGCAAAGAAAGGAGGAAGAAGAGGGCTGGCAGGAGACATTTGTTTGACTGCAAAGTTCTGTTTGGCTGTTAAGTTCTTTTTGGAATTCTTTGTAGTGATGTAGTGGGTTTGTATTAGAATGTAGAATAGTTCTTCAGAATGTTATTGCTTAACAATGGTGGACCATGCATGGAGTGTGCGCTGGCAGTAGGTTCGAAGTGCAATGACAGTTGTGGATCGACCTTCATGCCGGAGACCTTCACCCATGCTGTGGGTGAAGTCTCAACTTAATAAATACACTTCTTACCTTAAGAACGACACCAGTGTGGTACTTCAGCACTTACCATGTTTGGTGACGATTTGGGATTTACTTCACCCACCGAAGAACTTCACGCAGTGGGGTCAACTCGTCACGGCTGTTGCGGGCACGCGAGGGCAAGTGCCACCGCTGCATCATGAAACTAGTGGCCAGGCACAAGATTGCAAGGGGTTTCAAGCGAAAGAAGGCAGGTGCGTCTCTGCAGTCCACGGTTGGTGGTGCAGCCGAAGCGGTTGGGGCTTTCTTCGAGGCAGACATTCACTGGAGGTCGGGTGCCGCTGCGGAAAGCATTGCAGATCAAGGTTGATGCCGTCCACCCCAGCCATTACAGATCAAGGTTGCCGGTAGGTTCCTTTTTGTTTCTGCTGGCGAGTGGCAGTTTTCGCGCTCACCGCACGCATTCGTAACTGTTGGAAGCTTGCGGGCACTCGCGCACCCTCTGGAGATGCACGAGAAGGCTAGGCCGACGCTGGTGCGCAGGCGTTTGGGAAACAGCTTGAACATTCTGAGCGTGCGCTACGTAAAGATGCACAGCGGCCATCTTGGAACAGGATTTTCTTTGTGCAACCCAGTGATACGCACACCATTTGGTATTCACGGCCGGGCCCTTGTGTATCAAGTGCCGATACTTCGCCTCTTTGCAATTTCGTGGGGCAAAAACACAACGTGTTACGGTGACACCCACACCTCTTCTACACAATTGAAGTCCAAGGCACAACCCTGTATAGGTAGCAAAACAGCATGTCACGGTGACATGCACACCTTCATCTCAATTCTCTTTCTTCCATCCTCGGTGACACGCACACCTCAAAGCACCGCAAGTTTCTTCATTCTTCAAAACTGCATTGACGGTATTGTGAGCAATAGTTAAAAAAATAGTTTTTCTTTTTTTTTCTTTTTATCATCTTACGTCTTTTTAGTGGTTTTCCAAGTTTTGAAGTAAAAAAAAAAACCTGGTATTACAAAAAAGGTGATGTAAGCTGTTTCTTATCTTGGGGCGGGAATAATGGCAACGCCTCAACAAATCACATAACCTCCTCCATTTTGGGGGAAATCTGGTAAACCTGCCATGTTGTGGTCAGAATGGTTCAGGTTATTCGAAAATCATCTGGTGGCCATTGATGCGACAGAGTATGCCCCTGCTTGTAAATTCGCCTTACTGTTTGGAAGCTTGGGCCATGCTGTGCAGCGCATTTTCAATAGCTTACCTCCGATACCTCCTCCTCAGGGGCAGTCTGGGGACAGACAGTGGAATGTTTTCTTGGAGGCGATAGCCCGGTTAAAGAAACAATTTTCTAACACACCAAATATAATGCTAGGAAGGCATAACTATTATGAGCGCAAACAAATGGAAGAGGAAAAAGTGGAGGAGTACATATCAGCCTTGAGGGTGTTGGTGACCTCCTGTGGATTTGGGCCATTATTAGATGACTACATCAGAGACCAATTCATATTTAACTATTCCTCGCACAAAATTAAGGAAAGGATACTAAGTTGTAAAAACCCTTCACTGTCTGAGGTAATAGACTTAGCGCTAAGTATAGAAAGGTCTCAACAAAGGCAATGCAAGCAGGATCAACACTTAAAGTTAACCTGGTTTCTTCACAGGAGGAGCTCTGTGAGGATGGGTTGTATGCTATTGGCACAAAGGATAAAACACAGAAACCTTTACAAAAAAAAGGTCAACATTGTTAATTATAGGTGTGGGTCTAAATTTCACTTCAGTAACTTTTCAGGCTGCCCGGCTTTAGGTAAACGCTGTTCCATTTGCAAGAAGATTGGGCATTTCCAAAAAGTATGCAGAAGTCTGACGAAACCGTTGAAGGTGGGCAGTGTGGATGTGGAAATGGATCTATGCACTGAGTTTCTCAACAATGTATTGTAAACTCTGGATTATAAAGAAGAACCCCTGGAGATGAAAGGTCCATTGTGCGAAGCTACTATCGATGTAATTGAGATCAAGGTTATGGCGGATTCGGGATCGCCCATAACGATTCTTCCAGACTCTACTTTTTATGAAAAGTGGGGTGAAAACGTTACTTTATCCAAAACTGATGTGAACCCCAAGGCCTTTGGGGAAAAGAATATCGACACAGTGGGGTTCTTCATGGCCAAACTGCGGGTTATGGGCCGAGAAAATTGCACTAAAGTGTATGTGGCCATCAAGGGAAAGAACATAGTAGGATGGAAAGATCTAGCACGAATGGGTCTGTACTTGGGGCCTGGGGATGATAATCCTATCAGGGTGAGGGAGATGTTGGTGTGTAATGTGAATGAGACTGGTATTTGATTCTAAGGAGCTATTGGCTGAATTCCGATCTGTGTTCAATGATCAGGTGGGTCTGGTGAAAGGAGTGGAACATGGAAGTAGGCTGTTACCGGGTGCTCAGCCGGTGGTGCATAAGGTACGGCCACTGCCTTTGAGTGTGAGAGAGGAGTTAATGTCTATGCTGGAGGGGTTATGTACGCAGGGCATTATACAACCTATGGAGCCATCATAATGGGTCACATTCATTGTGGTAGCTCAGAAAAAAACTGTTTAGAGAAGGTTGTGTGTGGACCTCAGGGGTCTAAACAAGAATATTATGGTGGACTGTCACCCCCTCCCTAGGATCCAGGAGCTTTTGGTGAATTTGGGAGGAGCCAAATGGTTCTCCTTGATTGACCTGTAGTCAGACTACCATCAGGTACCGTTGTCTAGGGAGTCTCAGGAACTGACTACTTTTGTAACCCCTTTTGGGGTATACAAGTTCCTGAGACTTCCCTTCGGCCTGGAGTCGGGGCCAGCGTTTTTCATGAGGCTGATGGACATGCTGTTCCAGAGCATGAAGGGAGTGCAGGCTTACTTGTACGATATTTTGATTTTTGCTAAAAGTTTTGAGGAACATAATAAGTTGTTGAAAAAGGTGTAGTCCATTCTGGGGGAGTGTGGCATGACAGTAAGAGAGGATAAATGCAAGTTTGGGGTGAGAGAGTTGGAGTACTTGGGGCACATGGTGTCAGAAGCAGGCATCAAACCAAAGTTCTTGGTAATCAGAGCAATAAAGGATGCAAGGGCTCCCTGTGATAAAGATACGCTCTGCTCTTTTTTTGGGCTGGCAGAGTATTATGCCAGGTTTGTGGTCAACTATGCTCAGACAGTGGAGTCTCTACGTGCACTGCTCAAGAAGGGTTTAACGTTTATGTGGTCAGAGGAGTTTGATCGGGTATTTGCAAGAGTGAAGGAGTTGATTGTTTCAGCACAAGCCCTCCATGCTTTTCATGACGATTGTACCTTAGTCATAATGGTGGATGTGCGTATGAGAGGTTTGGGGGCGGTGCTCAGCCAGCAGGTGGAAGGCAGGGAACAGTCAGTTGCATTTGCCTCTAGGTCTCTCAAACAGTTTGAGCGTCACTATAGTACCATCAAGCGAGAAGCTTTGGCTTGTGTCTGTGCGGCTGAAAATTTAAAATGTATATTTGGGGTCGCAAATTCCAAATGTACACAGATCACAAGCCTCTAACCTTCATCTTTAGCAAAGTTAATGGCAACAACATGTCAGCCAGATTGACCAGGCTGGTATCAAAACTTCAGGAGTATAATTTCGAAATGAAGCACATTTCGGGAGAAAGACATTTCTGTGCGGATTGTTTATCTAGAATGTTGATGGAGAAGGATGATGAGGAGAATCTGGTCGAGGAGGATGTGGAGTGTGTGGCTGTGGTGGATGGGAATGAAGAATGGGGTTCAGTCATTTCAGAAAGTGAATGGAAGGATGCTAGTATGAATGATGCTATCTTATCCAAGGTGCTGGAATATTCCTCACAAAAATGGCCCAAGGTGAGACGTTTGACTGGGGACATGAGGAATTTTGCTCAAGTGGCGGATGAGCTATCAGTGAAGGATAACATAGTGATGAAAGGGGACAAGTTCATTCCTCCAGCTGGCTTGCGGGATTCCATAATAAGGGTAGCTCACAAGGGTCACATGGGAGTTACTAAAACAAGCACGAGAGTAAAGCAACACTATTGGGGGCCCACCATAGACTCCCAAGTCAGGAACATGGTGGATAGTTGCGAGAAGTGTTTGTTGTCGGACAAACACTGGAAGACAGCGCGCACAGCATTGCATCCGACTCAATTTCCCGGGGCAGTTTGGGAAAAAGTTGGTTTGGACTTCTCGGCCTTATAATGTGTTGCCAAATGAAATGAGGTATCTAATTTTGGCTATAGACTATTATTCAAAGTGGATGTATTATAAATTAGTGGAATCTCCAGAACCTGATAATAATATTGGATTTTTGAAAAAGGTATTTTTGTTGGAAGGGGCTCCTAGAGCACGTTTTTGGATATGCAGGATATAAAGCACATCAAGGTGGCATTGTATTCGCCTGCTTCAAATGGGCTTGTGGAGCGAGATAATAAGGTACTGAAGGAAGGGATTCAGTCAGCAATCGCATCTGGCTTTGATGTAGGAAAGTTTTTAGAGGAGAAAGTGTGGAATTATAACACGTCACCACACTGTACCACTGAAGCTACTCCTTTCGAGCTACTAAGGGGCAGAAAGGCTCACACAACCTCATTTCCTTCATGGCTAGGGGGAAAAGGGTCAGAGAAAGTAGAGGAAAGTTTTAGTGCAGGAGAGGTTGCAGACAGGGTTAGGGAAAAGCAGTTGCAATTGAAAGAAAATGTTGATAAGACAGCCATCTGGGGAGCAAGGAAATGTCGGTTGGTGATTGGGTAGTGATCAAAAAATCCATCAATGTAAGGAAGGGGGACTCTGTGTTTTCAAGCCCTGTGCAAGCCAGCAAGGTAAGCAAGGGGGCAGCTTTCTTGGATGGTAAAGGATGGTGGAACAAAAGGCAGTTGGTGGAGGAGACGCAAGATCAAGCTAAGATCATTAGACGTAGGAAGGACGTATTGAAGGAGCAGAATCATGGTTGGACTCATTGGCTGCAGACAGAAGCGGGGGGCGGACCAGTAGTGGAGAGAGTAGGGCCGGTAATTAGTGGGCCTGTAGGGAGTTCTTCGACTTTGAACTCGTCAAGCGCTGTGCACAGTGGCCGGGTAAGTAGGGCTCGGGCTAGGTACAAGGATTTTGTTAGGTATTAATTTGCATTTTGTTTATTCTGGGGGTTTGTACTTGTTTTGTGATAAGGGAGAAGGTGATGTAGTGGGTTTGTATTAGAATGTAGAATAGTTCTTCAGAATGTTATTGCTTAACAATAGTGTCCCGTGCATGGAGTGTGCGCTGGCAGTAGGTTCGATGTGCAATGACAGTTGCGGATCGACCTTCATGCCAGAGACACGCTCCATGCTGTGGGTGAAGTCTCAACTTAATAAATACACTTCTTACCTGAAGAACGACTCCAGTGTGGTACTTCAGCACTTTCCACAAGTGTTCTGCTTGGAAGTGGCAATAAAAGGTTGATGCATGATGCTAGCCTCCTTGTCTTTAATAAAATTACGATTCTCTACGCAGTGCAACCCCTGAGAATCGACATTCTCCTTCTCTTCTGTGGATTTGCACTCACATCTTTACCTGCTACTAATCTGACCTCCACGCTTCCTACAAATCAATTTCTTCTCATTGCCTCGTATACAGTTGATTTCTTGTTCTAGTAATTATCATAATAAAAAAGAAGATTATGTTTAAGAAATAAATACAAACAAAACTCCCATTCAAAGTTTGAATCATGGAAGACTGTGTGGTCTGACCAAAGGGTCATCCTCCACGTAAAGCCACTCACAGATAATCCTCTGCTTACCTTTAGCACCTTGGGCTGTCAGGTGGAGATCTGGACCAGCTGCAGCCACCACTCCTGGTCACGTTGTTGTGATTCCCAACCAATGCACCACATCTGGTGACAAAACCTCTGGCTAGAAGTTTAGGTTGAGACTGAAAAATATTGATTGCTTAGAAAATCAGATCTGTGAGTTAGCATGAACATAAAACATGAATGTTAAGTGTTAGTATAGTCGAGCATTTTAAAAAAGTGTGTTTAATTTAAATTCTTCCCTCTTGTGCTTATTTACACTGCAATCAAGTACATTGTGAAACAAATACTTGCTCATCAAATAAATCACTTCCTCTCATGTGCAGTTTTGTGGCCTTAGAAAAATGAGTCAACCCTTTGACACAAATTTCAGTGGTGCCAGTGGGTCATATGTAGGAAGTAGGGGTGGGCGTAACTTGCGTTATTCTGTGTACCCAATAATTCCACAAATTTATGCAGAATTACGCGAGAAGAGTAATTCTAGATTGAGCGCTATTTCTTTGTGCAAAAATGCCCCCCTCATGTCCAAAATGGACAATAGGATGCACTGTAGGCTAAGGAATAGCACTAAATGCAATAGAACACAAAAACTGAGCAGCTGCTCGCCCTTGCTAAATTTGCTCACGGGGTAGAATGTTCCCCCACTTACTCCCTATATTTAGCACTAGTTTCTTAGTGCAAAATGCACTCTCGCGTCCAAAATGGATATGAGGATGCCTTTTTACACTAACAAGTGCAAGCTGCTTTTTGCGTTCACTAAATGTGTTCTCTCAGTAGGAGTTTTTTCTCTGCAAATTGCTCTTAACTACACGAGGATGAGTACTTGCATTATTATCGTAATTCCATGCACAAAATAATGCAGAATTATCGAAATTACTTCGACTACTATGGCATGATTTAAATTCTGTCCAGGCCTAGTCACAAGGTGGCAGACTTGGTAGGTGAGAACCAGACACACAACATGAGCCAAACACTATTTTGTGTGGTGTATGAGGGGAGCAGGAGGAAGCAGCTGCAGAAACACAATGGTAGCAGCAAGAATGCAATCAACCCATGCCCTCCTGGACTCTTGAAACTATTTCCAAACTCCACTTTGCCCTCAGTGCTAGAGCGATGGTGGTTCCCTGTGGTGATCCCAAGTTTCAGCCCCAACCAGGCCTATCCACTAGAAAAAGGTTTGGGTCAAAGCATGGTGATTTAACAAGAACAGGAAAACAGATAGAAACCTGTGGACCGCAGTGGTGAGGCCAATCAGGGAAAGGACAGGGAAAGGTTGCGCCCCAAATTCATATTCGGCAGATGGCTCATATCCTACTCTAATGACACTCCCTCACCCGATCCATCCACTGGTTCGGCTACCACCACCACTTATCTCACCCCTGATGCCTGACCTTTCAGAAAAGCCAGAATATGGCATCAATGGTGAGTCAGAGACCACATGTCAATTGATAATGCAGCATCTTGATGTGGAGGAAAACATAGGGCCTGATTTATAGTTTGGCAGAGAGGGTGTACCCTATCCACCAAACTAAAGGTCCGTCTGCCTCGTTTAGAATCAAGCAGCCCTTCAGCATGTCAACAGTGAAGACTTCTCTGCATCCACCGCCAACATTCACCTCAGCTGGCCCAATTGACTAAGGGCCAAAATGAAAACGATGGATTTAACCCAGATCTGTAACTGGGTGAATGTTTGATTCGTTCAGCATTCCATTCATTATCTTTTCTTTTTCCAGTAGGTAGAATAAAGCAGGAACTAATTAGGGCACTCCCCTAGAGTTAGTAGGCACTGACTGGAGATATTATTAACCTTACTGTTTAGAAATATGTCTGCTGCAACCCTTTGTCTATCTGGTAACCAGTACAGTGAAGTGAAATTAATGAAAGAAAAATGTGGTGGGATATATTTGGGCTGAGAATGAATCTGGCAGCAAAGTTTTGTGAGCTTTGTAATTTACTCATCATTTTTGTGGGTAGAACTCATTAGTCGATGCATAAAAGGACCTCAGGGAGACCAAAAGAGATTAAGTAATGTGCCTAGGTATAATTCCACAAATGCAAAGTAGGTAAACAAATATCTTCTTGATCACATTGCTGACTTGTCCGGTGAAAGATTGATCTCGAAGAGAACCCCACAACTTAGCACAAAGCTTAATGGTAACAGAAGGCACCCATGTAGTGGGATCTTCAGAGCCTAGGAAGAGTAGCTCTGCTCTTACTCTTTCATACAGAGCCCTCTACGACGCATTCATTGTTGAACATGAAGCATACAATTGTTACTTGGGCAGCAGATTTCCTGTGATTGTTGAATTATATGTGTCTGGATGTCAACAGCATGCTAGTGATATCATATCCAATATTACTCTGATGCGAAGGAACGTCAAGTTTTTTACAGCAACATTTATAAGGACTGTTGAGTGAAAAGCACCTTCACAAGAAAGTCCCATCCCTTTTTTGCTCACACCTCAAGGTGCGAATGTTCCGTTTGATATTATCCTACTGAATGTAGGAGCCTAGAGGGCCAATAGATTCAGATCTTTTCCTTGAGGAACACATGACTATTGCTATTCAAGGTCTCGTGAACTAAGCAGGATGATTTAAAATTAACTTCTGATCAATAGGCACCCAGTATAGCGCACTGATGGGATTGAATATGTGGCTAAATGTGTGATCTTCTAACCCAGATGTATTGTTGTGAGTCTGGTGAAGCTGGTATGTTCAATGAGGTGGCATACAGCAAGTTCCTATAGCCCAAACAGGGGACATGAATATTGTTGCAGCTGTAATCTTATCCACCTGATTTAGTAATGTGGTAATTTTCAGATGTTTTCAATTAATACTCACAAGAGGATCCTACCAGAGTTGCCTAGGGAGGTGGCAAGTGTGAAGTCCAGAAGACCTGTCCCACGGTGATGGAACACATACCCAGTAACAAGCAACAGAAAACAAATCAACAAAGATCTTCACAGTCTCTAGCAAACATCACCTCTCTAATAGTTAGATAAAAAAATTAAAAGGAAATCAGTTTTGAAACTCTCTGTGGAAATCTTTTTGAATTATTGCATGTCCATCACCAACAGCAGGCTGGGAAGATATTAGACTTCCATTTGTGTAGAATAATTCATCAGCATGCTTACTTCTCTTGTCTGTTGACTTTAACACTGACCTAAAGGTTCTGCTCTGAAATGCTTTGTGTGGACCTAATATTAAAAATATACTATGTTTTTTTTACTATGACATGGGGCAGGTGCGCAACGCCCCTAGTGCTCTAAGGGCTTTAGCCCTCCCGCCTCTCCTAGTGTGTGTCAGCCCAGGCTGAGACATCATCCCGGACACAACACAGACAGTTCTTGAGCTGCTGTGGGCTGTCTGGTCTGGAGTCTTATCGCAGCTGCACCAAGTATTTCACAGGCCTTTAAAAGACCATTTACTTGATAATGACGCTTTGTTGTTTTTTCACCAGTTCCTAGAGCCCCTGCATATCCACTCTCCCTATTCCTTAAAGTTGCTAATTACTTTTGCTGCCACAGTGTGAGAATGCATTTCCTGAAAAGTAACCTTAGGCTTTGTTTTTTTGCAGTTGTATATAGCTCAAACTCCACCCGAAGGTATTGAGGCACTTTGCATGAGCACCAGTTACATTATACATGGACACATTAATTTTTGAAGGCACAGGGAGATAAAGTGATTTGACCAGGATCACAAGATGTTGAGCTGGCTCTGGGACTTGAAAGTTATTCACCAACTCAAAGCCAGGATTTCTGGCAGTTATGCCACATCCTTTCCACTTTCAAGTCATAGCAATATATCACATATCAAGGCATATCAATAGTCTGAAAGTTTGTTGCAGGACCCACAGATTATTTATTATCTCCACCCTCCATCCTTGATGGATGCCATAATATAAATTATATCTGAGACCCAACTCGCTACCATGGATAGCAAATATGTTGAGTTTCTCAAAGTGTCTGCCCTGCATTCAGATAACAAACCCATCATTCTCAACACTCACCGTGCACTGTATTTCCAACAATCACCATGCACTCACGCCATTCACCCTCCTCTTACCCTGCACCCACAGGAGCACACCTCAGCCTACACTCACATGACACTCCACTCACCTATCACTCTCACCATGCAGTTTCACCACTCACCCTGCACTCACAGCGATAACACTGTACTTATACCACTCACCATGCACTCATGCCGTTCACCCTGCACACATGTTGTTTACCCTGCCCTCACTTGATACTCCACTCACCTGTCACTCTTACTGCTCACCCCTGCACTTTCACCCGCACCCAAAATCAAATGGGCACATCCCTCACCCTGCAGTAACATCACTCACACTGCACTCATTCCTCTCTGCCTACTTTCACACGAGCACATCACTCATCCTGCACTTACATAGGCACTCTTGTCACTCACATAGCTCACCATTCACTCACCTGGGCTCACCACTCACCCTGCACTCACAAAACTCAAACAGGCTCAACAATCACCCTGAACTCACACCACTCACCCTGCACTCCCTTCTCTCACCCTGCACTCACACAGGCACATTGCTCAGCCTGCATTCACACATGCACTGCATTCACCCATCACTCAGTAGGTCACTCTTCTTGCACACATGCACAATAGTCTGCCAGAACTCACAGGGACAGACCACTCACCCTGTACTAACTTCTCTCACCATGCGCTCACTATCACAGCTCACCCTTCACTCTTGCTGCTCACCCTGCACTCACACAGGCACACTGGTCCCCCAGTATGCACACAGGCACATAACTCACTCTGCATTTACACCACTCACACCACCCACCCTCCACTCATTCCTTTCACTCTGTATGCACTCCTCTCACTCTGTATGCACTCCTCTGACCTGGCACTCACATGGGCCCTTCTATCACCTTGCACTCATGTAGCTCGCCCTGCACTCACATCGGCACACCTTTCACCCTACACTCGCAAAACTGACGCTGCATTTACTCACACTATCCACAATCACCCAACATTTATTTAAGCTCACCTCTTATGCTGCACACATAAGAAGCATTGGCAAAGCCCCTTGCTGTATAACATATGTCTTGAAAGCTAGAGTATATGCTCAAGCAGCACATACTCTTTCACAGGCAAGACCGAAAAATTACCCAACTGTCATAAATATGCACATTTCTACAAGGGACGTGCAAAATATCTGTTCTTTCTGCAAAACTAGGGACCTAATTTACAAAAAAATGGTGCTGCGCTGCAAGCCATTTTGCTGTGCTGAGCTGCGTCATTGTAAGAGCACAGGGATACATCGTATTAACAACAATACGATGCATCTGAGTGCTTTCCCCAGAGCTGGCGCACAATTGGCTGCCAGGTGCAAGTGCAGGCACCCTTGTGTCTTTTGGCAACGGTGCCTGCATTGTGGGTATGATTTTTTTTTTGCGCAGGAAGGGACACCTTCCTGCACAAAAACAATCATTGATGGCATTTTTCTCTTTCCTTGCATGCTGCAGAATGCAGCATGCATAAAAAGAGGAAAAAACGATGAGAAATAAATGCATTTATCTTCGTTGCGACACCCACAGCAACAACCATGGAACGCCCCTTTCATGCAGAGTAATGTGTGAAAGGGGCCCATATTTACAAGGCCATGAAAAGTCACGGAGGGTGACTTTGCGTGGCCTTGTAAATAGGAGCAGGCACACTGTGCCGCCGGTGCGTCACAAAAAATGAAGCACTGGTGGGGCAATCAATCAACGGCCAGTTATAGAGCGCACAGGTACCTCAGAAGACGTGTCCCGGCGCTAGCAGAATTGAGCGACTGAGAAGCTCAAGGATGCTACTTCCCCTGCCTAAAGAGCCAAGTTTTTAAAGCCTTTCTGAAATCCTGTTCTGCGTCCAGCATGCGTAGGTGGCTGGGCAAGGCGTTCCACAATTTGGCCGTCCTTACAGTGAAAGACCTGCCTCCTTGTCGCATTTTTGCGAAGAGGGGACATTGAGCAAACGCTGCTGATTAGATCTCAATGTCCGCTCCTGACGGTATAGGATGAGCCTTGATCTGAGATATCCTGGGCGTTTTCCATGAAAAGCTCGAAACTCCAGGGTGAGTGGCATAAACTCACTCCTCCTAGCCGCAGGGAGCCAGTGAAGCTGTCTCAGATGTGGGGAAATGTGCTGGCGAAAAGGGACCCCAAGGATTAACCTTGCAGCCACATTCTGCACCATCTGAAGCCTCTGGATCAGGTAGCCTGGCAGCCCCAGGTAGAGACAGTTGGCATAGTCCAGTTGGGAGGTAACCAGTGCATGGACTGTGATCCTACGGCTCTCTTTGGGCAGGAAACATAGGAATTTCCGGATCGATATCATTTTACCGAAGCATGCAGCAGAAACATGTCTGACTTGAGCTGCAAGGGTGAGATCTTTCTCCCACCTCACTCGAGGGTTTTTAACCGAATCCTTAGGGGTGGACGGGGGACCTAGCTCCTTGGGCCACCAGAGACACAACGGCAGAGGAGATACACAATTGAAAAGTAATACCTTGGTTTTGTCTGCATTAAGTTTCAAACAATTTTTGTTCATCCAGCCAGCAATGTCCTTCAGGCAGTCCCAAAAATTATCAAAGGCTGCCGCGGCATGTTCTTTAAAAGAAAACACCAGCTGAGTGTCGTCCGCGTACGAGACTACCTTCACCCCCCCTCATGGAAATGAGGGCCGCCAGTGGGGCAAGGTAGATATTAAAAACCAATGGGCTTAAAGCTGAGCCCTGGGCAACTACGCAGGTAAGTTGTTTGATTGGAGACGAGAAAGGGCTCAGAAAAACCCGTTGACCACGGTCTTCAAGATAGGGCCGGATCCAATCATGTGCCACCTCCTGTACACCCACATGTTCCAATCTTTCCAGCAGGATTGAGTGGGACACCTTGTCGAAAGCTGCAGAGAGATCCAGCAGCACAAGCATGGCAGCAGAGCCTCAGTCCAAAGACATTCTCACTGAATCAGCTACTTCTACCAGCGCTGTCTCTGTACTATAGCCTGACCGGAAGCCAGACTGAGAGTCGTGAAGGAGTCCATTGGCTTCTATAAAATCAGTTAGTTGTTGCTGGGCCAGTTTCTCTAGAATTTTGGCCGGAGCTGCTAGGAGAGAAATTGGTCTAAAGTTGCTGAGAACTTCGTGATCGGCATTGTTTTTTTTTTAGCAGTGGTAAGAAATAGGCTTGTTTCCATGAAGCAGGACAAATTCAATTCTTAAGTGAGGAGTTCCAAATTTGGTTAGGAACGGGATTGAGCTGTGAGGCCAACGACCTGAATCATCTAGCTGGACATGGATCTCCAGGAAAACCCGATTTACATTTCCCAATGCCATCTCAGCTGGAACAGGGTGAAATTCTGAGAAAACATTTGGTCCATTATAAGGGATTAGGTGGTCATTACATCTTACAGACGAATACAGTTTTAGTATTTTGTCCTTAAAGAATTCTGACAAGTTGGAGCATAGGACTTGGGAAGGGAGGAAATTACAGTCTAGCGCTGAAGGGTTAGTGAAGGATTTAACGGTCTTAAAAATTTCTTTAGAGGAGTTTTCTGCACTCTTAATACATCTGGTCAGATGTTCCCCCCTCTTACATCTTAAGAGCTTATGGAACTGATTTAGGGCCTCTTTACAGGCATTTTTGCTGATGGCAAATTTGACTTTCTCCACTCACGTTCCCTCCCTTTGTCGCTGCTTTTTTCCTGTCTGAGTTCCACCTGAGAACCACGGGGCAGCCAGGGAGGTTCTGGCAGAAGTAAATGACCTTAGTGGAGCCATCGTGTCAAGATCAGATATCAGCCAAGTGTTAAAGCCTGTAGCGTCGCTGTCGGGATGTCCTGATAGAACTGGCAGTGTTTCTTCGAGGACCGGCCCCAGAGTTAGCGGTGGCCCTGCTCCAGTTCCTCTTTACTTCTATGCTGTTTGGGTAAGCTGAACTTTTGGTCTTAAAATTAAATCTGAAAGGGACCAAAACATGGTCTTTCCAAACCATTTGCCACGGCTCCTCAAACCTCAGGATATGCAAATTAGGGCAAATGAGATCTAACACATGACCTGCTTTGTGGGTCGGTGTTTTGACCCGCTGTGTTAAGTTACAGCCATTAGGTGCTGATATAAAGTGTGCAGCCTGCAGGCAGCTAGAATCATCAACATGTAGAATAAGGTCTCTCAACACTGTAAGATTAGCATAGTGTAAGGACAGCTGGGCGATAATGTCCGGCAGCTCCGGCGTATGGCTATGTGAGCAATCTGGTGGCCTATAAAGTAGCATCCCCGTGAAAGAGAAGGATGGGAATAGTTTGATGCAGAAGATTAGGCCTTCGATGTTACCTACCTGGCCAAGATTGGAGGAAGATATCTTCCAGGTGTCCTTGAGAATGATGGCCACCCCCCCTGCCTGTCTCCCCCCCCTGTTTGCACACACAATTGGATAGCCTGGTGGGATCGCGAGGGCCACATCGGGGTTAGATCCTTCCTTAAGCCAGGTCTCAATTAGGGACATGATATCCCACGCATTGTCTATGAGGGAATGGCGGATATCATCTGTATGCTTCACCTGCAATTGATAAGGCACGCTTTAATGTCAGAGAGCAATTGCCTTGTAAATGAGGCCTTAGATACCTAGTCAGTCCCATCTGTAACTACGTGGCCGGTGCAAGAGGGGAGAGTGATGGCGAAAGGAGGGAGATCAGGGCTGAAGCTTTAGGCAGTGGTGGCTGGTGACATTTGAAAGTGGTGAGGCGTAAACTTATTGGCATACTGCACCGCAGCGAGCGAGCGTAGCGAGCGAGCCCGAACAACCTAATGGGGGTTCGGGGGGGTTCTCCCCCCGAGAAAATTTTGAAAAAAGAGTGGACAAATGGTGCATTTTCAAGCAAATTTGAGAAAGCAGGAAGGTTAATAAAGCAATTGTGAAAGTGCAGTTATTACATTAATAAAGAGATGTCATATAACATAGGTAGCTGCTTATTGAAGCTTTCTTTCACCCCATAGTCCAGCAGGGTCTTGATACAAGACAGATAAGAGAAAAAGCAGTGTGGTCCTCGACCAGGAAGACACTCATATTTCGTTGGTAAGAAGTCAAAGGATTGGTCAAATTGAAAACCTGAAATGCAATATGCAATCAAACAATTTGCAAGTACATCTCATCTATGTTCAACAAGCCATGTTTTACCCATGATTGGAATTGTGAATCACCAAATAAACTGAGCCACTGCAATCAAAAGCAAAGGGCCTCCTCAAAAAGTATGCCCTTAAGAGAGTTCTCTCAACTCATGTCCTCTCTATATTTTCTCTGGAAGTTGAAAACTCATCACATTCTACTGCACAAACCTGAACCCTTCTGCATATTCCAACACCAGAACTCATTCTTGGCCATTTAGTTTGGAGCCATTCATACCAGGAATACAGAAAATACCTTTAAATAGAGTAGAAGGTATTCCAAAACAAGGACCAACAATCACGGGTAACTATCCGGAGTCTTTGGTGAGTCTTTGGTGGGAGATTTAATAGATTTGTGTCAGTGGTCTCGTGAGTTGAACCTACTATGAGTTGCTAAATTTCCAATTTAAAAGTTATTCAATGCTTTTACATTTTGCTTATAGACAGCAAAATAGTCTTCATCCAAACGTACATTCCAGTATGCCTCCCTTACCGTCTCTCTCTCTCCCCGTTTCCCCAGGGCCTGATTCTATCTATGTCTGTATTTCAGTAAACACAAGGGATCTTAGGGAACTCGGGCATGTCTATTTGGATACCAGTTATAGCCTTGGTTTTGGCACCTTCAACTCCCAGGAAAATTACTGCTGTCTGGATTTCCTATGGTGGATGCGAATACTCATGGCATACCTCCATGAGTGCCTGAATACAAACACTTAGCAATTGTACATATACTATGAATGAGAGCCAAAGGAAACTCAAAAAAGGAATAAAGAAGGGAGCAACACTCAAACACAACTCATGCTCCGGAACGCCATAAAATTCTCTATGTGGCAAGTTCATCACCTATAGCAGAACACAGTACATTTAATGTCTCCCTCAGTTTAGCATATTAAACAATAGCAAGTGGTAATTCTTGTGATATGTACTCATCACTGTAGACTATTGTAGACTAGAGGTGGAGCTTTACTCTCAACATGAGTACTTGAGTAATGAAGCAAAGGACATTTGGCGGTAATGAATCAGCAGGACTTCTTAAACTTGTCGATGAGGAATGAGGTTGTAGAGGGGAAAGGCAAGAAGCAAGGTCACTGAGAGCATCCAAACACAACAAACATGTGCATGGCGGGAAGCTGAGTGCCAACTGGTATGTTAGCAAAGGAGCCCAACAAGATGCATGATTTCCAGGTAAGGAGGAGCTGGCTTGAACTGATTATATACTGTCTCTGCTGGGGCTTAAACCGAAAGTAATGTGTCACATGCCTCCACCATCATGGATAGGGAAAATCTCCAAACCGTGAAGAACACCAATTATATATAGGTTTTAATAAAGTAATAAAGAGTGAGGATGGATTCCATAGTCTCACGGTATTTGATTCATGCCACGTGTACTTCAGGCTAAAATATTTTTGGGTGATTATTGGTGTCATGAATTCTAGCACAGCAGTGTGGGTGATCTCCAAGACGGGCAATAGAGTGAAAATAATTTAAATCATTTTTAACCCTGTCATGCTGTTACATCTCAATTTTACAATGTTTTAAATGCAAAACTGCCTTTGTAGAAAATGCATAAAATTTTCATCTCATTTTAATCGTACTTATAAAGTAATGTTTAATTCCTTTCCTGAGTCCTAGAATTAATATGCTCTTTAAATAATATATTTTACATTTTGTAATTAATCTTGGCTGTGCAGTTATTTCTCTATTGGTTGAGGCCCCAAATCACAAAACGCGTGGTCCTATGTTGCAGCAAGAACTCACGCCTAAAACAGCTCATAATTTGCATCTTTAAGTCTTCTAGATCAATATTTGTTGGAAAACGTTTCTATAGGTTGCATTTGTTTGCTCCACATTACTCTTCTATGAATCAATGTTCCAAACCATGTTACTTCAAACTCGTATTAAACTTGCTTACACCTTCCATAATATGTTAACCCTTGCATGAATCGAAATGGCCAGGCTCTTTTCGACATATAACGCAACCAATATTCAATGGCAGCACTGCAAGAACATTCTTCTAGTTCAGCCGCAGTAAATCCTCGCAGAGGGGCCCCGCTGCCTGCCAAGGGAAGCCATCCTTCAGTGCGCCACAAACAGCAACCTCCAAACGCTGCGTATCCAAAATTTTATCATTTCTTCTTCATCTGCAGCCTGCCTTTCAAACCGATTGCTCTTGCAGAAGACTTCATTAAAGCATCATTACTGGTGCCGCGGGAATCCATTTAATTACAATTTGTAATGATGCACATGTTCCTAAGTGCCACGCTGCCAGCCCTGGACTTGATTGGCCTTTGGTTCAGAATAAACACGGCCTCCCCCGTTTCTCCCCGGTGGAGCCGGCTCCAAACCATTTATAATACGGCTTCGACACGCAGCGGCTCTTTCAGCGCTGCCGAAAAGGGGAGTTCCTGAACGAAAATTACGTCGTCACCAGAAAGAGGGCAAGATAAACAACAGTGGTGCATTTCTGAAACGCAACCTAACGAAAATCTCGCTCCCTATAAGAACAAAGGGAAACGTCTGCTCAGCTGCAATCCTTTTCTTGTTTCAAAGTAAAGATTATTAATACATGTGAACTGCAGACATGTATGCATTTGTTAACTTGCTGGTTCAAATCCACCGGGACTGCCAGAGTTGTCCGTCGTCATTTTGCGACTGATAACGTTAGTATGTTTTTGGTCTGCAGTTACACATCACATGTGTAGCTCAAGAAACAATCCCGTCTCTGCTGAGCGCCATGTGATTGGCCGATACGATTTTGTTAGACGGACTGCTGTGGATTCCAAGGGTGCCATAGCAGTATTTACAACAGCAATTCGGTTATATGCAGAATCCAGAACGCATATTTTTCTAAGGAAACATTAATGGTACACTTGTAGCGTCTAACTGGTCTGTGTATGCCTTAGCGCCTCGTGAATACACCCCCTCCCGGTGCTTTCAGGAACATCTCGACTTTCCAGTGGGTGAATGCTTGCGTCATTTATACTCTTCGGTTATTCTCCATGAGGCACACGGAGACACCAAGCAGATGCTCTGCAAGATCTAATGGAATACAGAATCCCCACGCAAATAGGCAAGTTTTGCGAAAAAGTATCTTTCCTTCTCAATGGGGGGTTTGGAGCGGTCTTTTAAACGAGAGAAATCCATACCACTATGTCAGCATAGTTGATACCCTACAGCAAGCACGAGGGAGGAGAAACGGTGATGTTACCAACTTTATGTCAATTGCCAAAGGACTCACCACCTCACTCTGTCTCCCCTCAGTTTCACCTGGTAGTGGCAACCTATATTAGCTA
Organism: Calotriton arnoldi; assembly: GCA_963921515.1. Classification (NCBI taxonomy): domain Eukaryota; kingdom Metazoa; phylum Chordata; class Amphibia; order Caudata; family Salamandridae; genus Calotriton; species Calotriton arnoldi. Next base: position 1,216,402 of record CAWUFW010004226.1, on the reverse strand, counting down.
CTACGTCACTTCCTGCACATTTGCCTATACATATTCACATTTACGTACTTTTAAAGACTTTTGCCTTTAATTGACTTCATTCACATATATTTTCTTTGGGGTTTTTTCTAGATATACGTACAAATGTGTTAATTGTACATAACATCAGACAGACACTAACTAACCCTTTAGATATGGTAAAGTTGGAACATTTACTCGGTCTTTTGATAATTACTTAGCTCTAGACACTCACTACTAGTACTCGGACTGAACTGAAAGCAGGCTGCCACTTCAAAGACGCTGTACTGACCTTGACACCCCTCACTTTTCTATATTTTCAGTGGACTACCTACAGTCATCCATCTCCGATATGGAAGTACAGCTGTCCTTCACCACAATTCAGCAGACGAACACCCCAACACAGCTGTTCTCCATTCCAAATAGCTGCCACACCACACTAATTCAACTCTGCCCCCACCACAATACAGTAGCTCTGCACCCCACTAAAGCTGCCCAAACCCCAAACATAACTGGCATCTAATCCATCCCTGCTGACTTACATTTGTAATACGTACCCCTTCATTACAAATTTACCTAAAATGCTGATATTCAACTACTACACAACAGACATGCTTCTGCACTCCTAACCCACTCCGTGATGCTGACCAACACCAAAACACACCACTTATTCCTGCACCGAAACCCAACTCTAGTTCTGATACAACTCAGCAAAAGAAATGACATACTGATGCACCCGAAATCCAACCCTCTTAATTAGGGTGACCAACCGTCTGTAAATTTCACGGACCGTCTGTCATTTTGGTGTCATGTCCGTTATCCGTAATCATTCCTTTTACGGACGCCTTTTGTCTGTAATATATTGAGATTAATTACAGCCAGCTGTGCTGTTCCCCTGAGAGAAGTCCCAAGAGATTAAAAGTTCTCAGGGGCAAGCTCACACTTCTCTGTTGAACTCCAGAGGCTGCAGCGGCCCCTCACTGAGCTCGCACAGACTGTGGACAGGCCCACTGTCATTCTGACTGAGGCTGATTATCCCCTTTCGAATGACAATGCGCCGTCTGCCTTTAGCACATCATGTGCGAGCGTGCCTCGAAGGCCAGTGACTCACTTGGAGCCAGTAGATCGTAGTTAGTGATTACAGAGGAGCTTTCCCCAAACAGAGTACTGTGGGGAACTTGAGGCCTTGTGTAATTTGCCAATGTTGTTCACTGAGTGTGACGGGGCAGGAGCAGTGACGGGGCAGGAGCAGTGACGGTAAAGGAGAGGCGACAGGACAGGATAGGTGACGGAGCAGGAGAGGTGACCGGCCAGGAGAAGTGACGGGGCAGGAGAGGTGACGGGGCAGGAGAGGTGACGGGGCAGGAGCGGTGATTAGGCATGAGCAGGAGCGGTGACCGGGCAGGAGCGGTGACCGGACAGGAGCAGTGAACGGACAGGAGCAGTGAACGGGGAAGGAGCAGTGAACGGGGCAGGAGTAGTGAACGGGGCAGGAGTAGTGAACAGGGCAGGAGTAGTGAACGGGGCAGGAGAAGTGACGGGGCAGGAGCGGCGATTAGGCATGAGCATGAGCGGTGACCGGGCAGGAGCAATGAACGGACAGGAGCAGTGAACGGACAGGAGCAGTGAAGGGGCAGGAGAAGTGACGGGGCAGGAGAAGTGACGGAGCAGGAAAAATGATGGGGCAGGAGCGGTGATTAGGCATGAGCAGGAGCGGTGACCGGGCAGGAGCGGTGAACAAACAGGAGCAGTGAACGGCAGGAGCAGTGAACGGGGCAGGAGAAGTGAACGGGGCAGGAGAAGTGAACGGGGCAGGAGAAGTGAACGGGGCAGGAGAAGTGAACGGGGCAGGAGAAGTTGACCGGGCAGGAAAAGTGACTTGTACTTATGTTTTTTGCCTATTTATTTATATGCTATTGCATGACATCCACTCAGGGCTTTAAGTGGGCCGGGTCTCACCGGGTCTGAGCACCGGCTGTTTTTTTATGGGGGCCTCGAAACGGGTCTCTATCGGGCTCTGTTTTGTGCCCTGGCACAGGCTGTCCGTTTTTTTTTCCCAGACTGCAGTGACAGCAGGCACGTTGATGTGCGCGTGGTGAGCGTTGTAGAGGAAGGGAAATCCTTTAAAGAGAGTCATTTTCTCTCTGGATTTCCCTTCTCTTTTTGAAACTCAGGAGCAGCAACATTATCGTGGTGTCATCAGGGCTTAAGTGGAAGCTTTTTCAATATTATATACAAGCCATAGTTGCTGCTTATTTATCTTATGCAACTAGCAACCATTGACAAAGCCAATAGTCCTGACTTGTAGGTATGATGTGACTTGTTGTATCATATCTAGACGCAATGACAGGAACAGCAAAATACAAGTCAGGCGGCACACTGTGCTAAACACAGATTTTTAGCTTACGTGTTTTTAAGCCACGCCCTTAATTACATTGACCACGCCCCTATGAGAGACCCCCCAGTTTTTTAATCCCACTTAAAGCCCTGCATCCACTGATGTGTCTGTAAAGCATACCTTTTGTCCCGAATTTTTGTCCTGAATTTTGACCTCCTGTCCTGAATTTTTGTCCTGCATTTCGACCCTTTGTCCTGAATGTTTACACTCACCGTCCTGAATTTGCGCCCATGCCAGTTGGCCACCCTACTCTTAATGCAATACTCAAAGCAAACCCCTAATGATGCAACCCTACACCAAGCACAGTAGATACACAAGCTCTTCTATGAATCCAAATGCTGCTGTTCACTACTGCTGCCCACCATCTCAACCGAAGAGATAACCGGGCACCCTGTATCCAATCACAATACTGCTTTCCGATCCAGGGATACCCAACCACATGAATGTGTTCAGCACCGAAAAAGACATACTCCAGTATATGTGCCAAGACTGTTGTCCACCACAACACACTCCTGCGCCACAAATCGGCTTCAAATAAGGCCATCAAAAACCCTAGCACAAAAGAACGTAATTTACACCAAATCACCCCCAAGTCAGTGACAGCACATACCATAAGATCCTGGATCCAAAATCAGTACTCCTATCTCGCCCTAAGCGCGAATCATACTCCTGCATCCAGAATGCAACCCCACTGCTGATTTCCAATAGAGGACACATTCCTGTACCTACACGACCCCCTGATTTTGCCATCCAAGTCCCAAGGAACACTCCTGCCGCCAGAGTAAGACCCTTACTGTCCTGTCCCTATACTATACCGCAACGCACACCCCTGCACTGTACTCAATGAATGCACAGACGTGTCTAAAGGAACGTAAAAAGATGTGGCGATGCTGTTTGTGTCATTCAACAACACACCTGGGACACACCCTTGCAACTCTAATGTACAGGATACTAACACACTACCACTGCGCCCCCGCTCTTAATCCCGCACCCGAAATAAAACATACCCCAGCACCCAGAATCATCCCCTAATGCTACTGCCCAACACAGACTTGTAAAGCTTCCTGCAGCTTTGAATACGCCCCAAATGTGCTGACGTACATCTACTACTGCGCCCCTGCCTTACTCCAGCACCGGAAATAAAACATACCACTGCAGAACGTGTTGCATCCTCACTGTTCTATATATACTTTTCCCTGCAACACGCAGTGGCGGCTCGGGGGGGTTGGGGGGAGCCGGGGGATTTTTTAAATAAAAAAAGGAAATCCTACCTGAGTGAGCAGGTCCGCCGTCCGCGCCGCCTCGGGTCCGACTCCGTTTGCGCCTGCCCTATAGCCCCTCTCAGCCAATCCTTGCGCTGCTGGCAGCACCAGGATTGGCTTAGGGCACGGTTACCTCTCGCCCGCCTGCCCATTAAGAGACCGAGGTTTGAGCCTTTGCTCAACCCTCGCTCTCCTAATGGGCATGCGCAAGCCAGTGCAAACACAAGTGCGCATGACTGGGCACGGCGCGAAAATTCGGTGCCCTTCCCCACTCATGCGCACTTGTGCTGCAGTGCTGCCTGCTGCCCCTGGTCCCTCTGACAATCATGTCAGTCAACATGACGCAGGACCGCCCACCCCCTTCAGACTCTGTAGGGGGTGGGCGGTCCGATGTCATGCTGACTGACATGATTGTCAGTTCTCCCTCGGCGTCTTTGAACCTTAGGTTCAAAGACGCCGAGGGAGCTGTGGGCGGGGGGACTACGCCCCAACGCCCCAATGGACGCACCGCCCCTGGCTTTAGGGGATGGTGAGGGACTGAGGATCAGTCTGAAGCTGTTGGGATAAGCTGGGAGCAAGTGTTTATTTGGTACGGGAGGAGAAAGCAGGCAAATGCTGCAGAAGGGGGAAGCAGGCACAAGAGGTTAAGGATGAAGCAATACGACAGAGGCTGTGAGCTGGTGATGGAATAGAGTGGGGACTTAGGTCAACGGTGCATTGCAGGTGGTGAAGTAGCTATGGCTCCAAAGTTCATTTTTAATCCTTCACCTGAGCTCCATTGGCCTGCAGAGGGAGCGGGTGTTTTCGATGTTGCTCAAGCCACGGCATAGATCAGTTTGAACCTGTTGGCCTGCATGAAGGCAGTGCTCTGTGGAAGCATGTACCACAGTGGAAAACTGTCTGAGGCTGTGCGCACCAGCACCAGCTTCATAGGACACTTGGGCTCATGTTTCAACAATATTTCAGCTGAGTGGCTGGGGCTCATGAAAGCACACCAAAGCTTCGGCTCTGCATGGGAACACAGGCACCAGCATTGAGATTTTCTGTTCATCTTCTTAGTTCAGACAAGTTCAGTTGCAGTTACTACACAGCGTGACCAATGGGTTGCAAGTGATGCTATAGCATTGGTCCAATAGCCCCTTGGACCTGTCACTGTGGTAGGCATTCCATTTTTAGCAAGCTTCAGTATTTTAGAGGAGTTTGAATGTTTGACATTTATCACTTGAATTCTAACATCTGCACATGACATTGAACCTTTGCACATTCACTATTTCACTGCATAGATTTTGATTGGTTCAAAATAACTTGGCCAAAAATCACAAAGTGAAACTGGTTTATAAACTTTTTGCATAGTTGCCCATTGTACTGTGTGACACCTACAGCCATTCCTGGCTTTCCATTCACCACAATGCTTCATTATTGTGTTTTAAAAAAAAGAAAATATTACATTATGTGTTGGGTCTGAAAATCCCAAGATGCAAAGTGTTACTGGATAAAAAAACATGTTTGCCAAAGTAGTCAAGCATTTCATTAGATCAATTGGATTCTGTGATATTAATTTTTAAAGAGTGGATTCGTTTGTTTCCAATAGTGTTATTACTTTTAAAAAAAGCACATCACAGCACTATACGAGTATCCTAATTTTTCTAGACTACTGCATGGATTTATGTCATGGGTTGCAATGTCATAACTCATTATCCAGAAGCAGTGGAGTGGTTTTTTAACCCTCTCAGTTTTATTCAAAATCATAGTTTTCATTTCTTTCCTCTCATGCATTTATTGCCAATAATCTTTCACAATTCCTATATGCACCCATTGTGCCTTGGACTCTCATTGAAATCTTAGTAAGTGAACGACAGTGACTCCATGGAGCTAGGTAGTGCACAGTTGTCCTGTCGGACTATGCATTAGAATTATGAGTAGGTAGCAGGGAAAGCAGACTGAAGCCAAGCTACCTGATGCCTGCCTTGCTTCAGAGGAACCTGTCCTATGTCCTGTAGAGATGACCTGTGGCCCGAAGAGTAGACCGTGGTCAAGAGACCAAAACATGAGACAGGCGATCTGAACAGAGGGAGGTGATGATGTGCCTCTAGATGACAAACCCACTGGAAGAGTTCACAGGTAAAAGGATCCTCTAACCACAGTAACTGAAGTGGCAGTACCTTAGGAAATCCTGATGCCTTGGCAACACAGTCAAATGCCTCTGGACTTTCCCTTGCTGCGTGCCTGCATTACTTCAAATCTCCAAATGATTTTAGACCCCCTCCATCCCTCTCCAATGCTCAATCACAATTCCAACAGTGCTGCACAGTTCACTAGAAAGCAAATTATGAAAACAACCACCAGTTACTCACCTTTACCTACTGACCACACAGGACTTCAATAAAGCTGCAAAAGCTTGTAGACCATCACCAGCACTGGTAGAAATATGTCCTGCTCATATACACAAGAATATCCTCATTAATAGCTCTGCAGCTGATCTAGCCAGAACTATGAACAACTCCTTGGGTAAAGGTCTCTTCTCAAAAGAACTCCCTAAAACAAAGAGGCTTTCAAACAAGGTCTCCTTCTAACTTCGAGACAATAACAAACTGTTTATAGGCAAATAGATTTAAAGCTCAGCGTCAAGACAAATAACTACATTCATTGCAGACCGTAACCTTCTCTTAGATTACCAAAACAGATTCTGGTATGACTGTGGCACGAAAGCAGCACTGACTTCCACACGGGTTGATTTAAACACTGGGATGGATTCAAATGGATCACTTGACCTCTCCCATGCCTTTGATTCTGTTCATCTCTACAGGGACCTGGAATTGGACAAATCTTCTTAAAAAATAACTTTGTATCTGTAGTTAGCTAGGCCTCTGCCATTGAGAATGCACCTCTGCCTATAATACTCCTTACAAATCAACTTATCTGCCAGCTCATCGACAACCACCTGGTGCATTCCTACTGAATGTGGCTCAATATGTTTACATATATGGGAACTGTTCAATGTGGCGTGCTAACAATAACCATAGTGTTTTTTTTAGTGTAGCACAGGTGTGTGGCAATGCATTTACATGCAGTAATATTACCAACTCATTGGCACACAACTGCGGAAGATGGAATGGTGTTTGAGGAATTAAACCTATGATTTACCAGCTACCTACCCCAACTTCACGTGTGGTAACCCACAAAGCAGTCCTTAATTCATAAAATCATAAAGGCTGGGGCCCAAAGTTTTGCTCAGGATCCTGTGCCCGGCAATTTCAAATGTCAGGAGAGCTAAATACCAACACTGCCAAGGCTTGATTCTACTGTGTGCCACTTTCATCTACCACCAGGAGCTCACTGTCCCCTTATATCACTCTTGCGGGTTCTTTTGAATTTTTCCTTTCTCGTTTTGTCATAATTTAGCCTTCTTTCTCTTTCGCCTTTCCCCCTCTCTTGTTCTGGAGCAAAGTCTGATGAGGAAAGATTAGTGCAGGACCCCAAAAATTAGTGCAAGTGGACACCACCTGCAACCACCGGCTCAAATTAGGCACTGCCACTAAGCCTAATATTTTGAGACCTGTACGTAAGGGTAGCTTCACCCATGAATATTTTGCAACATCCAGCTGGGTAACCTAAATTGTGCCTTTAGTCGTTTATGTGGCAGGAGCATATTTCTGGACTTTCAATTATAAATATTTCACAAGCACATTGTCCTGCACAGAAGGAATCAGGGAATTGGCAAAAAGGGTGTTGTCTTGAAATACCTTTGTGAAAACATGTCTCATGTGCAATGGATTCAACTTTATAGAGGCTGTTTTTAATTGTCAGTGCACTCAATCTGTGTTTCAAAGATCACTGTGAGTAGCCTAGGAACAGTGTAATCTGTTTTTCAAAGATCACTGTGAGTAGCCTAGGAACAGTGTCAAATCTACAAAAACATGCTTGTTACAATATCAAGTTTGTCCAATATATTTAAATTGCACAGTTTGTTACTTGTTATTTTCATAGTGGCTATGAGGATAGCTCGTACTCCACTTCTAGAAACTCTTATCCTGCCTCATTGCTGGAAGCATTAGTCCCCCCCCCCCCCAATGTGGTTCTAGTTGCGCCCCTGACATGGAGCACAATACATTTTGGTCATATCACATTAATTGTTATGGTATTGCAAATGAGCTTCTTTAACTAATGCTGTTACACAACCAATGCCACTTTATTCTGTATCCTTCTACTGAGCAAATAAAATTGGGCTTTAACGTAAGCTGCTAATAGGTTCAGATATTGTATTGTATTGCAGTATTTATATGGCACTAACTACCCTTTATGGAGCACTGAAGTGCTTACCTAAATGTATTTCAAGCTACACCATGTAGGGTGTGTGGTTGGAGAGTTACATGACAGAAAGAAGTTCAGATGTGTAAAGAATATGCAAATGAATGAACTAGGTGCTACAATTGGTGAGGGTGTATATCCAGAGTTATTGATTGGTTGTCAGTACATGTGTGTGCATTGCTAGGGATGTAGCTTAGGGACAGCCTGTTCTCATGTACTGTAGAGAAAGTGTCTGCATAGCATTAGCATTTTATTTAAAGAGTTTCAGGGATTGGGCTTAGAGACAGCCTATTGTCATTTACTTTAGGGAAAGTGGATTGCATCACCTTTTATAGTTCTTTTTTAATGAGCTCAAGAGATGGGACTTGGCGAAGGTCAAAGGTATGCTGTCCCAGATACAAAGACCAGAGGCTGAGAAGGACTGATCCGTCTGTTTATGGAATCTTGGAATGTCTAGCTTAAGGGTCTCTTTGCTCCAGGCCAGGTGTTTGCGGTTGACAATGTGATATTTGTGTGACAATTATAGTGGGTCAGTTTAGTAAATCTTGAGTAGATAATGCTTGCTAGTTAGTAGTTTGTAAGCACATCCAGATTCCAAGACCGGAATCTGTCACGTGCTACACTGAAAGGAATCAGCCAATGGATGGTTGTTAAAGCGAGACTAACCTTGTCCAATCGGCAGATTGAGGCAGGCAGAGAGTATGCCAACTCCTGTTGACAGCTCACTGTAGTCAGTCTTGAACCCTTCCAGGGTGCCCAGGTGTGCACACGTGTACACGAGTGCCGTGTGGACAGCACATCCTGTTTGAGCAGCATTAACCCCAGCGCAAGACATGTACCCACTTCAGTGCAGATGATTACATCTGATGCTCAGGGCTCCTCCTTCATATTGATAAGTATATACGTATGATAGAAGACTGTGCCATGACATGTTTATCAGTAGCTCTTGATTGCACACAGCTGGCATCCCCTCCACTGTGAGTCACTGGCATGGCGATGATGCTTTACATGCAGGGTCGATGTAGGTAAATGGCATAGTAATGTGTATTTCACACTCTTGGGCATCATGGCATTATCAGCATGAGGGTCATTTATGACTAGCAGACCCCTGGCACTCTGAGAGCGCCCCGGCCTAGCTGAGCATCAGAGCTCATCTCTGGCAGACTTGTGTATTGAGCAGAACTCTTGCACCGCAGAGCAGCACCACAGGATGGCTGGCACATTGAGCATCATTTGAGCATCACCCTAGCACTGTGTGCAGACCTCTGGCGCTCTGAGAAAGCCTCAGCCTTCCTCAACATTGGATCTCCTACCTGGCGGAATTGTAGTATAGACATAGGTGACAGAGCTGGGCAGCATCACAGGCATGCTGGCAAATGGACCACCATAGTACCAGCATCCGGGTACTGTTAGCAGACCCCTAGCACTGTGAGCAGACCTCTGGTGCTCTGAGAAAGACCGAGCCTATCTGAGCATCAGCCCTGTTCCCATCATACCATGAGCATAGCTGGAACAGCTGAGCAGCATCGCAGGCATGCTGGCACACTGAACTCCTGGGCACTTTTAGCAGACCCCTAGCACTATGACCAGGCCTCTGGCACTCTGAGAAAGCCTCATTCTATCTGAGCATCAGCGCTCATCCCTGGCAGGCTTGTGTTTAAGCAGAACTCTGACACAACTGAGAAGCACCACGTCAAGCTGGCATATTGGGCACCATATTAGCAACACTAAGGGCTATATAATTGGGAGCATGTTGGAATATTTGAGAAACACTTAGATTTATTTTGGAGGAAGCCTGGCATGTGATGGCAGTGCCCAGGCATATAACAGACTAACTTCTGATAGAAAGTTTTAATGGACAATTAACTGGCAGAGGATCAGTAATGAGCATTCAATTCTGGTGTCATTGGATTTTCAATGGGTATTTTCCATCTGAGAATTTATATCAGATAGTTTTTGCTTCTCCCGTGGCACAAACGAATTTGCCTGTTGTGTTTCCAGGATTTGTAAAAGCATAGTTCTGACCCATTTATTTTTCAGCAGTCTTCTGCCAGAGAAACCCCGTCTGCCTCAAAATCAGACACAAGGACCAGATCACGGTGATCTTCAAGTCACTCCATTGGCTCTTGGCCAAAGAGAGATCCCAATTTGATACCCTTAGTCCTGTCCATATATCTGTCCATGGACAGGCTCCTAGCTATATAACCAAAGCCTACTGAGTAGACATCTGAGATCTGTTAACCAGAAGAGTCCGACCACCCGCTCTACCAAGTTCCAAGGATGTGGCAGAAGATCCCGACACATGCAGGGCCTGACCCTCTCAAGGCCTCCTTCTCCCAAGGAACCCAAGGCATTGACTACCCAATTAGAACTGTTGTCCACCACCCGACCCGAACATCTCTCCCACCATTCTCTTGACCTTTTATCTCATATCGCTCTGACGCAGCGTGTTGAGGTACATCAGCCTCTTCTCTGAAGTCTCTGCCATCAATGAACATCCCAGACTATCTCTATTTAGACCGAAGTGCTGTCACTTGTGGTTCCAGGTTCTTCACAGACCTGTGGAACTAGCTCTGTAGGAGAGAGGGAGGAGCTGGTATGAACTGTGCCCTACAATAGGACACCCCTATGAGGTGTTTATCGTCTGTAACTACCGGGATTTCCTAACTTCGGAAACAGAGACAGTGAGTGGAGCTCCCTGCTGGGCTCAGGGCGGGCGCTACTTGTAGAGAACGTCCGCCTCCAGCACCCCCAAAAGGGATGGAACTTCCTATTCGGATTTTCAAGGTTAATATAGGGGATTAAAGCAGGACACCCTATAAGACAAAAATAAAGAAACGCGCACAAACACATACGGACTCAGATAGATCAATGGCAAATGTAAATAAAATTATTAAACGGGTTGTGCATGAACTATTTACTATGTTGGATTCAAATGTGTGAATGTAAATATTTTATTGTAAATACAAATGACTGTTTATAGCTCTATATATATATACATGCGCAGATGTATAGGCATACAGAGAAAGATACAGATATGCGCGCGGCACAAACACTCTTAATACCACGATTACTAGTATAATCTAAGTTCATCCTCCATTTTCGGAAGCCAGGTGAGGGCGACACGGACACTGTGGATCAGCCTGGGGTGTCTTCCAGGGAATTCCCACGGGGCCTTCTCTGTTTGGTCTTTTCTACGGTACATTAGGAATTTCCCAGATGTCTCCCTGGCCTTTCCCAGAGGATGGCACCTGGCTCTGGTCACACCTCGCCCGCCCCTTTTAGTGACGTCACTCTGCACAGGGCTCCCCTGCGGGGGATCTCACGTGCCTCTTAAGTGTATATAACCTCTGTCAGGAGAGAGACATAGCATCAGCCAACACCAGAAGCTCACACTGCCCCTGGCTGTCAGCACCGGAGAGAGCGAGGCAGAGCGAAGGACTGTCCCAGGACAGAGACAAAAGAGACCCCTCTCAGGTCGACAGAGATAGACTGCGGGGCACAGGAGGTCCATCTCGAAAGACAGAGACTGATTTCAGAAAAAGGGAAAACTTCTCTCAGGACAGAGGCAGACACCAGTGCAGAACATGCTTCAATGCGCCTTCCAGGTGAGCCCCTGCTACAGGCATCAAGTTTTGGCAGGTCTAATGGGTGGATTTGTATATTTTTCGCCTGTTTGGGAGGCATAATTTGTTTCCATAGTCCACTTAGATTGGTTGAAAGCCTTTCTCTCGATCTCGCTATTCATATATTGTTTTTTATAGATGGATATATTTTAAAATACAATACATACATTAGAAAATGTATGTGGCCATAATACTGTTTTCACATGTTTATTCGGTTTTTTCACCTTGGCATTCACATACTTTTTATGCACTTTTTATGCTGTCATACTTCTCAATAAGTGTTTTTTTCGTTCTTAAATATATGTTAGTGAATAAAAGGAGAGCACCTTTTATTCTTACCTTGCCACGTGTTTTAATATCGCCAGTTCTGAGACTATTCGCCATGTGTTTCTGTGATGTTCATAATATGGACGTCTCTGTCTACCGTGAACATTGCAGAGGCATCCTGGGTAGTTAAGGTCTGTTATAAGATGTTCACCAATAGGGCCTTTTATCACGCTGGATAATTCTCAGAAATACGACAGTAATATTTAAAGCGTCTCCTGTTTTTGCTGCAGTTCTGTTGTTCGTAGTGCTGTTGCTGTTACCAAGCACAGCCTGTGAAGCACAAACTGCTCGTTAAAATGCATCATTAGCAGCAGCAGATTGCACTGAAAGGAGTTTGGGACTTCATTGTAAGTATTTGTTTCCCAAAGTAGGTGTAATAATGCACAACGTACACAACGTAAACAGTGTTCAACAATAGCCATAGGTTCCCGATGCATCCCTGAAGGAGGATTTTCGAAACAACAATTTATTTTAGCCGATCAGAAAACTGTGCCCATATAGATACGGGGTCCCAGATGGCATGCATGTGCCACTTGATACATAGTGCCTCGGTGGTACACTGTGGCCCAAGAGACATTGCCTTTCTCGCATCTACGGCAGGAGCAAAATAAAGAGTTTCATACTGTGCCAGCTGATATCATGCTTCACACTGCTTCTCTGCCAACATCCAATCAGAATGCTTGCACCAGAACAGAGACCACCTGTTGTATGTGGTGAGGCGCTGGCATCATACGACAGTCTGCTGGCATCACAGGCCAAAAGGTTGGCATCATCTGTCATAGTGCTGCGATCAGGTGTATGCCAACTTAAGGTGCTGGCATAATATGCCATAATGGTTCCTGTAATGTCAGGGTACTTTCATCATATGTCCATATTACCATCATGCGTGTTCCCAGGTGCAGGCATCATATATCAGTGTGGTGCCTATCATACCTGGGTGCTGCTCTGCTGTTGGTCTCCCCCCTGTGATGGAGTGGGTGTGATGCCAGTCCTGCGGCTCATGTGCGAGTCTATGGCTGTTTATATACCAATCTCTACCTGCTGATATGCCAGGCAATGTGCCATGCTGGAGCAGCTTATGTTCCAACCTTGAATTGCTTAAATGCCAGGCCGAGACTGCCCATGTGCCAGGCTGAAGTTACTCCTTTGCCAGTCTTGGACTGCAGTTTGACAGACTGGGGTTGCAAACTGTGCCCACCCTCAGATCTTTCCTCTGTTATTTCCCCTTCTCTGTCCTCTGTCCTCTTCCCCTTCTCGACTCTGTTGCCTTGGGTACCTCTCTTTTAGCCTTGTCCACTCCCTTCCATTTCCTTGTACAATGAAACAACTCGACTAATATTGCTTTTTCCCTTCTTCCAGAAACCACCCGCCATCCTCAGGCTGTCCAGACAGGTGCACACGGCGGCGGTGGAAGGTAAGTGCCTGTGTGTACTCACTGCCCTTAGTTTGAGGTCACTCTGTATTTTTTTGCCCACTTACTGGTTCTGGTATCAGTCCCCCAGTCTGAGACCGCTCTCTATATCTTGGTCCCAGTTACTGGTTCTAGTGCACTCTCCCTGCTCTGATGCCGCTCTGTATACCCTGGGCCCAGTTACTTATTCTGATACCACTTTCCCTGGGCCCGGACCGCTGTGTATCCCATGGGTCAAGTTATAGGTTCTGGTGTCCCTCACCCTGACTTGGGTCCCTAATGCCACGGTCCCAGTTCCTGGTTTTGGAGCTGCTGGCACTGGTTTGAGCCTGCTATCAGTCTAGAACTCCAAGAGTCCTGGGTAATGATTGTCCCATATAAGCATCATCTGGTTCTGGTCCGGATCAGCTGGATTTGTGTCTGATGCCCGCCCAGAATGCTTGTAGTTCTAATCCTGTCTCTTCTCCTCATTCAGTGCTGGAGGGCAGCCCCCTGGAGAAGATGGTCACTAGCAGCTTTGCTTCCTTCATTCATGGAGTCCAAACAGATCACGTGTCCCAAACTGTGCAGCATCGAAGCAAGCGTATGATCCTGGACAGCATCGGCGTTGGACTGGTGGGAAGCACGACCCATGTGTTCAACATCGCCCTGGGATACTGCCAGGTAAGAGGAGACATTGAACTCCCTAAGCAACACGCCAAGCAAAATACAACAATTACAAACCCTTTTTAGGCTAAGAGTGTGACTTTATTCTTGTGATCCTGCCTTTTAAACGGCACTAAAGCAAGAAACACACCATATAACACCGATGTAACATCCATCCATTAAAGCCCTCTACAGCAGCACTGTTCACCGTCTCCATTTGATCCAGCCAGAGACATGGGCCACAAAAAGCACACCATTGACCACCCAGCTATTAAAAACCCTCTAGACCATAATCTCCTCAAGATCATATGAGTTAAAGGTAGGCAAGGTCCAAACTAGAAAGCACTCCATGGACTACACGTCCATTAAAAGCCTGTACATCAGCAGAGTGCACCATCTCCTAGGAGTCATGTCAGGTAAGTCACGTCTGTTAGCAAATTGAACAACACATCTTGTAACACACAAGCAGTAAAACACCCTGCAATGACCCAGAAAGGTAGCATGGCCTTGAAATATTTGAAGAGAAAAGGAGACATTGTCTTAAAGCAACGTCTCATGAATCAAACCATCCCTTATTCAAAACTGCTTACAGCCTTTAGTTGTTCAGGATCACAATGAGCTTTTACCAGGTTATTCGAATCTTGGATCTAATCAAGCAACACACCTTGAACCCCTCTCACATTTAGTAACACTCTAGAACGACAGTGTGACCATTCACCCAGAATAATAGGTACGACGAGAGAAAAACCAAGTCACAAAATCCACCATGATCTACTCATCCACCATGAAATACCCATCCACTAATCATGCCCCAGGCTGCCTTCACATGTTAAGCAGTTAATATCTTTAGACACTGGCAGGATTGTGAGCATGGATTAGGGTACCCAAATAAACATTGGGACCTCTGAGCCCCTATACAACTGTCCTTCAGAAACACTACATCTACTCACAGAGACTTCTTACTTACTCCTATGTTTCTTCTAATAGACCCCACCACGTATAAGGTGTACAATCCTGTGTTTAGAGTTGAATAATCCACATTCCCACAAGCTCCGCTGTTCCTCCACTAGGGGTCTAGGTGCACTGTCTATTCCTAACTTAATTCTGTCTCCAACAGGACATGTACTCCTTGTCTGCCATCAGCTCTGTGTACGGAAGGAAAGGATTGAGACTCCCACCTACGCTGGCTGCATATGTCAATGGAGTAGCGGTAAGGATTTTCAAAGCTGTCTATCACTTTATACCTCAATCATAGACTAAGAACGATGAGTTTATGAGAATTTTGCTTACATGCTGCCTCTGTCAGTGTTCAATCTTGTCTATTTCCACTTGTGTAAAGAGTCTGTATTGGGCAATGGCACACTCACTCAGCAACAAAATCTTAGAATGTGGATCCTTCACTTCTGTATATTGTTTCCATAGGTCAATGACACAATGTCTGTGCTTAACATCTCTTCCTGACACACCCTTAATTAAGGACCTTCTAATCCTCTACTCCTCTTCTAATAGGCTCACTCCATGGACTTCGATGACACTTGGCACCCTGCCACTCACCCATCAGGTGCTGTGCTGCCGGCTCTAATGGCTGCCTCCCAGATGTTGCCCGTGGGCTTACGACCCAGCGGCTCAGACTTCCTGTTGGCATTCAACGTGGGCATCGAGGTGCAAGGAAGGCTCATGCACTTCTCCAATGAAGCCAGCAATATCCCTAAAAGGTTTGTATGATGCCCACAAAGGGCAGAAATATCCCATGACCAACACACGATGCCCATAGGGGGGCGCAGTATCTCTCGGGCATGGCTATGATGTTCAAAGAGGGTAGACATATTCCATGTGTAATGTGTGAGATCCCTGGAGAGGGGGAATGTTATGATGTGTGCCTAATGGGCGCATAGCAAAAGGCACACAGATGATGGACCCATAGGGCAGCACCATCCGCAAGAGGAACCTATGATGCAAACAAAATCATGTATGTGGATAGCACACAATACAATGTAAATATGGTCAAGTTAATTTTCTGCTCACTGTAACTACATTGTTTATTTGTGTCAAATGCTTGATTAGATACTAGCATATTTTCTATGTTTCCTCGTACTGCATGATAGCATTAATGGCTGACATGCTTTAAGTACATTTCCATAGTTCACACTTATTCTTAGCATTGCCCCTCTTCTAAACCTATTTTGGTATTATCATTATTCCATGTCTGACACAGTTCTTTGTATTTCCTTCAGGTTCCACCCTCCTTCTGTTGTTGGCACCCTGGGCAGTGCTGCTGCTACAGCAAAACTCCTATCATTGAGTGCAGAACAATGTGCCCATGCTTTGGCGATTGCTGCCTCTCTGGCAGGGGCCCCTATGGCGAATGCTGCAACTCTTGCCAAGCCTCTCCATATTGGCAATGCGACCCGCTTTGGGATGGAAGCAGCACTTCTAGCTGCCCGTGGCATGGAAGCCAACCCACTTATCTTGGACGATGTGCCCGGCTGCTCGGGGTTCAGTGCTTTCTATGGTGACTACCAGCCCTCGGCCCTGGCAATGCCAGATCAAGATTACAGCTTTCTCTTGGAGAAGCAAGACATCGCCTTCAAGAGGTTCCCAGCTCACTTGGGCATGCACTGGGTGGCAGACGCTGCCATCTCAGTCAGAAACCGAGTCACCAATATAACGGGCTCCTTTAACCCTGCTGCCATCCGTGCTATTCTTCTGAGGGTCCCAGTCTCCAAATATATCAACAGGCCCTTCCCAGAGTCTGAGCACGAGGCACGACACTCTTTTCAGTTCAACGCCTGCACAGCCCTCCTGGATGGCGAGGTGGGCATCTGTTCCTTCAGCGAGGGCAGCCTGAGGAGACCAGACCTCATTAACCTATTGAAGAAGGTGGTGGTGGAGCACCCTGAAGACAATGTGGCTAACTTTGACAAGATGTACGGAGAAGTAGTGCTGCTCCTTGAGAGTGGGGAGATTGTGACCGGCAGATGTGACACCTTCTATGGACACTGGAGGAAGCCCTTCAGCCAAGAATCACTCCATGAGAAGTTCCTCTCCAATGCTACTCATGTGCTCCACAAAGACCAAGCACAAGCAATTATTGAGGTGGTGAAGGAGATAGAAAGCCTTGCAGACTGTTCACAATTGGCATCCTCTCTGCAGTAAATGTGTTCAATTAAAATGTATCCCTCTCACAAAGTGGGAGTAAAACTGTAAATGAACTACCAGGTACAATTATCTTTGCATTAACTTGTTTTACACAAGATTGAAAACCGACTCAAGGAGAGGGAGGTTAGCAATACACTGTATAAAACTACGAGAGTCAATCATGTCCTCTCCTATCATGAAAGGTGCTGTTATGTCTCACAGTACAGTGAGGTCCCCTTTTAACTTAATGCAAATACAGGAGCATCTGGCTGGCCAGAAACAATATGCTTAAGTTTCCTAGTACCTCATCAGTACTTTGTAAGGACTGTAAAATGCAATTTGTATTTATTGTTATTTATTGTTTGTTTATTTATTGTTTAAATAAATAAATATGACCTTATCTCACTGAAATACCATTTCTTTTTCCAACTAAGTGATTTTCGCCCAGTGTCCAAAGATTGGAAAAGCTGGATCTTCAATTTTACTCTAGTACTGAATTCTCCCAGTGCCGCGCTCTCTCATGTGTACTTTTCAAAAAACTCAGGACAAAATAGGTCACTGCAAGGACTTTCTATTTCAATCGCTCATGTTTTGTCAGTGAAACGTATTTTGTGCTTTCTGTGGTTATTTATTTAATTTTGAATAAAGTCTCTGAATTTTTTGTACAGTGATTGTAATTTTTGATATGTGAAGCCGCTGACATTTTACATGTTAACTTACAGGGTGTCCACGGCATGGTGACAGTGAGACTGGATTCTCTCATGCACAGACCTTACATATGAAACTCTCCTTTTCAGCTGTTGCTTTACATGGCGGCCCTCCTACTAGAGTTTCACAATCTTCCCTGTTTTTAGAAACTTTCCTTACATGCGCCACTACTCATATAACAGCCGGAATTTACATATCTGAACAAGTACCAAGATTGATCCGATCATGGCACACATTTGAAATGTTAACATTTTTCGGCTGTTGTCATCCAGTTTGCACCACTGTGGAAGTTCTCAATCCCCAGTGCTCACAAACTGGTGCCATGTGCGCTGGAAAGTGGAGCATATTGTTAATCAAACATGTGGGAAATACACAGAAAATCATACATTTTGCCAACCAATTCTGTGACCCACTCCACTCAATCAAACGTACTGACCAATATTTAGAAACGCCATATAGTAAACCTACTGATGACAAAGAGAGGTGGGATGTGGGGCTTTTTGATCCTCTCCTACATGCATTCGTGATGGGATTGCCCTTTGTGCTGTATGTAATTTCAAATCTCTATTAAACTCTGTTGGGAAAATATTGGCCCAGTTTGCATACTAAACTGCAAGTGATTCTAGTCAGACAAACATAAGTCCTCCTGCATGCGGATGATTTGTTAATTTATTTCTAACAAGCGAGCATCTCTAATACTACTTTAGCTTAAGAAGCATAAAATCCTGGGTATTCGATTTACATGTTGAGAAATTTGGAGATGAGTACTATTTGGTGTTTCAGTTCATTGTGAATCTACACATAATTATTGGAGAGCTTCTCAAGCTTTGTATTAAATACTTTAGTTTTAAAATATGTCAATATTTGATATGGACTGATGGTGGGACTATATCCTTACTGCCTCCTATAACAAAGGTTTGCTGTTTGTATAAGGGAATAACAAACCCTTTTAATGAGCACACCCAGGATATAGTCTTACATTTTTAAAAGCAACTATTTGGGATGTTTCCCAGTAGTACATCTACAACGACAGGTCAGGCACCATTTCCAGGTAACTACTGGGTATGTCATAGTTCCTGTTCCAGGGCTCCTCTGTTCCTGAGGTGGAATATTACATAAAGTACAATTCTGCCCTGTGGAAATGCAAACCAAAGTACAAGTATAAATTCTTTGTTTTCATTTTTACTTCAGTTTTCCCTGTCCAGAAACCCCTTTCCCTGCATCCCCTCTAAATTTGAAGGTGAATGGTTATCCTGAACCACCGTGATTGAGGAATTACTCCAGCTCTGTGCCCAAGTAAAACTGTGACCATTTCTATAGTAGGAAAGGTCAGATTGGAGTTTGTGATTTCCAACATGCTTAGAAGATGATAGTGGTTTAAAATAATTCAAGGCAAACCATGACTTGACCTATTTTTCACAATGGAAAAGTGCCTAATTTAAGACATCGGTTGCAGGTGGGGCGCACCAGCATTCATTTTTGGGGATTCGCACTTACTTATTCCTCAAAAAACTTTAATCCATAGCAAGAGAGAGAAAAACACAAAAGGCGAACAGAAAGAGGATGTGAAAGGCTGAAAACAGTGACAAAGGAAGAAAAGAGGGATGACAAAGAAAATGCAAAAAGCACATTATACTTGTCCAAATTAAGCACTGCTTTTTGTGCTTTCAAAATAGTTTCTATATTCCATTCAGAATAAACCCAGAATGTTTATGTAACATTATTATTCATGACCCTAAGCATTTGGGATCAATTTTATTTGTTAAGCATTTACAGGTAAGAATGCCCAAATAAGCAACAACCACGCATACATACAATCATTTAAAACCACTCAACATACAATAAAAAAATATAAGCAAAAACTAAAACTGTAAAAAGAATTGACACCGTTGGAGCCTGTTAACAGAAACTGAAAAAAACACAGTAATTACCACTGTAGCAGATTAACAGATTATCATGACAAAGTTATCTATCACTATATTTGGGCAGTTCTAAACAACTTTAAACAAACTGTACTATGCCATATAGAGTCATATTTGATTGATCTCAAAATTCAAGTGCAGAGCATCTTCGTAAATACTGACCTTGTGTTGTCCAAAAATATCTTGCAGATACTGAGTTCTTAGATTCTTTAGATCTAGACATACAAAGATTATGTTAATCAGTGTTTCTGTTGCACTTCTACTGCAACTGCTGGGTGGGCTGGGCCTTCTTGATGGTTTGGGTCTGGGCCTTTCGCGCACTCAGGAAATGTTGAATTTCGTCTGTGTGTGGTATGTGCACTGCCTCTCTCTCCTCAGGGCGAGAAAGGCTGCAACACTCGGTGTAGGTGTTGGTGTTATGCAGTTTAAGTGGCAGGCTATATTTCTCTGAGGGGCTGTTGAACCCATGTGGATGTTGGGGGCAGTGGCTATGGTTCTAGCAGCGTGTCATCAGCGCGTACACGGTTGCATGTGTCTTAGTCCGTACGGCATCCTCCCTCACCTCATGGAAGGCTTTTCAATACCATGGTTCCCATTCCTAGATTTCCTCCTTTCAAGTGTACAAACATGGAAATCATTTAGGGGCTGTCAAGAATCGCAGCTGCGACCCCTGGCTTGCCCTTTGCTACCCCTGCCACTGCCTTTGCGACCCCTGGCCTCAGAAGTGGCAAAAACCAGTTCCAGGAATACAAGTGCAAACAGATGATGTACAGAATGCTGAATCAATCAAAGATTCACCAGTCACAGATCTGGGATAAATCCATCGTTTTTTGCACGCCACACCATTCCAGTTTAGACCCAGCCATATGCAAATCCATCTTGATCCTGCTCACCATGGGAACAGTCTAGCCTGAACTGCCAGGGCAGGTCCTCCCTGGACCAGAAACAAGCATCCTGGGACCGGTTTCAGGGATTCACCCCTCATCAGCAAGGCTAGCTTGAATCTAGTGGCGTAGCGAGCACGGGATCCACGTCTTGGCTTATCCTTCCCACTTAGGGTGACAAATGCAAAAAGAACACAAGGGCAGCTCGTCCTTATGGACATTGGTTCCGGCTCCAATTACCTTGATATCCGTCAATTTCTTATTACAGTAATATTGAATAATATTTACTATCACTGTAATAAAGAATGGAATACAATTAGCTGGACTATGACCCTCACTGGCAGCGAAGGTAAGTAAAAATGCATTTAAATATTTGTTCTGTGCATGCTTGCAGTCGAGAGCATGTGTAAGTGAGAGAGAGAGTGTGTGTACCTGTGAATGTGTGTGCAAGCATGCATGCATGTGTGAAAGTAAAAATCAAATGAACATGTGATGTCACTTCCGCTACACAAGGCATTTTGGTGAATTGATGCTCATGTGTACAAATGAGTAATGCACTTTGAGGTCAATTGTTGAATTTCCTGTCTTCAAGGGTATAAAAGACTCCAGGAGTTTTCCAGACTGTACCACAATACAGTCGAAGTATTTTCCAGCAGCTTCTTCATCCCTCAAGTCTTAATTTTTGTCTGATGTGTTCTTATTGTTCTTGTACTTTGGCCCTATTCTTCAGACATGTTTGTAACTGATTTTTCTTGAGCCTTTTTCGAAACTTGTATTCGAATTGTGCCTTCTTCTTAGACTGACATTCAGGCGGGCTTTACCTGCTATTTAGCTTACTTTGCAGACCCATGCTCCGTTCATGCAGGGAGCTATGTGCAAGGTTATAGTGGCTACCAGAAGGCATGACCAAGCAAACAGAGACATAAAGGTCAGCCCTCAACAGTCTGTTCTCAACCTAGGTTATACTGTTTGAATGAAACAACGAGTCAATCACGAACTACCAGTAGCTTGTTGACACCTTCAGAGTAGCTCACAGCCTTAATTTCATTTTTTTTAAAAGCACAGGGTCACATTTTTTTTAAAGTTAAGGGAAGGCTGGGTTTAGTTTACATTGATTTCTTCAGGCTGCAGATAGCAGGGCCAGATAATGAGTGGTGCTGGAGTCAGATTACAGGGCACAGAGGTGAAGAACTAAAGCATTGAGGTATTTAACTCTTAAATCCTTGTAAACTCAATATTGGAATGTGAGAACAAAATGATGTTTCTGAATGCTTTTAAATAGTAGAAAATGAAAATAAAAAGTTACCTTGATGATTAAGATAACTCTTTATTTTAATTTTCATCAAATCAAAGTGTCACATTTACAAACTGGACGACTCTAGCTCCCAGTAGATACTGTGCCATATTTGTAACTGAAAAATACATTCCTCTTTTTTAAATGAGAGAAATTAAAAGTGAAGAAAAATATTTCTATGAAACAATAAGTCTAAATGTTTTTCTCCACTTTCAATTAAGCCAATTACATCTTAATGTTTTATAAAGCATGTTTCTTCACTTTAAATTCTTCCCAAACAAATGGCTGTATTTTTCCTGTTATAAATACGGCACTTTGTCTACAGGCCACTGGGTGCAAGATGTCTGGTGTTTGTAAATGTGACACTTGTAAATGGGATTACATTTAAGTGATGAGTTTTATGGAATCCATAGAAACATAAAATTAACTCTTCAGTTTAATTTTCTCCCATTTCAAAGTGTCGCCTTCGCACACAGCAGGCATCTTGCTCCCAGTGGCTGGTAGACACAGTTCCATATTTATAACTGAAAAATGCAGCCATTATTTTAAGTGGGAAAAATTTTAAGTGCAGAAAAATGTTCCATAACATGAACATTTTTGCAGAATGTTTTCTGCACTTTAAATTTCTCCCAATTAAAAAAATGGTTATATGTTTGTATCACACATGTAACAGTGCCAAATATGCCGAAAGGTATTCCTGTGCCACATGTACATACGACATAGGCTCTCAGTCACCCATACGCATTTATCCCATTCATACGCACACATGTTCATACATCCCCAAGACCACAGTCTCACTGACATACATGGCAGACCTGTCATAGTGCCTCTAGTCAAAGTATTTTGTTCAAACCATAGTACCTGGTTTTATGGACATCAGGCTTAAAGTCAATGGAGCTGGGCTTGGGGGTGTCTGGTAAGAATGCAGGAGTTGCTTACCCATCAGTAGCTCACAATGATTTTCACTGATCAGAAGTAGCTCTCATTACAGAAAAGGTTGGACCCTGCTCTAGGGTAAAATATCTTTAACCTGAAATGGTTTAGTACTGGAGATGTTTTTCAGTATTGTTTAGGGACGTGAAGGTGCCCTAGATTTCCAGTGATAGGGCCCTCCCACCACTTGAGACCAAAAGATGTTGGACTATATGAACACATTATAACCTCACATAAAACACATTGAAGCTTTTCCTCCAAATTAGTTTCTTGAATATCTGAAAATTATTGCAAATACTAATCGATCTGTGAATCAAACAAAAAAGCAACAAGGGATCTCTCTGACATCTGCCATGGAGAAAAGCTGCCTGAGGCAGAACACACATGTATAACATATTGTAAAATATTCTAGTATCGATTATATGGCTAAGTTATCCCTTACATATAGGCAGGTGAATCAAGAAAACCATGGGAGAGAGTGCAGAAGCCCTCCGAAAAGTAACAAATCTAGTACAGTTTTTGCTGCGGAAGCGAAATTCGAAAATCCTTACCTTGGGTGCCAAGATGTGTCATATCGTGCCCCAGAGACATGTACATTTGGTGATCAGAGTTAGCATGATGAGAAAACATCACAGTTTTAGGGTTAACACTGTCGAGCATTTTGTAGTTCCTCTTATTCTTCGCCTTCTTTTTCTTTTAAAGCCTCATCATCTCAATATCCATTATCATCATAATCCACCAACGGATAACTAGGGGAAGCTCCCTTATCTCTAGTACGACCATTCTTACAGGCAATGCAAACTCAGATAAGAATATAAGTCACTAAAAGGACAACAAAAATGAGGAAGATAACCTTTAGATTCTTCATCCCCCAAGTGTACTTTGTAGTTTTGACCAAAGGTTCCACCACTCAACTTCATCATCAACAGCATGTAAGTCTTTAAAACCTTCTCATATATTGTTAATCTGCTCCTATAACTTGACCAATGTATTAGAATTATGGGCACAAAATTCATCCCCAACTCTGGTGCAGAAACCATTCTGATATCCAGTATGAGGCCCAGAGCGTCCAGTTTTGCAGAACAAAAGCTCTTTAAGCCATTAATTGGGTAGTTATACATTTATGAGAACTATCAGTCAAATTAGCCACTTTCTCCCACACTCTAGCAACTTGTATCTCTCTGATAGATAAGTCTGTCGCATAATTTGGAAACATAATAGGAAAGAATCGTGCAGTCTTGCAAATAGCTCTTTCCATTATTCAACTTATAGCAGAAAGAGGTGGCTCAAACTCGAAAAGCAAGTACTACATAACCAGTGAAGCATTAACCAACCGGTTTGTGTGCAGCCACAAATGTGCTCTTTTACCACAACTGTAATAAGTTTCTCTTTGCTCAGAGACACCTCTTTGGTTAAGTAATACATTAGTTGGAGAAGCAGTTCTTGGAATATCAACTTGAGTACAATCAGATAAATTATTGGGTCTGTACTCTGACTTACAGTCACATTGCATTACCTCCTCGTCCGTCTTCCCATCCCATTCCTTACCAGGAGCAGCTTGTCTGCTCTACAGAAACATTTTACCTAGCAGAGCCAAAATACTTCCCCCAATATGGCGCTGCCTATCCGGCCTAGCATGCATAATGGTGGAAGTGCATCATACACACATTCTGTTCTTTTCTTTTTCTGCAGTGCACTGCCGGATACCTAGCATGGTTGGGTAACTTTATTTACCTTTCTTTTTGTTTCTCTTCTGTTTTGCGGCTTGCTGTAGCAGTCGCGCTGTTTTCTGATTATTGCTTGTCATCCCTGCCTCTGCGGTCGTTGGTTTACTGTGCGGGTACAGCTGCGCTGGTTTCTGGTTCTTGCCTGTCCCCCCTGCCTCAGCAGGTGTTGGTTTCCAGTGCCTGTGCTGCTGCTTTGTTTTCTTGTCTTTTCCTGTCTGCCCTGCCTCAGCGGGCGTTGGTTGAACAGTGCGGGTGCAACCGCTCTGTTTTCTTGTCATTGCCTATCTGCCCTGCCTCAGTGGGTGTTGGTTTATGGTACGGGTGGCGACGCTCAGCATCCTTGTGCCCATTTCTCACGGCTCCTTCCCCCTGCAGAGCCTGCCTGTCTACGCTGTTTTTCTGCATTCGGGGCACCTCCTGCTTGCTGGCACCTCCCGTGAGAGGTTGGGCCGAGAGTCTTTGTTTCCTTAGGAACTGGTCCATTACAAGAAGCACCCGTGTTGTACCTGTCATTATGGAGTCTGCTGCAAGCTGCTCTATGGGTGTTCCTACTGTGGATGCCCTGCACATTTTGATTAATGAGGCGGTAGAAGCTACCTTCAGGGTACGGGAGGCAGATGGTCCTCCTGCTAAGGTGCCTCCACTTCACAAACTGGCAGATTTTGAGGGTCCTGAGGAGGAAGGTCAGAGGGGTCGCTTTGTGCAGAGTGCTGAGATTTCTGACTTATTTGCCCATGTTAGGGGCGATCTGGGTTTTCCTTCTCCAGTGGTAAATGAGTTGGAGGAGGATTTTTTTACCCAGTACCACTAGCCTGACCCTGACTCATTGCCTCTGCATGTTGCTGTTCCCAAAGTCCTGGCACATGAATGGCTTGATGTTAACAAAACGTAATTTCCTCGTTTTTTGGGAAGGCATTACACCTTGGAGGGATTTTCGGAGGAGTTCCCTCAGTCTGTCAAGGTGGATAATTTAATGGCTGGTCTGTCTTCACAGGGCCTGGTTCTCTCTCGGATGATGCCCTTTCTTCCGACCCCGTGTACAAGAAGGTTGAGGGTACTGTAAAGACGTCTTACGAAGCCTCCAATGTTTCTGTTCGGGCTACTGCCTATACCAATAACATGGTTCAGTCCCTCTTGAAGGACTTCCAGGCTCTGGATCATCAGTTGAGTGAGGGTGGGGATGATTCCTCACTGTTGGCTCTGATGTAGCTCTAGGTCCTATTTGTCGGACATCTCCTTTGATAACTTATGTGCAGCTGCTGCGGCTCCTGGGGCTTCCACTGCAGCTCGTTGCCATATTTGGATGTGGACTTGGAAGGCAGAGGCCTCACAGAAGTCTGTACTTTTGAAATTGGCCCTCAGCTGGAGGATATGATCAAGCAGTCTGCTGAGAATAGGAAGCTGGTGGCTCCTGTTCGCCCTCCCTCTCAGGGTAGGGGTTTTGGTTATCGCTTTCCCTTAGTCCCGAGGTGCTCACCAGCCCTTTCGAGGCAGGGTTTATGGCCTATGGGCCCGAGGAGGTGGCAAGTCCTGGTCTCCGTCCACCGTTGCCTCCACCGCTCTTTCTCCAAAGCAATTACTGTCCACCTTTTTCAGTTGGGGGTCACCTGCGCTTTTTTTGCCACCACTGGCAGGGTCTTTCCGATCCCTGGGCAGTTCAGATGTTGACTTCTGGGATATTATTCGATCCTTTTTCTGGTTTTGAAGAGGACACCACCGACTTCCGCCTTGTTTTGGATCTGAAAGGGGTGAATCTTCACATTCGGCATCGCCGTTTCAAGATGATGACTTTGCATTCCATTCATCAGCTGTTGCACCAGGGATGCTTCCTTGCCTCCCTCGACCTTCTGGACGCCTGCCTACCTGCATGTTCCTATCCATACGGAGGATCAACATTTTCTGCGCTTTGCTGTGGGCTCATGGTATTTCCATTTTCAGGTGCTTCCTTTTGGCCTTTTATCAGCGGCAAGAGTTTTTAGGAAGCTTTTGGACCCCTGGTGGGTATTCTCCATTCTAAGGGTATTCAGCTTTATCCTTACCTTGATAATTGGCTGATTGTTTCTCCTTCTTTCTCTCAGGCTTCAGAGGATGTTCATCAGGTCTGTCATCTGGTGGGTTCCTTTGGGTTCCTCATCTATGACAGGTAGTCCTCCCTTCGGCCCTCCCTGTCTCTGAAGTTCCTAGGGGCCCTCTTCCGGATGGATCTGGGGCTGGTGTTCTTGTCTCCGGAAAGACAATTGACTCTGTCCCAGCATCTCTCCTGGGTGCTTTCCAAGTCTCAGGTGTGAACCTGGCTCTGGCTGCGTAGTCAGGGGAGATGGCCTCCACTTTGCATGTCCTTCCCTGGGCCCATCTCCATCTGTATCCCTTTTTGCATCACCTTCTGAGCCACTGGGATCTGGCTTCTCAGGACTACGAGGCTCTCATTCCAGTGTCTCCTGCCAATCAGGAATCCCTCCAGTGGTGGTTGTCCTCTCTCAATCTCTCCCAGGTGTTTTGACCTTCTCCCCCTCCTTCCTCTGTGGTCCTGACCACCGAGGTCATTCGGGCCTGTGTCAACTGGCAGGGAGGGATGCACTGGTCTCTGTTTCTCCTTTACCGGAAGATCGGTCTGTGGGTCAACGGAATCTCCTTTCTCTCTGCAGTTTATCTTCTGGAGAAAGAGAATGGGCCTGTTGATTCTCTGAGCAGGGTGTTCCCCTCATCTGTGACCATGTGTCTGTCTCCTTTTCTTTTTCAGCAGATCCTCTCCAGATTCGGCCTTCTATGGTGTGATCTATTTGCCTCGGAGGAGTGCCCTTCTTCTGCAGTTTTGCAGC
The DNA here is from genome assembly GCA_963921515.1 of Calotriton arnoldi. NCBI lineage: Eukaryota > Metazoa > Chordata > Amphibia > Caudata > Salamandridae > Calotriton > Calotriton arnoldi. Next base: position 1,189,003 of record CAWUFW010004226.1, on the reverse strand, counting down.
CTGATTCCCTCTAGGTTAGCCTGGGCGATCGATATCTCCTCCATCCCATGGTCCCAGGGGCTCCTGTTCACTTTCCCTCCTTTCCCCTTGATTCCTCGAGTCCTCATAAAGATTCGGTTGGATCGGGCGGAGGTGCTTCTGGTGGTTCTGGAGGGGTCCCGGAGGCCCTTGTTTCCCATTCTTCGGGGTTTGGCGGTGTGTCCCCATGGGCGGTTTTCCCGGTACCTGTCTCTGCTGCTTGCTCCCCTTCTCAGCCCGTCCTCTCTTCATTGCCTCCGGCTGGGGGTTTGGCACTTGAGAGAGAGTAAATTTGTTGGGTCAGGGCTGTTCGTTTGAGGTGGCTCAGAGAATCCAGTTGTCTTGCAGGCCTTCGACCCTGAAGTCTTACGGTCGACTTTGGAAGAACCTTGACTCCTGGTATCATGAGCGGGGTTTGTCTTCTTCGTCCTGTGATCCTGTCCAGGCGCTGGACTTTTTGAGGGATGGTTTTGTCATGGGTCTCGCTATCTCCACTCTCCATGCCCAGTGGGCTGTCATTCTTGCCTTCCGGGGTTCTGCTGTGGCCTCTGTTTATCCTTTGGTGTCTCGCGTTTTGCGGATTTTTTGCTTCAGCGTGCTGTTTTTCGCTCTCCGGTTCCCGCTTGGGATCTTCCCTTGGTGCTTCAGTCATTAACCGGTTCCCCATTTGAGCCCCTGTTTTCAGTTGATCTTAAGTTCCTTTCTACTAAGGTTCTTTTTTTGGTGGCTATTTCTTCTGGTAGGTGGGTTGGTGAGATTGGGGCTTTTCTGGCTTTTCCCCCTTTCTTATGTTTTTGCACGGACAAGGTGATTTCCCGGCCTAGTTTTTTCTGCCCAAGGTCTTGTCTACCTTCCACTGTCAGGAAGATATTGACTTTCCTGTGTTTTTTCCTGATCCGTCTTCTCCTGAGGAGGAGGCTCTCCATTCCCTGGATGTGTTGCATGCTCTTTGCATCTATCTGGACCGTTCCCGCGATTTTTGGAAGGTGAATTCCCTTTTTGTTACCTACGGTGTCTCTGGGATGGGTCTCAAACCTTCTTTGTCCACTCTGACTAGATGGGTTAAGTGTGCAGTTGTCTTGTCCTACGGGGCTGCTCACCGTCCTCTTCCGTCTTCTGTCCAGGGGTGGTCCACTCAGGGGGTTTCCTCCTCCTGGGCCAAGTTTAAGGGTGCCTCCTTGCTGGAGATTTGTAATGCTGCTACTTGGGCCTCTCCCCATACATTTGTTTCCCACTACCGTCTTCAGTTGGGGGTGGCTGCCTCTGCTGCTTTTGGCTCTCATGTTTTGTCTGCTGTACATGATTTGTGATCTGTACTATTTTCTTTTTTGATTAAACTGACCTGTTGGTTTTGATGCATCCTCTGGTCTTCCTGTTTTCAATTACCTTGAGCTTCTGCATGGGCTCCTTGGTAAGGAATGGGATGAGAAGACGGACGAGGAGGTAATGCCTGGTTACTCACCGGTAATCTTCATTACTCCCAGGCCTGGTCTTGCCGTTCCATTCCAGAGCCCGTCCCTCCCTCCCTGTTTCTGTTTGGCTGATTTGTTTTTGTTTTTTCTTGAGTTTTCATTGATATTCTCAGGATGTGTGTATGACGCACTTCCCCATTTATGCATGTTGGGCCTGTTGGCAGCGCCATATTGGGAGAAGTCTTTTGGTTTTGCTAGATAAAAGGTTTCTGTAGAGCAGACAAGCTGCTACTTGGTAAGGAATGGAACGGGAAGACCAGGACTCGGAGTAATGAAGATTACTAGTGAGTAACCGGGCATTCGCTGGATCTTATAAATATCTTACCATTTCCTTCTTCACAAACCAGGCGTAACATGCATGATACATAAGTGATTTGTTTTTTTACATTCAGGAGAAATGTGCCCAAGTAAATGTAGGTTGGCCCACTGCTCTTTTAATTCAAAGTGGACTTGGTCAGGAGCACACTCTAATTTAAATGAGTGAAAATCACATGGAAACCCAGCAAACATAATGAAAGGTTCGGATCCTGCTTACATTGGTCCACAACTTGTAGGAAAGAATTGTCCTTGTAGATTCCTGAGAGGATCATACCATCCCTGCTGACAAGAGAAATACTATAAAATAGCTGCACTACGTTGGATAATTGTATTCTAGAAGCAACCATTCTCCCTTCCTTGTCATACCACAATCCATTTGGATGCCTGAGACACCACTTTATCCTCCAAATTTTCTTTAAGCTTTCAGGTGCTTGTTCGTGTACATTAGCAAGGTCACTCAAAGTGGGTATGAGGGGTTCAGTAGCCGGAACCAAGTGCATCATTACATCAGAATCAGGAGACTAAACATCATTCTTAATTGAACTATCAGTAAAGGCATTCCCCCTGGACACCTCTTCCTGACTGGATTGAAGTGCAGCACCTTTGACTATAGACAGGTGTCAAAATTCACATACATCCCGTGATACATTTAGTAGGTTACTGTATTAGGCACACCATAACAAATGAGCTGGGTGTCTCTTCCTTTTAACTACAACTTATCCCGACTGACGTCCAGTTCCAGGAGGGAGTTCACAGCAACAACATACCAATTTGCCCAACTCAGTAGGACATGTGTCGTTCTACAACAAACAAGTTACAAATCTTTAAGTAAGGACCAAAAACAGAGGCTAAGCAGCAGCAGCAGGTCAACAAATATAAGGCAAAAGGCAGATCAGAGGGGGGGGGGGTGAGCACCAACAGGGGAGGGGAGAAAGGGGGCAAGAGGAGACAAGGGCGAACAAAGCAATATATGAAAACTGCATTCCTCAATCAACATAAGGCCCATTGTTTACAGCAGTTACCACAGGAGTAAGGAAGCCCCTCTTTAAACAGAGGAGCCCAAAATCATGTGCAACACCAAAAGCAGATCTTGACTCAATGAAGATGATTACACTTTAATTAGTAGATAGGATACAGTCTCTTTTGAGGGAACTGAATTTAGCAATCGTAGCCGAGTGTATTTGTGGTGAAGATCAATTTCCGCCTACTTCATTTAAGGTACATGCACCCTTTCCCTTCACTAGTTTCTCTTTATTATTTCTGAGACAAAGTCCATCCACATAAAACACAATATCACAATTCGCCAAAGGTACATCAGTGAGATTAACGTGAGGCTTTGAGGTGGGCAGGGGTAAGGATGCAATTGTGAGGTTGGTGATCATGAATTTTTAGGTCTGCGGAGAGCTGTGGTAGTTCAGTACGGAGAGAAGCCCCTCCCACTGCCCCGCCCTTATTTTTCATTGGCTTGTGTGTTTGTCCTTTGTAAATGCTGTCTTCTGATTCATTATGAGGCTTGTTAGTCCCTCCTTAGTACAGCCATGTCGTCATTTGTATCCTCCCATGGCTACTGGCCCCTTTACTTGGTTGTTACACGGGGCGTGTACTATTTCCTTTTGGAGCCGGAGCCCGCCGCAGGAGACGGACCAGGTAAATGTGTGTTTTGGTGCCTTCTACCCCCCTCCCATTGTTGTGCCTTCTTCCCCCTCCACCCTCCCTCCTGTTGTCTGTGCCTTCTTTTTCCCTCCCCGCCCTCCCTCCTGTTGTCCGTGCCTTCTCCTCTCCTCCCTCGCCCACACGGTCACCCTCTCGTTTCTGTGCCGTCTCCTCCCACGCCATCACTCCCTACCGATGCCCGTGCCTTCTCCGCCCTCCCTCCCGTTGTCTGTGAAGCCAAGTTGGCAACTATTTGCAATGCAATAGGTCTCGCGTAAAGTGGAGACACATTGCATTGCAAATGCTTGTTGATGGTATTGCTGGACTTCTTTCTTTTGATTGATGTGAATAGCTGTCTGCATGTTCGATGTTCACATACTTTTCCAAAAAAGTGTTGAAATTGTCTAGAAGGGTGTTGGTGTCAGATATGGAGTCCATAGGGTGAGAGAAGAGTTCAAGTATTAGTTTGTCTATCGAGAAGTCTATGAAGGATCTGAAGGTTTGCTCTTCTCTTTTAGTTTGGGAGATACGGATGGTAAAGTGGTTGGTTCAGCCCTGAGATGAGGGTGGTTTGCTTTGGACTTTTTGTGATGTTGAGAAGACAAGGTTGAGGAGGTGGCCTTTGAAGTGAGCTGGTTATTTGACATGGTGTATTATGTTGAGTGTGTCAACGAGTTTGAGGAAGGTTTCTCTTGTTTTTTTAGCTTGTGTTTTCTGGGAGTTTGAAGTTACCCAAAAAGAGTGGGGGTCAGCATTTCAGATGGATGAAGGGGCAAGCAGATCTAAGAATGTATCAATGAAATCCCTGTTCTGCCCCGTAGGCTTCTAGATGAGATGGAAGGTGGCATCTGAGTTTCAGAGAGTGGGAAATGGCATGTAAGCAGCTCCATAGAGTTGAGTGGTACTTGCTTCCTAGGATGCAGAACCATGAGTACTTATGGATGACAGAGAGGCCTCTTCCCCTATATGCGAGGTCCAAAACACAGAAGCTATAGCCCATTGGAAGAAGGACATCTAGGATGTACGAGGATATAGGGGTGAACCATGTTTCAAAAATATCCTTCAGTCAATCTAAATGTGTGGTTAGTTTTTCACCTTTGTTTTTTTAAAATTATTTCTGTCCAAACAGTTTGAACAGACCTCATTTATTGCATTCAACACTGCACCCCTTGCAGTGGCCTGTGTGGCATTATTTGTGATTGTCTGCTTCGGCCATCAACTTGTCTTGGACTTTTACAGGCATAACAACCCTTAACAATTGACTTTCATCATCCTTATTGGGATTTAAACATCGAAAAAAAAACATTTGCAATTCTTCCCTACATTTCTGGGGATTTTCATGAAACTTGGAGGAAAATCTAGCAATATTTAGCATGGACCAGGGGACATGACTGAAAAGCTTCCTTCATCTGTTGGACCCAAGTACTGTCTTAGTAGCAAAAAGGCATTCAGGTGAAAGTCTGAATCATCACTGTTATCATCATTGGGGAACAAAGTCTGTCTACTGGATCTGGGTCTTTGTTCTCAATCCCGATCCCTTCTTTCAGCAGTTAGCCTGAGACTATCCCTGATAATATTCAGACAATGCATTTATATTGTTTGAGCACATATCTCATGAAGGGGGTACTGATTGCTCACTGGATGCTGCATGTGCAATGTTTTAGGCTCAGCCTATAATCTAGCTCGTGAGCTCACGTCACTGCTGCCAGCCATGTCACCGCTAGTTGTGCAGCCACTTGCCATGCTCATCGCATTTGGAGTGCTCGCTGCACTCACTGCATCCACTATTTGTGTGGCCCATACTTGTGCCCCTTGGCCTGCCCAACTGCTGGTGCTCCACTGCTGGCTGGCAGACCAGCAGAGGCACTTGGCGTGACACTGGCATTCTCCAGAATGTGAAAGATTAAAATATTTAGGGATTCCTCCGCTCTATTTTTCTGAACCTCATCAGTAATTTGTACAAATAGATAAGCGAGAGGTGGTGCAGTTGAGGAACAAGCTCCAATTCTATCATTCATATGACTAATAGTATCTCAGTTTCCAATGGGTGACTGTTCAGAACCTTAATTTTATATTCCTGCCTGTTTCAAGGTTGTGCCAATTCAGGAACGCCTACTTTTGCACCGGGGAAGTTTTATTTTGGGTTCTTATATATTTTCTTTTAATATTATTTATATTTCTAATAGCAAATGTATATTGTTCTAGAAAATGTTTGGTCCTGTAATCCTCAGTGCACTTGACTCAATTTGTTAAAAAGAACGACATGCTTTAACCTTACTGGGTATTAATGAAGTAAACGGGAGCCCCCTAGGTGGAAACTTGGCCGACTTGGGTTCACCACTTCCTATGTTCTCTTTCTAAGAAAAAAGGGTTTTAGGTACTCTGCCATTTACGATAGCAACTTATTCCAGACGAGGTAGGGGGGAAAGATCTGTCAGGGTGAAAGGAGTGGGAGGTGCAGTAGGTTATCCTACTGAAACCATGAGAGAGGACAGTCTGTATAAAGTCACACCTGTTGCACCATCATATCCATTGTCCCAGCATTTGAAATATTTCCAATCAGACCCTGTTGGGGTTTGAAGAGGGACCAGAGCGGCTAAACTAGCATACTACAATCCACAGCACTCATCTAATAGAGTCCACACTCATTGAAGGGCCGTCCAAGGCCCCTGCACGCTACATTTACAGCCCAGAGCCAGACAGCCAATCAGCTAGCTTGGGTGGGACTCGGTCCCCAAGCTTCCCTCACTTTCCAATGCGGGATGCACGAGAGGCAGAGCCAGCCCTCCCAGCCCCGCTAAAGCCAGCACCTCGCTCCTGCAGCGCAGGACTCATTGAAGGGCCTTCCGAGGCCCCTGCACGCCGTATTTACAGCCCAGAGCCAGGCAGCCAGGCAGCTAGCTGGGGTGGGCCTCGGTCCCCCAGCTTCCCTCATTCTCCAGTGCGGGGGCGTGGGAGGCGCGGGAGGCGCGAGAGGCGGAGCCAGCCCTCCTGGCCCCGTTAAGCCAGCACCTCGCTCCCGCAGTGCGGGACACGCACCGGCGCGCCCAGGCAAAGCCCGGGCCAAGGGCGGGCCTGTCCATGCCCGTCAGAGCCCGGAGGAGGCTGGGCTGGGCCTACCCTCTTGGTTTTTGATTTTGAGAATCCAGGAAACTCAGCGTCGCACCCCAGCTTTGTGAAGCTACCAGAAGGTAAAAACTTTTACTTTTCCGCTGCACTCTTCCATGGTCCTTCTGTGGTTTATAGTCCACTTGTAGACCGGGCTGTTAAAAAAAAAATCTAAAACAAAAAACTATGGGGAAACGGAAAACAACGCCCGCCCTAAAATCCACTGACACCACTTTGGACGGTTTCCTCCAAAAAGCAGTGGGGGCCATCAACAAAGAAATAGAGCTGGCAGAGCGAAGACTCTTGCTAGGCCCCCCCCCGCCTCACCCCCTGCTAAAACAGATCCTTGCACAGACACGATTGAGACGGATACTGAGCTTAGGACCCAAGCACCTCTTTCGCCCAATGTTACAATTGTGAACCAGGTTGGAGCATGCACCATACACAATGGAAATGAGCATGCCCCCAACCCAACCTCGGAGAAGAATGGACCTTTGCAAACAGCAGGAGGAAAGAGGAAACAAATTGAGATGGCAGGGGCTGATCACAAAATGAAGGGCCAATCTTTCTTTTTGATGTATTTATATTATTTGTGGCCATACAGAGGGACTAAAATTCCACAACATCCGGAATACCGGAATTTGGAACCTAACCATAGGAAGAACAGGGATTGCACTGAACATGTGTGAAAAAACCCTCTTTCCAGAAAGAAAAATAATTTTCTAGAGTCCCCTCACCCACCAGGGTTACCCCTAGGTGGCATGCTTCATCATTGGGGTCCTCTCAATCCGCTGCGGATTGAGGCTTGCTGCAACTTGCGAACTACGTAAGAGCACTTAGTTTTAGGAAAATATGTGTGGTGCAGTGATGTGGAGTGGGAAAAATAGATTAAAAATACCTAGCTAGTGAGCTAATATTTTATTCCTGCTCCTAGTCAGTATATTTTAAAATCAGGGGTTAATACTAGGGAGAGACCTAAAGGTAATGAGTATGGAGTCCCTAGTACTGGGTCGACATGTTTTGAGCTTTCCCCTAAAGCTCTTCTTCAGAACCACATGAGGGCCAGCCCCGTGCGTACCACTCCTAAAGAATCCTGTGAGTAGGAAACAATGGGGTGCACACCTAATGTGTGTTCACCTGATACTTAATACATACGGTTGTACACTGACACGTTGTATTTTTGTTTAGGCAGAAATATGCCTCATGATCTGCAGGGGTAGAGGGGCTTGTAGTCACACCTCAGTGAAAGCACTCCTCTCGGAAAATGACCTGGAGACCGCATCTTGAGGGACGCCAGGAGCAAGGGAGTGGCCACGTGTGCCTGTGTTGTTGCCCTCCCAGTCTTGTTAGCACGATCTTCAACCGAAGCAGTCCCCTGTATATGTAGTCAATCAATTTGCTTGAGGGGTGAAAAGCGGTTGTAAGTTGGAATGGCAAGTAACTCCTGGATACTCCCATTAACAGAAGGCAACTGCGGGAGGATTTGCTTAATTGGCATGGTTTAATGGGGGTACTGCCTCAATCCCTCCTCCCGTCGGAAGCAGACGGGATGCTCTATCCAGCCTACCATGCGCTTGTTTCTAAAGTTGACCACAATACAATCACCAGGGGTCTCTTTTGGATGATGGCCTACCCAGGACACACGTTGAACATTATTTATACTCCCATAGAGTTCCTCACAGCTAAAACAGTCTGTAGATTTTTGGAGCCAGTGGACGACCTTATTTTTTAATTGGCAGGGCTCTTCGGCTAGGGGGGAAGGAGGGATGTTTTTTTAAACTATCACTAGCGGTGTTGCCTCCGGGGGGAGTTGCAAATTTTTTTGAGCTCTTGTACATACTCCTTGTTGATTTGCAATGGCTGGATGTTTTTTGGATGGAAAGTCAAGAACGTTGCCTGTTTGTACCCTAGGTAGGCACACTGTTGAGTTAAACTGGGCTGTGCGTTTAGAGCTATTTTTCCTGCCATCATCTTGTATGAGACCCTCGCCTGACACCCCCTGATTAAGATCCGCCATCGTTGTAATAGAAGCCGCTGGGCTTTGCCTATGCTCCACCAGGCTTTTAAAGGTGCTCGAGAGAGTGCTTAAGCTTGATCCAATCAAGATTTTTAGAGAAGTGTCAATACTGTTAAGGACAGCCAAAACTGGTTCAAGGCACATTTTTAAAGATTTATCCAGGAGCTCTGAAACGTTGAATTGTGTCAGGCCTCCCTATATAGCTTCATTGACTGGCCCAGTCCTAGACGGCAACCCATTGTTTCTGCTGCTAAGGGTTGATTTATTTCCAGCTAGGGGCAGCTTGCATTTCGTTGGTGACTTATTACTGCTTTTTGCCTTTTTTACTGGTGGTGAGCCGCTAGGTTCAAGCTGTGAGCTCTGATCATCATTAGACACGATCATGAGGTCGCCATTAAAACTGCAAGGGTTTCCGGTATCCTTACTGCTGTCGACCTGGCTCAGGGGCTGTGGGGGCTGAGCTGCACCCATGTCTCTGACGTCTCCACCCGGGGGTTTAATATGTAAAGCTTTCTTAGTGACCCCCATCCTTTCCTCCACGCACTCAATCTCATTGTTAATCGCCCCCATTGCAGTGGTCAAGAAGCTAGTTATGGTTGCGGCCAGCGGGCGCTCTCTAGTGTTCGGCATCGCTGCCTTCCTCTTCCCCTTGATCTTACCTTATATGAAGGTTTAATTCCTTTCCGGGCTGCAGTCCCAGATGCAAGAGCCAAGAGGGGTGGCCCAGCCCAGGCTCGATCAGGTGCGGACGGGCGCAGACGGGCCCACCCTTGGCCTGAGCGCAGCCGGGCGTGCCCACGCGCATCCCGCACTGCGGGAGAGTTGGGGTGCCTTTATGGCGTGTCAGGTGCTTGGCCCCGCTCCTGCAGTGAGACGAGTTGCGCTGGGGGACCAAGTCCCACCCCAGCGAGAATGGTGAAAGTAGAGCAGGAGCAGCGCTATGGGTAAGTGGAGGGGCCTCCTCTGGCCCAGACAGGCGTCCCACGCTGCGGGAGAGTTCGGGCGCCTTTATGGCGTGTCAGTTACTTGGCCCCGCCCCTGCAATGAGACGCGTTGCGCTGGGGGACGAGTCCCACCCCAGCGAGAATGGTGAAAGTAGAGCAGGAGCAGCAGGAGCAGCGCTACCGGTAAGTGAAGGGGCCTCCTCTGGCCCAGACAGGCGTCCTCAAATGATGACAGAACAGCAATATTCTGAGTCCAAAATCTGAAGACATTGCAAGCCTGAAGGGCCACTCACCTATGGCCAAGAGAACTAGAAAATACCGCGTAATAGGCAACGCATGTAGAACACGAGTGGGGGTGGGAAGAGGTGCCAAACATGAAAAAGATCAGACATCTCCCTCGATAAAATCAGTAAATTAGTATCAGAAACGCTGGCCCCTATTTCAGTTCGACTAGTCCGCATTGAAGAGCAACTTTCTCGTGTGTTGCAGGATTTAAGTAAGAACTCATAAAACAACTTGCAGAGGGACAAGGCCACCCAACCAAGTAAAGCAGCACATATAATGTTCCTCTTAATAAGATGGTGCCCAAAAGTATAATACCAATTTTAAGCAAGGGTGACCCCCTCCAAGAGGCCACCAACTCTAATCCCCCGGTCCAGACCCCTTGGGAATTCGTACCCCATAGGAGCAATCAAAAGTTGGGACAAGGGTTCTCAAATCGTCCGAGACCTGACTCGTTAAATAGGGCAGTTACCAACAAGGAATCCCAAGTACTAATTGTCCTAGCACATAGTTCCCCAAGCAGGGTGGGCGCAAAAGACACACTAAACTTACCGCCAGATTGTACACCTTATACATTGATTCTGACGGGAGTCCCCCATCTTTCTCCGGGCACCAAGAAAGCTGTCGAAGTCTTATGAACAAATCAGCGCACTGGTGCCTTAGTAAAACTTCGTCCCAGATAAACTGGTTTGATCACATCATCATGGCTAGGCGGGTGAACTGGTTGGGTCATACGGCCAAATCTATTGAAGGGGATTACGTGATCCTTAATTTTAGGGACCCCAGGTTTGTGCACTTTCTCCTGAGGCACCTTAAAGACACACTTAGGGGCCGATTCCGATTCGGGCCGGAAATCTCTCCGACCGAGCCGGACTCGGAGAGATTTCCGACCGAATCGGACTCTGGCAGCCCGACCGAACGAGTACGATGCGCACGTATGCCATCGAACTCGAGTCGGTCGGACTCCCATTGAAGTCAATGGGAGCCGGTCGTACAACGCGTACGCGGGCTCCCATTGACTCAATGGGTGCGAGGCGGACATGGGCGCCCCCTACAGTGTGTACGCGGCGAAGTGATTCGCGCCATACACGCACAGGTAGGGGGGACCCATGGGTCCCCCCTGTGTGCGACTCGCGTGGCTACGCGTACAGGGGGGTCCAACACGGACCCCCAAAGTACGGCTCCGACTGCTCTTTCGAGCCGGAGTGCGCGGCTCGGTCGGATTGCTCGCGGCGCGCATCGTACTTACCCGGCCGGGGAACGTCTCCATTGCGCGGTGCGAGTCGAGTCCGAGCGAGTCGGTCGGTGCGGTCCGAGCCGGGAACGAGTCGGTCGGAGCGGTCGGGACGCCCGGACGAGTCGGTCGGCGAATTCGCATCGTACTCGCTCGCCCGGACGCGCGTACGATTCGGTCGGGAAATAGGGCTCCGAATCGGATCCGGTTAAGCCGAATCCGATTCGGAGCCCTAACGGCCGAGATCGGAATCGGCCCCTTAATGAGAATGAATCGATAAGAGCCTACCCACCGGGCTTTTTCTATTCCCCCTATCGGGGATTCAGTTTGAGACAAGGGCCCCTCACTATAGGCTTGAAAACACACTCTCGCACACAGCCTCTCTCATTCACCCACTCGAACCGTTTTGAGGATTTTTCCAGCTTCACTTACATAGATTGACTACATACTCATCTTAGACAGGCAGCTGAGAAGGGAGGGCTGGGACAGCAATGTAACAACCCAGGGAATGACTCTTATGAAGGTGAGCCCGGAAGTAAGGGGCCCGTACATCCAGCTGGTGTTACACCGAATGCACCCATTAATACTATTAAGGGTCCAGACAACCACGAAAACACAATCCCACTTTAATAACATCCCTGAAGGTGAACCCGTAGCTGAAGGACCCGAACTATCAGCCTACGATACATCGCTCGCTCCCAATAATATATCTGAGGGTCCAGAAAATCAGGGACATACTACCCTTCCCTTTAAAATTATTTCCGGGAACATCGCAGGAATTCGCCCCAAACTCACGAACGATATCGTTCCGGAGTAGCGTGCTACTCGCTGAAATAGTCCTTTGACACCTCGTCAAGGGTAGTAAGCGCTATATAAATGCAATTACAATACAATACAATACAATCTGTCTCCAGGAAACCTGGTCCAGGGATGACATTGCTTCAGTTGGTTATCGCTCCTTTACTGTCCCTGCAATACCTTCTCCAGCAGGAAGGGCCAAAGGAGGGATCATGCTGCTAATTTCGGTTAAATACGGAAAAATAAAAGCTTTCTGTATAAGTTCATCACCCTGGTATCAACTAATTATGATCTCAATCTAACAAAGGCTAAGATACTAGTGGTGAACTGGTATTATAACACCTTTGACCAAAATAGCTGTCATGTTATTGAATCCCTGCAGATGGAAGTCACTCAAATCACCTGGAAGTGGCAGCCATTATGTATACTCTGGGTGTGGGATTTCAATTGAACACCCTGTAAGCATAGCTCCCAACATGTCTGTGGGCTGTTGGATACTGAGGGCCAGCCCCAGCCACATTTTATTCACTCGCCCTAAGGTGAAGTTTTAAACTCTATCCTTGCTGGGAATGATTTAGGTTTCATTAATAACTATTTTAATTGATTATATGTTAATATCTAGGAAATTCATTCCACTTGTCCGTGATTTTATGGTGGAACCTAACTGTGCCAGCGACCACAATCCCCTCATAGTTTCTCTAAATATAACGATTCAGGCGGGGGAGGTCGATGATTGCCCGATTTACTATATTCCGAAAAAAGGGGTAAGACTAAGGGGCCGATTCCGATCTCGGCCGGTAGGGCTCCGAATCGGATTCGGTTTAACCGGATCCGATTCGGAGCCCTATTTCCCGACCGATCCGTACCCGCGTCCGGACGAGCGAGTACGATGCGAAATCGCCGACCGACTCGTCCGGGCGTCCCGACCGCTCTGACCGACTCGATCCCGGCTCTAACCGCACCGACCGACTCGCACGGACACGACTCGCACCGCGCAATGGAGACGTTCCCCGGCCAGGTAAGTACGATGCGCGCCGCGAGCAGTCCGACCGAGCTGCGCACTCCGGCTCGAAAGAGCTGTCGGAGCCGTACTTTGGGGGTCCGTGTCAGACCCCCCTGTACGCGTAGCCGCGCGAGTCGCACACAGGGGGGGCCCATGGGTCCCCCCTACCTGTGCGTGTACGGCGCGAATCGCTTCGCCGCGTACACGCTGTAGGGGGCGCCCTTGTCCGCATCGCACCCATTGAGTCAATGGGAGCCCGCGTACGCGTTGTACGACAGCCTCCCATTGACTTCAATGGGAGTCCGACCGACTCGAGTTCGATGGCATACGTGCGCATCGTACTCGTTCGGTCGGGCTGCACGGGTCCGATTCGGTCGGATATCTCTCCGGGTCCGGCTCGGTCAGAGAGATTTCCGGCCCGAATCGGAATCGGCCCCTAGATTGGGGCAAGATAAACCCTCCAAAATTTGAGGAAGATACCATTATAGCAAACTATTACTCAATCATGAGGTGTTTCCAGCAAGATTCTCCCTCAGCTGAGGTTATCCGGCAGTTCAGGCTGCTCTGCTCGGATGTAGCTAAGAGGTTGACCAGACCCGCTCATCGTAGGGAACTGCATATGGTACGGTGGTTTAATACTAAATGTACAAGGGCCCAAGAGAACCTTAAAAGGGCCCTTCACGTTATTCCTCGCAATAGAAATCTAATCAAAAGCGCAAGGCAATCTTATAAAACCACCATTAGGAAAAGAAAAGAAGAACTGAGGAGAGTGGAATGGGAGGACTTGGAGAGAGAGCAAGCTCCCTTAAAGATACTAAAAGTTTCTGGGACATCATTAACCGCCCTCTATTCACGGAAGAAATGAGACAGATGGACTCACTGATCCTGGGGGATGCCTGGGAAACTCACTTTATTGCTATATTTAACCCGCAGCTCAAGCAGTTAGAGGAGAACATAGGGGATCTGCCTGTAGATTTAATTGCAGCCTCCCAACCAAGTTCATCCATCACAGTATCTGAGGTTGAGGAGGCTTTAGCGCAGGGGATTTGTTTGAAAGCTCCAGGCCCTGATGGGGTCCCACTTGATTTGTTTAAAAGGAATCCTAACCTGTGGGCACACCTATTGACAAATGTTTTTAAAGCAGTAGTTATCGGCCTTGTGCCAGCGACTTGGAAAGAGGCTATTGTGGTTCCCGTTTTTTAAAAGGGCAACAGGAGTGACCCGGCATGTTATAGGCCAATTTCTCTCATTGATGCTACAGCCCGACTAGAGGCCTGGGCGTCCACCACAGGGGTCATATTTAAATCACAATATGGCTTTAGGAGGGGATTGGGTACTACTGAGCAATGTCTCAATTTGTCCCTAATCGTCAACAAGTACATGAAGGCCAGGAAGGGTTCTATCTACCTGGCCTTCATGGACCTGTCCAGTGCCTTTTACACTGTTAATCGGGACAAACTGTGGGCCTTGATGGGAAGAATGGGTGTAGAAGAAGCACTGATATCCCTCCTTCGCAGGTTTCATGCTGACACCACAGTTGTTATAAGATATGGCACCCATGGTGTAAAGACCAAGCCAACTGTCTCTACAGAAGGTGTCTAGCAAGGGTGCATTTTAGCCCCCTTCCTCTTTTTAATTTACACAAATGGTCTAGAGGCTTTTTTATTAGGTAAGGAGATTGATTTTCCTCGAATTGGTGGTAACCCTGTCCCACTACTATCATATGCAGACGACACAGTGTTAATGGCAGTGACAGCCAATAGCCTCCAAAAATCGCTTAATGCTTTTAATGATTTTATGTTGTTGCTTGACTTAAAAGTCAATTTTATCAAATCATATACCATGGTGTGTGGGCCCAAATCGACAAAAAACAGAAACTTTGCTGTAAGGGGCAAAAGAATAGAAAAGCTGAATGTGTGTCCTCATGTAACGTAACTGGTGCTATGTAAAGCGCTCTGATACCCGATTCGGTTGCGGGTCAAGTTCGCGCTATATAAAAAAAACTCTGCAACTCTGCAACTTTACTTATTTGGGGAACCTATTTAACAACCAGATGAACTGGGAACCACTTATAACAGCAAGAGTGCATCACACGAGCAGGGCCGTGGAGGGGCTATTTCGCTTCGCATGTAAATTAGATCACAAGCCTGTGAAAGAGTTAGTCACCCTTTACGGAGCTAAATGTCTGTCTGTTGCAACCTATGGGGCAGGGGTGTGGGGACACCACAAAAGCCGTCAATTACAAGTCTTGGAAAATAAATTTATAAATAGATTATTGCTGATCCAGAACAGTGCCCCCACACTTTTTTGTCATAAAGAACTGGGGTTAGAGTTCATAGAGGACCGCATAGGTAGCGCCCCTCTACTCCTATGGGCAAAAATTTGGCTGGCTGACGAATGAATGTCCTGAAGGGAAGTAATCAAAGATTGTATTAACTTGGACAGCACCTTCATTATTCCATGGATCCGATTTGTGAGAGATAAATTTCAAGAGATAGGACTGGGGCATTTTTATGACAATCCTGAAAGCATTCCCATGAACGCAAAAGTTATCATCAAAGAGGCGCATCACTCTAGGGCCTTTATGCGCTAGTTGCAACATGAGGAGACGAGCCTCTTATGTTCGTTCCCCGTCCCACAGCAATATTATCTAACTTTCACTACCTAGGTGCAGATTAGATTTCTTTTAACCAGATTTCGTTTATGCACTCTGCACTTTCTAGTGGCATTCCCGCGACAAATAGGGTGGGCCGACAAGCTCATGCCCTGCCTGTGTGATAATTCGGCTAGCCAGAGCACTATGTACTTTATTCTATTCTGCACCTTATACAAAGAGGCGAGGAGTAAATGTTTAGCCCCACTCTTAACGATGATCCGTCCCTGTACATATATTGATTGTTTACATTTTTTGCACACTTTAGCCACCCCTGTTATCTGCACTGCGGTATCCAATTATATTAAAGTGTCGATGGCTATTAGAAAGCGCTATGAGCTATAGAGGCTGAATAAGAATGATGTAATTTCCTGCTGTAGGAAAGTAGGATCTGCTTCTTAGGTTACCCCCACTTTTTGCTTCATGTGATACTGTTTTGACTAGTCTTACTGCGATCCAGCTATCAGGACCCCGGCCTATCTGCTTTCTCCTTAAACTGTTATGTCATGTACTTAGGTACACTACAGATTGGATACTGGGGTACCCTTGTCAGTCCCTAGTATATGGTACCCATGTACCCAGGGCTTAGGTACCCCAGAGGCCTCCCATGGGCTGAAGCATGTATTATGCCACAGATGAGAGGTCATGCAAAATGGAACTACAGGCCTGCCATTGCAGCCTGTGTAAGATGGTGCATGCACCACTTACTTTAGAATATAGGTTTACTATATCTAAGGGTCACTACACTTAAAACCTATAAGTCACCCCTATAGCAGGCCTTGGCAATTCTGAAGGCAGGGTGCTTGGTTCTAAGTGAGAGGGTGCCACTGCATGAGCAGGACACCCCTGCAGCCTACGGAGTCCATTCTCCCAGGTTGTTAGTACTGCAGCCATTTACGATATGCAGAGTGGCATTATGCCACCACGTGATGACCAACTGAAAGTAACCCTATCGTGTTTGGTGTCAAACATTGTGGAATCATACCCCACACCGGTAACCGGTGTGGGAGGTATGATTCCACCCCTCAGAAACGAGCTTTGTGAGGTCCCTGGTGTTCCCGGTACCAGCCTTCTAGTCCCGGGCAGCCCAAAATGGTTGTTGCCGACCAGAGGCACATTTCTGCCCTTCTGCTGCTGAGCCAAGCTTGAGCAGGGGAAGGCAGAACAATAAGCATCCTGTCACGGGGAGGTGTGATCACCTCCCAGACAGGATTTAGTGTATTAGGCCTGGGTGGGTGCGCTTGCCAGCGACCGAAAGTCTGCATGAGGGGCACATTTGGTGTCCCTGTGCATAGTCCAGTTAAAACCTGTCCTGGGAGCCGTTGGCTCCAGCTCTGGCGCGAAACTGGACAAAGGACATGGGAGTAACCTCCCCACTGTCCAGACCCTCCCCTGGGAGGGTCCCCTGAATCTGTCCAACCCTCTCCCGTGGGTACAAAAGGGCTTACCTGGCTGTAGGACCCTAGTTTCGCTGTGGACAAGATTCTGAACCAGAAACCACTGAACTTCGACCGTCTGGACACTCTGGACTTCGCTGGACTTTGTTTGGGCCCGACTTCATCTCCCTCTTAGTCTGAAGCATCGTCTGTGCCTGTGTACCATACAGGCTCCGTGCAGGACCTGTGGAGCATCAAGGACAACTGAAGATATCTCCCTTGGAGTGATCTTCAGTTGTCCGCAGCCGCAATCACCACATCCAGATTGACCGGTCTGCTGCTCCTGAGCTCCTATGGACTCCGAAGGCTCCAGCAACACAGGAGGTGGGTTTCCAAGTCTCTCCAAGTCCGAACTGCCCTCTCACTATGTTTGAGGACAGAATCCTTTGTGGGGTCTGCAGTACCCGTACCCCTGTGCACCGCGTTCATTTGCAGTGCATATGCTTGTTGGCATTTCCAGAACAAGTGCACTGGGCTCCAAGTAGCCCCAACCCCTGGCACCATTTCCTACAAAGAACTCCAGCCTCCTTGCACCGAGTGCTCCGTGGGCTGTTGCTTTGAGGAATGCTCGAGGTCCCCTCACGACTCCTGTGCCTCTGGCCTGTTGGTCCCCTTGAGGGTCAGCTTTGCTTTTCTTGGGCTCCCCTGGTTGCTCCAGGCCTGCCCTGATTCCCCTGTGTTTGGTGAGTCTCCTGGATCTTGCTGGCCCGAACCGTAACCTTCTTTGACCTTCTGCATGGGTTGCCGTTGCCAAGGCTTGTTGGTGCTCCAGCCGGACACCGACCCCTCAGTACTCGACATCCTTTGTGGGACAGCTTGTATCCGGCTCTTGGTCATCCTCAACATCTCCTAGTCCCTGTGGCTGCAGAGTCAAGAACCCCCTCAACGCACCTGAAGCACCCGACATCGGTGGGCATTCGTCAACCAAGCCCCTGGTCACTCCTGAGTGACCCAGACTCTGTCCCCTCTGCTTTCAGATACTCTTCAACAAGAATCCACCTTTGGATTCCGACAGACACTTTTCTTCCTTCCAGCAGCGGCTCTTCTTCAAAGTCCTCCATTGAGTTTGACGGCGGTTTCCGACGCCACTTTAGACCCATGCACCCGCCTTCCCTGGGATAGGTAACTCTGGTACTACGGTATCCACGGGTGGGTCTCCAACCTCCTAAGTTCCACGGGGTTTCGTCGAAGTCCGCTGGTAAGTGTCCTTAACTTTAAAACTTCAACCGCGACTCTCCCATAGAATTGTACGGAGCACGCGGTCGTGTTCCCACACTGCACCCGTCCTCCGTGGGGTCCCTGCTTACTCACCTTGGGTGGTTCCTTGGGGTCCCAGCGATTCTACATCCTCTAGACACTGTCTTGACTCGAGTCGTGGTTCTTATACCACTATTTTAATATATGGTTTGGTCTCCCCCTGGAGCCCACTGTGTATTAGTGCTATTTACTATTGTTTCTGTGCTACAGTATTGTGTGCTTTGTGAGTATCTTCATGTTGAAGATACTGTGTCGTACTTAAAGAGTGTTATATCAATAAATTCATATTTTTATAACTATTGTGTGGTTCTCCCTTCATTTAATCAATACTATAAGGTTGCATTCTGGTAAAACAACCTGCTTAACATTCCTTCAAGACTACGCCTGAAGGCTGCTCTCCACAGCTACCACTTGGATAGCTTTCTAAGGTTATCTTTGACCTCTTAAATCACCTTAAGGGTTGTTTGGACTGGTACAGGGTGCCCACTTTAATTAGTGGACAGCATATACCAGGCCAACTTCTCACATTGGTGTGCAGCAGTTGGGATTCAAGCCTGCATTTTTTTACCAGAAAAATATTTATATTGATTAACTGAAAACCACTAAGTACCAGCTACATATAATACTAGCTTAGAATAAGTAAGTTCTACTGAACTTAGGGTTGGGTAAGTCAAGGGTCTAGCACACCCTTTCTCCAACCTCAGAGAGTTTAGTTACCACTAGGTTAGGTATGTGCAACACCTCACCACACTTAGTATGTCTACTAAAGGAGATGCCAGTGGCTCTCTGCCCTCTAGATACAGTGAGCTTCCATTCCAAGAATTGAAAGCCCTGTGTGCCTCTAGAAAGCTGAAGACATGGAGAAGTGCCAACACTCAACGTCTGATAGAGATAATACTGTTAGATGACCTAAGGAAGACTCCTGGGTCAGATGAGCAGGACAGAGTGGGTGGGACAGGGAATGAGTACAGGTCAGGGGGTGATACCTTTTATGACCTGGAATCTAACCCTGACCAGGGGGACCAAGATGGGTCCCACCTGGCCTGAATAACTCAGATCTTCCAGAAGGCAGTGGAGAAGGCCAGGATGGCCCCCTCTTCACCCCTGCAGAGTTTACCAAGGAGATCTAGATATCCCTCTGCAGAGTCTAATCACTCAGGACAGTCTGTAGGGACCTCTGTATCTAGCAAGAGGGACCACTCTTATGACAGGGAGTGCCAATTTATTGAACTTGAGAAAGCTAAGCTTAGGCTCAGGCAACAGCAATTGGCCCTGGAAAAAGAGTCCCTAGAAGTCCAGAGAGCTAGAAAAAAGTTGGGACTAGAGTCCCATGGTGGCAGCAACAGTGTCCCTAGAATTAAGGAACATTCATTTGATAATAGGAACCTGAGCAAGATTGTCCCTCCCTACCATGTTGGGGGTGACATCCATAAATGGATAACTGCTTTAGAGAGGGCCTGTTGAGTTCAGAGGGTCCCTCAAGAGCAGTGGGCAGCTATCCTTTGCTGACAAAGGAAGAGATATGCTCCTCACTGTTTGGGAAGAGGATGCTGACAACTACTCAATCTTGAAGAGTGGGTTTGGCTTAACCACTGAATAGTATAGGATTAAGTTCAGAGATACCCAGAAGACACAGACTCAGGATTGGGTAGACTTTGTGGATAGTGCCATTAAGGCTCTGGAAGGCTGGGTGCTTGGCAGCAAAGTGAATGATTTCAAGGGATTGTACAATTTGATTAGGAGGTAGCAGATACTTAATAATTGCCAAAATCAGTTATTGCATCAGTACCTGGTTGACTCTGATCTGACTTCTCCCAAAGAATTGGGAAAGAAGGCAGACAAGTGGGTCAGAACCAGGGTGAAGCAGAACACCCAGAACAATGGTGGTGACCAAAAGAATCAGGGTGCTAAAACTCCAGATAAGGGTGGGGACAAGGGTAAAGATCAGAAGTCTTCATCAGGGCCCCAAAAACCTGCATCTGGGGGGTAGGGAGTCACAATCTAACAAAGGTAAAGGCAAAAAGAAACCTTGGTGTTATCTCTGTAAACAGAAGACACATTGGACAAGAGATGCTGACTGTCCAACAGCCAAGGACAATCCTCCTACCACCACTGCCCCTAAGGCAACTGCACCCCCTAGCACTAGTACAGGTGGTGGTATAGGGAACAAGGGATTAGTAGGGTTAACCTTGGGCTCTGAGATGAGTTCTGACCTAGTCAAAACTCCAGCTCAGGCTGTGCTTGTCTGTGATGGTGGCATGGATCCTGCCACCTTATTTGTCAGTCCCAGTAACCTGGGCAAATAAAGACAGCAGCCTTTGATCAATGATAAGGAGGCCATGGCATACAGGGACACAGGTGCAAGTGTCACTATGGTGACAGAGAATCTTGTGGGCCCTGACCAAGTCATACTTGGAGAAATGTACCAAGTGACCAATGCTAACAATGTCAGGACTGATCATTCCTTGGCAGTTGTTAATTTCAGCTGGGGAGGGGTAACTGGCCCTAAGAAAGTTGTGGTTAGCTCAGACCTTCCAGTGGAGTGTTTGTTGGGCAATGAATTGGAAACTTCAGCCTGGGCCGAGGTAGAGTTAAGGACTCATGCAGCAATGCTGGGCATCACTGCAGATGTGTTTGCTGTGACTAGGTCACAAGCCAAGCTGGCTAACACTGAACAGGCCCTGGATCCTGGAACAATGGACCAAGGGCCTTCCAAGAGAAAGAGCAGGAGGGGTAAGGCTGTGTCTTCCCCCCAGACTGAGTGGGCCCGATTCACAGAACGAACTTACTATAAAATCCTAAACTTACTACCATTTTGGTATTCACAGAAGGCACTTACTCATTTTGGTATTCACAGAAGGTACTTACTCATTTTGGTATTCACAGAAGGCACTTACTCATTTTGGTATTCACAGAATGCACTTACTCATACTAACTTTATGTCTGCACTCAGGCTGGAGATTCCGGCCCTGCGGTGGAGATTCCGGCCCGGTGGTGGAGATTCCGGCCCGGAGGTGGAGATTCCGGCCCTGCGGTGGAGATTCCGGCCCGATGGTGGAGATTCCGGCCCGGTTGTGGAGATTTCGGCCGGTGGCAGAATCTCCACCACCGGCCGGAATATCCACCATCGGGCCGAAATCTCCACCATCGGGCCGGAATCTCCACCACCGGGCCAGAATCTCCGGCCCGAGTGCGGACATAAAGTTAGTATGAGTAAGTGCATTCTGTGAATACCAAAATGAGTAAGTGCATTCTGTGAATACCAAAATGAGTAAGTGCCTTCTGTGAATACCAAAATGAGTAAGTGCCTTCTGTGAATACCAAAATGGTAGTAAGTTTAGGATTTTGTAGTAAGTTAGTTCTGTGAATCGGGCCCAGTGTGAGGATCAATCTCTTGAGGGAGATGATCTCAGTCCCTGTGAAGGAACTGTCTCAGAGGAACTAGAACCAGATCAGGTTGAGTTCTTGGGGTCAGGGGGCCCTTCCAGGGCAGACTTGAGTTTGGAGAAGAAAACCTGCCCCTCTCTTGAACCCCTCAGACAGCAAGCTGCTGCTGAGGCTGCTGGGAGTGTCAGTGGATCCCATAGGATCTATTGGGATGAGGGACTCATGTACTCAGAGGGTAGAGACCCCAAGCCTGGTGCCACCAGGAGGTTGGTCGTACCTCTGAAGTTTAGGGGCTTCCTACTCACCTTGGCACATGACATTCCCTTAACAGGACACCTAGGCCAAAGTAAGACTTGGGACAGGCTTGTCCCTCACTTTCACTGGCCTCACATGTCAGAGGACACAAAGGAGTTTTGTCGCTCATGTACCACCTGTCAAGCCAGTGGTAAGTCAGGTGGTACCACAAAGGCCCCCCTCATACCACTACCTGAGGTGGGGGTTCCCTTTGAGAGGGTTGGGATTGATATCATTGGTCCCATGAACCCTCCTACAGCATCTGGACACAGTTACATTCTAGTGGTGGTGGACCATGCCACTAGGTATCCAGAGGCCATACCCCTTAGAACCACCACAGCTCCTGTGGTGGCCAGGGCCCTCCTGGGAATTTTTTCCAGAGTGGGTTTCCCTAAGGAGGCCTTACCTGACAGAGGTTCAAACTTCATGTCAAGTTATATTACTGCCATGTGGAAGGAGTGTGGAGTGAACTACAAGTTCACCACACCCTATCACCCACAATGCAATGGGTTAGTTGAAAGGTTCAACAAAACCCTTAAGGGCATAATCATGGGCCTCCCAGAAAAGCTTAGGCGAAAATGGGATGTCCTGTTGCCCTGCCTTCTCTTTGCCTACAGAGAGGTCCCACAGAAGGAGGTTGGCTACAACCCTTTTGAACTTCTGTTTGGGCATCCAGTTAGGTGTCCCTTGTGTTTGGTGAAGGAAGAATGGGTGTTACCTCTCAAAGCTCCTAAGCAAGACATAGTGCGCTATGTACTTGGTCTCCACTCCAGGATGGCTGGGTACATGAAGAAGGCCAGTAAAAACCTTGAGGCAAGTCAAGAATTGCAATACGCTTGGCATGACCAAAAGGCTGTCTTGACTGTTTATCAGCCAGGGCAGAAGGTTTGGGTGCTGCAGCTGTGGCCACAGCAGCTCTCCAAGACAAATGGAGTTGACCCCATACCATTCTTGAGCAGAAGGGAGAGGTCACCTACCTGGTGGACCTTGGTACTCCCAGGAGCCCCCACAGGGTGCTCCATGTGAACAGGCTCAAGCCATACATTGACAGGGCTGACATGGGCTTGCTCATGGCAACTGATGAGGGACAGGAGGAAGAAAGTGACCCACTCCCCGACCTCCTCTCACAGAACCCTGATGATGGATCAGGTGATGGTGTAGTCTTGGCAGACAGCCTCACTGGTCAACAGCAGATTGATTGTAGGAAAGTCCTCAATCAATACAGGCATTTGTTTTTTCTGACACCCAGTCAAATCACCTGGTGTACCCATGAAGTGGACAGAGGTGAGAGTCTACCTGTCAAGAATACAATCTACAGGCAGCCTGACCATGTCAGAGATTGCATCAGGACAGAGGTCCAAAAGATGCTGGAACTGGGAGTGATTGAGCCCTCAGATAGCCCTTGGGCTAGCCCAGTAGTCCTGGTACCTAAACCTCACACCCAGGGTGGGAAGAGAGAGATGGAGTTTTGTGTGGACTTCAGGGGAGTCAATGCAGTCACTAGGACTGATGCTCACCCAATTCCTAGGGCAGATGAGCTTATTGATACACTGGCCTCAGCCAAGTATCTAAGTACATTTGACCTAACTGCTGGCTATTGGCAAATCAGATTAGCTCAGGATGCTAAACCAAAAACAGCATTCTCAACCCCTAGTGGGCATTATCAATTTATTGTAATGCCCTTTGGTCTGAAGAATGCACCTGCCACATTCCAAAGGCTGGTGAACAAAGTCCTTACAGGCCTGGAAGTCTATAGTGCAGCATATCTTGATGATATAGCTGTCTTTAGCTCCACCTGGGAGGATCACCTGGTCCACCTGAAGAATGTTTTGGGGGCTATGGAGAAAGCAGGCCTCACTATCAAGGTTACTAAGTGCCAGATAGGGCAGAGCAAGGTTGTGTACCTGGGCCACCTTGTGGGTGGAGGCCAAGTTCAACCACTACAGAGCAAAATCCAGACTATCATGGACTGGGTTGCTCCAACTACCCAGACTCAGGTCAGAGCTTTCTTGGGCCTGACTGGGTACTACAGAAGATTCGTAAAGGGATATGGGTCTATAGTGACTCCCTTGAATTATATTACATCAAAAAGAATGCCCAAGGAGGTTCAGTGGACAGTTAGCTGTCAGAAAGCATTTGATGATCTTAAGCAGGCCATGTGCACTGCTTCCATTCTGCAGAGTCCTGACTACTCCAAGCAATTTATTGTCCAAATAGATGCATCTGAGTTGGGGGTAGGGGCTGTGTTGTCACAACGTAATGCAGAGGGTCAGGATCAACCAGTAGCTTTTATCAGCAGAAGGCTGACCCCCAGAGAGAAAAGTTGGTCAGCTATAGAGAGGGAAGCCTTTGCTGTGGTCTGGGCCCTGAAGAAACTGAGGCCATACCTGTTTGGCACTCACTTCATTGTTCAGACAGATCATAAGCCCCTCCTATGGCTAAAACAGATGAAGGGTGAAAACCCAAAACTTTTGATGTGGTCCATTTCCCTACAGGGAATGGACTATACAGTGGAACATAGACCTGGGAGTAACCATGCCAATGCAGATGTACTCTCCAGATATTTCCACTTAGAAAATGAAGACTCAACTGGGCACGGTTAGTCTCATCTCCTTACGTTTGGTGGTGGGGGTTGTGTAGGAAAGTAGGATCTGCTTCTTATGGTTACCCCTACTTTTTGCTTCATGTGATACTGTTTTGACTAGTCTGACTGGGATCCTGCTAATTAGGTCCCCAGTCTATCAGCTTTCTCCTTAAACTGTTATGTAATGTACTTAGGTACACTCCAGATTGGATACTGGGGTACCCTTGTCAGTCCCTAGTATATGGTACCCATGTACCCAGGGCATAGGTACCCCAGAGGCCTCCCATGGGCTGAAGCATGTATTATTCCACCCATGAAAGGTCATGAAAAATGGAACTACAAGCCTGCCATTGCAGCCTGTGTAAGATGGTGCATGCACCACTTACTTTAGAATATAGGTTTACTATATCTAAGGGTCACTACACTTAAAACCTATAAGTCACCTCTATTGCAGGCCTTGGCAATCCTGAAGGCAGGGTGCTAAGTTCTAAGTGAGAGGGTGCCACTGCATGAGCAGGACACCACTGCAGCCTACGGAGTCCATTCTCCCGGGTTGTTAGTACTGCAGCCCTTTACGACATATAGAGTGGCATAATGCGACCGCGTGATGACCAATTCTAAAATGGCAGAAAGTAACCATATCGTGTTTGGTGTCAAACATTGTGGAATCATACCCCCAACCAGTAACCGGTGTGGGAGGTATGATTCCACCCCTCAGAAACAAGATTTGTGAGGTCCCTGGTGTTCCAGGTACCAGCCTTCTAGTCCCGGGCAGCCCAAAATGGTTGCTGCCGACCAGAGACACATTTCTGCCCTCCTGCTGCTGAGCCAAGCTCGAGCAGGGGAAGGCAGAACAATAGGCATCCTGTCACAGGGAGGTGTGACCACCGCCCAGACAGGATTTAGTGTATTAGGCCTGGGTGGGTGCACTTGCCAGCAACCAAAAGTCTGCATGAGGGGCACATATGGTGTCCCTGTGCATAGTCCAGTTCAAACCAGTCCTGGGAGCCGTTGGCTCCTGCTCTGGCGCGAAACTGGATAAAGGACATTGGAGTAACCTCCCCACTGTCCAGACCCTCCCCTGGGAGGGTCCCCTGAATCTGTCCAACCCTCTCCCGTGGGTACAAAAGGGCTTACCTGGCTGTAGGACCCTAGATTCGACGTGGACAAGATTCTGAACCAGAAACCACTGAACTTCGACCGTCTGGACACTCTGGACTTCGCTGGTCTTTGTTTGGGCCGACTTCGTCTCCCTCTCAGTCTGAAGCATCCTCTGTGCCCATGCACCATACAGGCTCCGTGCAGGACCTGTGGAGCATCAAGGACAACTGAAGATATCTCCCATGGAGTGAAGGAGTCACTCCCTTGCAACCGCAGGCACCACATCCCGATTGACCGGTCTGCTGCTCCTGAGCTCCTACGGACTCAGAACGCTCCAGCAACACAGGAGGTGGGTTTCCAAGTCCCGCGAGGTTGGACCTGCCCTCTCACCATGTTTGAGGTCAAAATCCCTCGTGGGGGGTGCAATACCCGTACCCCTGTGCACCGCGTTCATTTGCAAGTACATATGCTTGTTGGCGTTTCCAGAACAAGTGCACTGGGCTCCAAGTAGCCCCAACCTCTGGCACCATTTCCTACAAAGAACTCCAGCCTCCTGGCACCGAGTGCTCCGTGGGCTGTTGCTTTGTGAAACTGCTTGAGGTCCCCTTGCGACTCCTGTGCCTCCGGCCTGTGGGTCCCCTTGAGGGTCAACTTTGCTTTTCTTGGGCTCCCCTGGTTGCTCCAGGTCTGCCCTGACTCCCCTGTGTTTGGTGAGTCTCCTGGACCTTGCTGGTCCGGCCATAACCTTCTTTGACCTTCTGCGTGGGTTGCCGTTGCCAAGGCTGGTTGGTGCTCCAGCCGGACACTGACCCCTCAGTACTTGACATCCTTTGTGGGACAGCTCGTATCCAGCCCCTGGTTGTCCTCGACGTCTCCTGGTCCCAGTGGCTGCGGAGTCAAGAACCCCCTCAACGCACCTGAAGCACCCGACATCGGTGGGCATTCGCCTACTGAGCCCCTGGTCAATCCTGAGTGACCCAGACTCTGTCCCCTCTGCTTTCAGGTACTCTTCAACAAGAATCCACCTTTGGATTTCGACTGACACTTTTCTTCCTTCCAGCAGCGGCTCTTCTTCGAAGTCCTCAATTGAGTTTGACGGCGTTTTCTGACGCCACTTCAGACCTATGCACCCGATTTCCCTGGGATAGGTAACTCTGGGACTGTGGTATCCACAGGTGGGGTGGGTCTCCAACCTCCTAAAATCCACGGGGTTTCTTCGAAGTCCACTGGGAAGGGTCCTCAAACTTTAAAACTTCAACCGCGACTCTCCCATTGAATTGTACGGAGCATGCGGTCGTGTTCCCACACTGCACCCGTCCTCCGTGGGGTCCCTACTTACTCACCTTGGGTGGGTCCTTGGGGTCCCAGCGTTTCTACATCCTCTAGACACTGTCTTGACTCGAGTCGTGGTTCTTATACCACTATTTTAGTATACGGTTTGGTCTCCCCCTGGAGCCCACTGTGTATTAGTGCAATTTACTATTGTTTCTGTGCTACAGTATTGTTTGCTTTGTGAGTATCTTCGTGCAGAAGATACTGTGTTCGTACTTAAAGAGTGTTATATCAATAAATTCATATTTTTATAACTACTGTGTGGTTCTCCCTTCATTTAACCAATACTATATGGTTGCATTCTGGTAAATCAAGCTGCTTAACATTCCTTCAAGACTAAGCCTGAAGGCTGCTCTCCACAGCTACCACTTGGATAGCTTTCCAAGGATATCTTTGACCTCTTAAATCACCTCAAGGGTTGTTTGGACTGGTACAGGGTGTCCACTTTAATTAGTGGACAGCATATACCAGGCCAACTTCTCACACCTGCTATCTAAAATTATATTGTTGGAATTATTTATGATCTGTGTGTCAGGACTTTGTTACGACCTTGTGTTCCTCAGGAGCAGTACCTCCAAGAAGCCCACCTTCCAGCAGCCTTGACTCAGGCTTAATTGCACTGAGGAAGAAAGTGGCTAGACGGGGGGATGGGAATTAGGGAGGGTACTGTGGGGAAGGAGATATGGAAACAGATGATATTGCCTGTTATTGTTGGTCAGTCTCGGATGGATAGAGTTATACAGATATTAACTGACTATGCATGCATTAACATTATTTCAGTAATTCATTATAAAACTTGTGCTTGCAGTGCTTTTGATGGGACATATAGCAAATTCTTTTGAAATGGTAAACCTATTATGATGGTTCTGTTTTTCTCTCTTTGTTGCCACTCTAATGCCTTGTTTAGGGCCATCTTTGGTCTGATGGCTTGAAAGAACTGCTCCGACATGGTAGTTCCTATGATTTGTTTTGCTGGAATCTTGGATGGAGGTATCACTGGACTATCAGAGTGACGGGACAGGGCATCTGCTTTATTGTCGGCATTTCCTGGTCTAAAGGTAATGGTAAAATTGAATTCAGTGAAAAACAGTGTCCAACGCAACTGTTGAGGTGTCGATGCTCTGGCACAGGTAACAAATTGTAGATTTCGATGATCTGTGTAGACAGTAATGGGATGTTTTGCCCCTAATAAGTAGTGACATCATTCCTTAAAAGCTAGCCATATTGCTAGTAACTCTTTTTCAGCCACAGTATAATTTCTCTCGGCTGGTAAGAATTTCTTTGATAAAAAGGCAATAGGATGTAACTGATTAGTTAGGACATTCCGTTGGGATAAAATAGCTCCTATGGCAGTATCAGAAGCGTCCACTTCAACAATGAATGGCTGTTCAATGTCGGGGTGACAAAGAATCGGAGCTACTGTAAATGCTGTTTCAGCATTTGGAAGCCCTTTTTTGCTTCAGGTGTCCACTGCAATTTTGCGCCTTTCTTTAATAATTAGGTCATAGGATTCGCCTTGGTGGAATTTTTTTTATGAAGCGTCTGTAGAAATTCACAAATCCCCAAAAACTCTGAATGTCTTTTATGGAATTTGGTTCTGGCCAATCTAAAACAGCTCCTACTTTTCTGGATGCCATGGTGATTCCTTGTGGTGAAATTATGAAACCTAGGAACTCTACCCTGTAGGGTTGGAATTCGCATTTTGATAGTTTGCAGTAAAGACCATGTTGACGTAAAGTGGTAAGAATGACTTTTACATGTCCCTCATGTTCTGTAACGGAGGTGGAATAAATCAGGAGATCAGGAGATCATCTATGTAGGCGATGACAAACCTATTAAGTTAATCCCGAAGGACATCATTGACAAAGAATTGAAATGCCGCTGGGGTGTTGCAAAGGCCAAACGGCATTACACAGTATTCGAACAAACCAAAGCAAGTTCAAAACGCAGTCTCCAGCTCGAATGCACACAAGATGGTATGCTCCTCTTAAATCTAACTTTGTGTAGATAGTTACAGTTCTTACTTGATCTAAGAGTACGGGAAGTAACGGTAGAGAATAACGGTTTTTTATCATGATGTTGTTTAACGCACCATAGTCAATACATGCGCGCAACTCACCATTGCTCTCTGGGACAAAGAAAAGAGGAGAGGCTGCCGGAGATTTAGAGGGGCGAATGAATCCATTCTTTAGGTGTTTGTCTCAATAATCACACAGGTGAAGGTTCTCTTGTTCTGTGAGCGCATAAATCCTACTGCATGGAATCTTAGCACCTGGCACCAGATCTTTTCACAATCATATGTCCGGTGAGGGGGCATGGTTTCAGCACTTTTTTCACA
The DNA here is from genome assembly GCA_963921515.1 of Calotriton arnoldi. Lineage (NCBI taxonomy): Eukaryota > Metazoa > Chordata > Amphibia > Caudata > Salamandridae > Calotriton > Calotriton arnoldi. Next base: position 1,159,774 of record CAWUFW010004226.1, on the reverse strand, counting down.
GAAAATTTCATTAACTTCCTCATATTCTGGGGGTAATTCCATATCTTGTTCCGTAGCTGTGGCAATATAATGTGCGTTGGCCTTAGGACTTGTTTCTGGTGAAAAACAGGTGTCCTTGTTATGTGTTGTTAAACATTCCTGCTAACACCAATCAGAATTGAAAGTGATACTTCTTTTGGCCCAGTCTATAGTAGGGTTATGTTCAGTTAGCCAAGGCATGCCTAAGATAACTCCAAACTGAGGGGCATCAATAACATCAAAGGATATCACTTCGGTATGTGTCTGCACCTGGGTGGAATAAGTCATTGTGATGTTAATGGTAGAGTTAGTAATTAATCCTGAGGTTAATTGCATTCCGTCAACAGCACTAATCATTCTGGCTTCTGTTTTACCTGAATAGGAAACTCTAGTTGTGAAGCGAAAGTTGCATCAATAAAATTACCAGTGCTTTTTTTCTTCCGGCCAACTCGTTTCGGCAACAAGACGGTTGAATTGGGTTAGATAATGAATTAAATCCTTGTGTCCCTGTCATAGTTCAAGTAATTCTCGATCAGCAGATCCAGTAATGGTTCGTCGATCGAATATTTTCTCAAATTCGCTTTTGAAACGACTCCAACTGTAAAGTAACGGGTCATCAGATTGCACAAGAGGAACTGCCCACATGGCAGCTTCATCACTGAGGTATGAAATCGAAAATGCTATGCGAAATTGGGCATCAGGAAACGATGTTAGTTTAACCATAAAGTGTAATTGTACCTGGGTTAAGAAGGTTTGGAATTTGTTAGGTTCCCCAGAAAAACTTTCCGGAGCGGCCAGAGGAACGGTAGGGGGAACTTGCATGGAAACCGTAGAGCCAGGGGAGGTAATGGCGGAACTCGAAGGTACTGGTTGCGTAGATGTTAGCAGTGTTTGTAATTGTGTTACCCTATTTGCCAATGCCGCTGTTTCCTGTCTTGCAGCTGAAAGCTCTTTTTGCATATTGCCTAACATGGCGCATAAATCTTCCGAGGTGGCCATCTTGGAAATACTGCTCAGGAGGAACTTTAATTCTTGGGCGGATTATTCTGTCAGGACTCTGTTATGACATTTGTGTTCTTCAGGAGCAGTACCTCCAAGAAGCCCACCTTCCAGCAGCCTTGACTAAGGCTTAACTTCACTGAGGATCAAAGTGGCTAGACGGGGCAAGGGAATTAGGGAGGGTACTGCAGGGAAGGAGATCTGGAAAGAAATGATATTGCCTGTTATTGTTAGTCAGTCTCAGATGGATAGAGTTATACAGATATTAACTGACTATGCATACATTAACATTATTTCAGTAATTCTGCGTACCTGAAAAGAAAGAAAGCATTGCGGAATTCCATCGACTATATAACATAAATAATTGAACGTAAATGCTTGTTTAAGTCAAGTTCCACAGTTTTTACTCTTGAGATATGAACCTCAATAATGTTCTTTGCACTATAAAAGCAGCTTTGAATATCATATGGAGTGCCTCTTTGTTTTTGGTTCTTGACTCAATTCCTCTCATATGTCATTAACTAATGTTCACTTGTTATTCCTCTCATATGGCATTAAACAATGTTTGTTTGTTCATTCTCTAGTATATTTTCAACAATGTTCATTTATTCAACATCCGTTTCGTGACAGAACTATGGCAATGTCATTATATTCAAGCAAGATCCCTGAAAGTTGTGATAATTACTTGCGGCAATGCCCAGGGGCTGCTCCCGATGAGCGGTTCAAATACGTGTTGCGAGAGCCCAGGGGGTCGCTCCCGCGGAGCGGTGAAAATACATGCTGCTAGAGCCCAGGGGGGCGGTGAAAATGAGGAATGCAGTTCGAAACTTAAAACGGACTGCCCAGCAGATAACAGTAAGGAAAGATCCTACCTGCGTTGTCCAACAACATGGAGCAGGAACGAAAGCAGAAGACCGTTCGCCAACAGCTGCTCGCAGGATCCCAGCGTTCAGAATAATCCTCATTGGAGCCTGGGCGTGGCTGCCTTTTATGCAGTGAGTGGATCCAAGATGGCGGTCCCCAGTGCTGTATACAGGATCCGAGAGGGGACAAACACTATGAACAAGCATTGGCAGAGGCAAAAGAAGTACACATGCTGTACGTGTATAATAGAAATAAAAACAAGTAAAATAACGAAGTAATATATACAAATGAAAGGTAGCCCTTACTGTCTCTAGCACTATGTATGGCAATTTAGGAGTCATGATAGGAGCAATAATAACAATGTCTGAGCAATAGTAACAATGTCTGAATAATGGCTGTTCTGTTCTCAGTGAGAGTGGCTGATCAGTGGGAGTGGCAGATTGTCATGAAAAGAATCCTGACACTGTGTAATACTATGCCGCCCTAGACTTTTTATTTTATGTATCAAATTTTTTAATGGCAGAACCCCATGAACTGTCCCCCTTTTCATCCCATTTATTGTGTTTGTTTTATACATTTTTAAACTGTAAAGCTTTTATTGTTAAACTTTTATGGTTCTTTGAACCACAATAAAGTTATTCTTGACTTGACTTGAGTCCACACTAGAGGTCCCAAGAAAACCCAGTCATCCCTCTTGATTCTCCTGCTCCTCTGTGGATTTGCACTTACATCTTTACCTGCTAGTAATTTGACCTGCACCCTTCTTTCAAACCCATATCATCTCATTGTCTCCTATTCAGTTGATTTCTTGTCCTAGTAATTATCATAATGATAAAGAACATTATGTTTCTGCAATAAATACAAACCAAGCCCCTATTCAAAGTTTGAATCATGGAAGACTGTCTGGCCTGGTCAATGGATCATCCTTCACGTAAAGCCACCCACAGATAATCCTCTGCTTACCTGTAGCACCTTGGGTTGTCAGGTGGAGATCTGGACTAGCTGCAGCTACCACTCCTGGTCAAGGTGTTGCGATTCCCAACCAATGCACCACATCTGCTGACAAAATCTCTGCCTAGAAGTTTAGGTGGAGCCTGAAAAATATTTATTACATAGAAAATCAGATCTCTGAGTTAGCATGAACAGAAAAAATGAATGTTAAGAGCTAGTATTGTCAAGCATTTTGAAAAATAGTGTTTAATTTAATTTTTTCCCTCTTGTGCTTATTTACACTGCAATCAAGTACATTGTGAGACAAATACTTGCTCATGCAATAAAGCACTTTCTCTCTGGTGCAGTCTTCTGGTGTAGAAACAAGTCAACCCTTGAAAAACAATTTCAGTGGTGCCAGTGGGTCATAAGTAGGAAGCAGGGGTGGGGGTAACTTGTGTAATTCTATGTAATGTAATCAAGTGCAATTACCCAGGAAATCTACAAAATTATGCAGAATTACGCGAGAAGAGTAATTCTGCATTGCGTGCTATTTCTTTGTGCAAAAATGCCCCCGCATGTTCAAAATGGACGTGAGGATGCATTGTGGGCTACAGAATAGCGCTAAATGCAACAGAACACAAAAGGTGAGCTGCTGCTCTCTCTTACTAAATTTGCTCATGGGGTACTATGTCCCCCAACTTACTCCCGACATTTGGCACTAGTTTCTTATTGCAAAATGCACTCTCTCGTCCAAAATGGACACGAGGCTGCTTTTTTACACTAACAAACAGCATTAAATGCAGCAGAACAAAAATAGCAAGTGCAAGCTGTTGCTCGCGTTCGCTGAATGCGTTCTCGCTGTAGGATTTTTTCTCTGCAAATTACTCTTAAATACACGAGGAGGAGTAATTGCATAATTATCATAATTCCATGCACAAAAGTAATGAGGAATTATAGAAATTACTTTGACTCCTATGGTGTAATTGAAATTCTGCCCAGGCCTAGTCACAAGCGGGCAGACTTGGTAGGTGAGCACCAGCCACACAACATGACCAAACCACTATTTTGTGTGATGTATGAGGGGAGCGGGAGGAAGCGGCTGCAGGAACACAGTGGTAGCAGCAGGAATGCAATCAACCCATGCCCTCCTGGACTCTTGATAAAATTTCCAAACTCCACTTTGCCCTCAGCGCTAGAGCGATGGCAGTCCCCTGTGGCGATCCCAAGTTTCAGCCCCAACCAGGGTTATCCACTAGAAAACGGTTTGGGCCAAAGCATGAAGATTTTACAAGAACAGGAAAGCAGATAGAAACCTCTATTGTGGGCCACAGTGGTGAGGCCGATCCAGGAAAGGACAAGTGAAGGTTCAGCCCCACATTCATATTCGGCAGATGACTCATATCATATTCTAATGGCACTGTTTCACCAGTTCCATCCACTGGGTCAGCTACCATTGCCACTTTTCTCACCCCTGATGCCTGACCTTTCAGAAATGCAAAAAGAACAGATGATGGACAGAATGCTGAACAAGTCAAACACTCACCCCAGTCACAGATCTGAGTTAAATCCATTGTTTTTGTGCATGCCACACCGTTCCAGTTTAGACCCAGCCATATGCAAATCAGTCTTGACCTTGCTTCCTATGGGAACAGACCAACCCGACTGCCAACCTAGGTGCTCCCTGGACCAGAAACAAGCATCCTGGGACCGGTTTCAGGGCTTGACCCTCATCAGCCAGGCTAGCTTGAATCTGGTGGCGTGGCAAGCACAAGACCCATGTCTGGACATACCCTTCCAACTTAGGTCGACAAATGCAAAAAGAACAGATGATATAGAGAATGCTGAACAAATCAAACATTCACCCCCAGTCACAGATCTGGGTTAAATCCATCAATTATTTTGCATGCTAAGCCATTCCAGTTTAGACCCAGCAATATGCAAATCAGTCTTGACACTGCTCCCCATCGAACAGTCCAGCCTGAACTGCCAGTCTCCATGGAGCAGAAACAAGCATCGTGGTACCGGTTTCGGAGTATCACTCCTAATCAGACAGGCTAGCTTGAATCTGGTGGCGTGGCCAGCACGGGACCTATGTCTGTGCATACCCTTACCACTTAGGATGACAAATGCAAAAAGAGCAGATGATGGACGGAATGCTGAGCAAATCAAACATTCACCCCCAGTCACATATCTGGGTTAAATCCATTGTCTTTTTGCACGCCACGCTATTCCAGTTGAGACCCAGTCATTTGCAAATCAGTCTTGACCCTGCTGCACAATGGGAACAGTCCAGCCCGAACTGCTTGGCTAGGTCCTCCCTGGACCAGAAACAAGCATCCTGGGACTGGTTTCAGGGTATGACCCTTCACCAGCCAGACTAGCTTCAATCTGGTGGCGTGCCGAGCATGGGACCCACATATGGGCATCCCCCTCCCACTTAGGGAAACAGGCATCCTGGGACTGGTTTCGGGGTATCTTCCCTCATCAGAACAGAATGCTGACCATCATTTTTGCTTTTGTCGCCCTAAGTGAAAGGGTATGCCCAGATGGGGTCCCGTGCTCACTGGGCCACTGGATTCAATCTAACCTGGCTGATGAGGGTTGATACTTCGAAACTGGTCCCAGGATGCTTGTGTCCAGTCCAGGGAAGACCTGGCCTGGAAGTTCAGGTTAAACTGTTCCCATGGGGAGCAGGGTTAAGACTGATTTGCAAATGGCTGGGTTGAAACTGGGGTGGCGTGGTGAGCAGAAAAAAGATGGATTTAACCCAGGTCTGTGATTGGGGGTGAATGTTTGATTTGTTCAAATTTGTTCAAAAATGTTGTGGACAAGATCGCCTCCTTTTTTCAGATTAAAGTCCAGACTGTTTACAACGATCTTCGTAAGACATTGTCAGATCCCACTGGGGAAACGAGGTTCCAGCCGGAGGACATTCTAACCCAATCTAGCTTGGCGCAATTTTCCTGGCTAGCTACAGAGCGAGTATCAGATTTGTTAATACAAACTAGATCCGGCTCGCCTCTGGATCCCTGCCTCCGTATATTCTGCACCTGGTTCCTGAGCAAATTAGTGCCCACCTCACCCCTCTTCTTAATGAGGTTATCAAATCTGGGATATATCCTCAGTCTTGGAAAAAGGCCTGTATCAGGCCTATTTTGAAGAAAGTCACCTTAGACCCTACTGAGGTGAAAAACTACCGCCCTATCTCCTGTCTCCCGTTTCCCTCGAAAATTTTAGAACAAGCTATCAACTCAGAATTAACAGAATATTTAGATAGCAATCATATTCTCGATGACACCCAACATGGTTTTAGAGCCCGACATTCCACTGAGTCAGCACTTATCATGGCCACCGAAGAGATTCGTAGAGTGATGGATGGTGGGGGAAGAGCCGTCCTCATCTTGCTAGACCTATCAGCCGCGTTCGATACTGTTAACCACGAGGTATTGATGCAACGGCTGAGGGCGGCAGGCATTGAGAGGTCGGCTCTAACCCTACTGACATCTTTTTTGACATCTCACGAACAACTGATAGTTTGGGATGGTCTCAAGTCTGCAAAATTCGGCCTCCCGTGCGGTGTCCCGCAGGGATCCACGTTGTCTCCCACTTTGTTTAACCTTTACGCTACCCCTCTGGCCAGACTAATAAGAGATCATGGTCTGATGCTTGTATCATATGCAGACGATACACAGATTGTGGTATCAGTAACCCAAGGTGTGGATGAGACGGCGGCTAGGTTCAGGAATTGCCTAAAGAATGTTATGCAATGGATGAGCTCTAATTTTTTAAAGCTCAACACGGAAAAGTCAGAGGTGATGGAATTCGGTCTGGAGCCTTCAATCTGGAGCCAAGTAAGGTGGCCCACTGAGGCTGGGAACTGCCCCAGTCCCATAACAAAGGCCAGGAATCCTGGCTTTATGTTTGACAGCAATCTAAAATTTGTCCAACAAACTAATCAGATGTCATCTGCTTGTTTCTACATGCTGAAAAACTTGCGCAAAATCCTTCGGTTCATTCCCTTAACCATGAGGAAAATGGTAATCGGGGCTTTGATTCTTTCCAGAATAGATTACGGCAATGCCCTTTACCTGGGAGCAGACAAGGGCCAGATTGCCAAACTACAGTCCATTCAGAACGCGGCGGCCCGGGTGCTTTATGGTCTTCCCAAACATTACCCTACTTCAGCCACCATTAAACTGCTCCACTGGCTCCCGGTTCGGCAGCGAGTGGATTTCAAGGCCCTCTGCCTTGTACACAAAGCCTTGTATGGTGGAGGAGCTGCTGACCTGCAGCTGCTATTCAAGCGGTACTCTCCTCAATGCTGTCTCAGATCATCGAATACAGGTCTGATCTTGATTCCCAAGATAAAAAAAGTCAGATGGGGAGGCAAGGGTTTCTCGTACCAAGCTGCCAAGCTATGGAACGCACTCCCCGCACAGCTCAGACTACAATCAAATAGGACTATTTTTAGGAAGCAAATAAAGACCTGGCTCTTTCCCAAACCGGCAGTTTAATCAGTGTGCCCAGCATTCTTTCACCCAGCGCCAAGACGCCTCGGCATTTGTGCGCTTAATAAATAAGTCAGTCAGTCAGTCAGTTCAGCATTCCATCCATCATCTGTTCTTTTTCCAATAGGTAGAATTAAGCAGGAACTAATGAGGCCACTCCCCTAGAGTTAGTAGGCACTGACTGGAGATATTATTAACCTTACTGTTTAGAAATATGTCTGCTGCAACCCTTTGTCTATCTGGTAACCAGTACAGTGAAGTGAAATTAATGAAAGCAAAATGTGGTGGGATAGTTTTTGGCTAAGAACAAATGTGGCAGCAAAGTATGAGTGCTAATTTGAGCTGGCATCATTTTTGTTGGTAGAACTCAATACATGACATTATAGTAGTCGATGAATAAAGGACCTCAGGGAGATCAAAAGTGATTAAGTAATGGGTCTAGGTACAATTTCACAAATGGGAAGTAGGAAAACAAATATCTTCTTGGTCACATTGCTGACTTGCACGAAAGACTGATCTCGAAGAGAACCCCACACCTTATGACAAAGCCTAATGATAACAGAGGGCACCCATGTAGTGGGATCTTCAGAGCCTAGGAAAAGTAGTTCTGTTCTTACTCTTTCATACAGAGACATCTACAACGTATCCATTGTTGAATATGAAGCATACAATTGTTAGTTGGGCAGCAGCTTTCCTTTGCTAGTTGAATTATGTGTGTCTGAATGTCAACATCATGCTAGTGATATCATATCCAATGTTATTCTGATGAGAAGGAATGTAAAGTTTTTTAAACAGGCATTTATAAGGACTGTCAATAGAAATGAACCTTCACAAGAAAGTCCCATCCCCTTCTCGATCACACTTTAAGGTACGGATTTTCCGTTTAGTATATCCTACTGAATGTATGAACCTAGAAGGGCAATAGGTTCAGATCTTATTCTTCAGGAACACATGACTATTGCTGTTCAAGGTCTTTTGAACTAAGCAGGATGATTTAAAATGACCCTCTGCTCAACAGGCAGCCAGTATACCGGACAGATGGGATAGAACATGTGGCCAAACGTGTGATCTTGTAACCCAGATGTATTGTTGCGAGTCTGGTGAAGCTCGTATGTTCAACGAGGTGGCATACAGCAAATTCCTATAGCCCAAACAGAGGGCATGAATATTGTTGTAGTTGTAATCTTATTCACCTGATTTAGTAATGTGGTCATTTTCAATGGTTCTCATTTAATATTCACCAAAGTTGCCTAGGGAGTTGGCAAGTGTGATGTGCAGAAGACCTAGGGGTATATTCACAAGAACGTGCGCTAAACATCTCCAAAAAATGTTAACGCAACTTTACACATCGCAGTCTATCGCGGGAAAATAACCCTGTGTTAACGTGGAATTTACAACACGGCGGTCCCATGCGATAGTCTGCCGAAAACGTGGCCAATGTCCGCGATACAACCACCTCGACGGAGATAAAAACACAAACCCCAACACCAAAAAACGTGCGATGAGCCCATTCGCGATGAGGAAAGCAGCGATAAGCAGCGTCAGGCCCGCGACAAACACACGGCATGCGGGAATAAGCACAACAAAAGCAGGAAAAAGGAAGACAAACCAAACAGAAAACAACAGCGAAGCACAATGGAGGCAGCCGGAGCTAGTACACAACCCCACAAGCCACATTGGCAACAAAACATTGTACATGGCAGTCCATCGTGGACAAGGTGAATGCAGCCGGAGAGCGGAGGAGGACAATGGAAGAAAACCAGAACAGCTGGAATGATGTAAAACGCACAAACAAGCAGAAACACGCCAACAACCAGAAGGCAGGAATGCACACCAGACGTGGGAGTCCAGCGCCACACCAGGAGCTGGATGACTTGGAGGAAATGGTGTCCACCACATCAGTCTGGAGATGGTGGCAGGAGTCGGGGACCGGAAACTGCTCAAAATCAACAGACACAACAGCAACAGGGAGAGGAACGACCAGGGACTGGGGGGACGGGGGAGATGGGCACAATGGCACACATGCACAATTAAGCACAGTGTTAGATTTGGGGGTCTCTAGTTGGCATAGGTAGGTACCTGTGACAAATAGGGACCCTTGCGTCTAGTCAGGGTGAGGGGCTACACTCCTAAAATAACCCCTGCTCACCCCCTTGGTAGCTTGGCACGAGCAGGCAGGCTTATCTCAGAGGCAGTGTGTAAAGCATTTGTGAACACATACAGTAATACAGTGACAACACTACAGATGGACACCACACAGGTTGTATTATAAAAAGAGTATTTTTATATAGACTTAACACAAGACCAAACGACAAAAATCCACAATACTGTACTCAAAAATAGACTTTAAAAGGTTATAAAATAGTTCAGTTCTCTCAAGTTGTAGATGCGACACTTTACTCTCAATGTACCTTGAATGCGTAACGCAAAGAAAACAAAAGGGTCGCAGGGAAGGTGTTGCTTCGGTTCCGTACACTCAGGGGAGTGGATGCGTCGGTTCCTTACTGCTGCGCAGGGGAGTTGATGCTCGTTTCCTTACTGTGTGGGGAGTTGATGCGTCGGTTTCTTACTGCTCTCCGGTGCGATGCGACAGATGGCACCTCGATGCGATACTCTTCTCCGGTGCGATGCGATACAAATGGCGTCATGGCTGCGATGCAACAACGTTGGTGCGATGCGTGCACGCCCGACGGCCGTGCGGCGACTCGATGATCTTGGGAGCCACGACAGGCCCTGCGACGCGCTTCTCCGGTGATGCGACGATGTCCTCTGTGGCAGCGTCCCGCTTCTCCGGCGATGCGCCGCGCTTCGGCGATGCGATGATGACAGTGGCAGCGGCGTCTCGCTTCCTCGGCGATGCGATGACAGCGGCTGCAGCGGCGACACGCTTCTCGTTGTTGCGTCGCGCTTCCAGCTCCCAGCGACACGCAGTCTCTCAGAAGGCCCAGCACAGCAGCAGGCACTTCAATTCCCAGCAAGGGAATTCAGGGGGGGAGCTGGTTGGTGAAGTCTTGTATCCCTGAGACTTCAGGCAGGAGGCAAGCTCTAGTTCAGGCCCTTGGAGATTCTTCTTCAAGTTGATAGAAAGCACACTCAGTCCTTTTCTCCTTTCTTTGGCAATGAAGCAACCACTGCAGGCCAACCCCCAAACACACAGCACAGGGGTAGTCTCCTCCTTCAGCTTCCTGGTTCTTCTCCTCAGCAAAGGTTCGTCTTGATTCCCAGAAGTGATCTAATTTCCTAGGGGTCTGGGTCCCCTTTTATACACAGTTTCTCTTTGTTCTCTGAAGGCAGAGAGGCCTCTGCCTAGTCCAAAACCAGTTCTGGTCAGTCCTGGAGCACTTTGTTTTTCTGACTCCTTCTTTCCTTTCAGAATGTGGGGCAGAGTGCTCAGCCGCCCGGCAGGAGGTGGAGCCAGCATTGTGGAAGGCAGGCACAGCCCTATTCAGACCCAGGTGCAACTCCTCCCTCCACTCTGGATGCAGATCTTTCTATTCAGCCCTGCGCTGACTCACCCTGTCTCCTGTAGCCACCCCCAGCCCCTGTCACTCAATCTCCAGACAAGGAATACACAACCTAGCAGAGGCAGGCTTGGATAGTTAGGCAAGAAAATACCTACTTTCTAAAAGTGGTATTTTCAAACACAGAATGTTAAAACCAACTTCACTAAAAGATGTATTTTATCATTCTGAGTTCAGGCGTACTAAACTCGAATTTCTACCTGGTTCCCTGAGTCAGTTAGGATTATAAAATGTAATAATCTAACTGCCCATTCTGGCCTATGGGGAACAGGTAGCCTTGCAATAGTGAACGACGAAAATGGCTGTAATTCACTATTAGGACATGCCACACACACCAGGGCATGTCCTACCTTTTACCTACAATGCACCCTGCCCTTGGGCCTACCTTAGGGGTGACTAATATGTATAAAAGGGAAGGTTTAGGGACTGGCAAGTGGGTACACTTGCCCAGTCAACATGGCAGTACCAGACTGCCCACAGGCTCTGCAATGGCAGGCCTGAGACACACTTTACAAGCTGCTCCAGTGGGTGGCACTACCAGTGCTGCAAGCCCACCAGCAGCATTTGATTTACAAGCCCTGGGCACACGCAGTGCACTGTACTAGGGTCTGACAGTAAGCCAAACAAGCCAATCATGGAGTCACTAATCCATACATCAATTTACCATAGGGAGCACTTGCACTGTGGCACTGAACAGCAGTGGCACAGTGCCCAAAAGCATCTAAAACCAGTAAAAACATAAGAGGCAACAGCAAAAAATGGAAAGGAGACCCACGCCAATGGTGCCAGGTCTAACACACAGCAAAACTGCAGACAAACCATGCCCAAGAGTAACAACACCAACCTAGAGCACAAGTCACACAACTCTGCAATATCACACCACTGAACAAGCACAGAAGTAAAAACCACACTGCCTGAAAGGGAGAAGGGTGAGCCAAATCAGAGCTGAAGTGACATCTCACACACAATGCAGCACACACACATAGGAAGCAGAGCACCCCAACATCGAACACAATGTGGCACAAACAGCAGCATTTGCACAACCGAACACAGGACACAAGTGCACCCGCTTGTGGCCGGGAAATGGCCATACGCATCTGGCAAAGCACGAAACAGGGACATGATAATGCACAAGTACAAACTCACAGCCCTGATGGGGTAGCAATGCATGTATGGCAGGGACCCAGATAGGCTGTGACACACATTGGCATACAAATCAACACTCACCACAGTTGGAGACAAGTGAAGGTGCGGAAACGTCATCAACAATTACGTGTCAGTACGGCCAAGAGAAGTGCCACGACATGCAGACCAATGCAGCAGCATGTCTGAATGAGGAACATTGGAAAGCGCCCATGTCCACCCCGGGGGAGTCCATCACCCACTCAAGTCAGTGCCAACCCGCGTTGGTTGTCCGCGCATGGATCCGGAGTCCAGGCCAATGCAGCCATGTCCACTGTCGTCTTGGGACATTTGACCAGATCCCCAACATGCAACCAGGCGTCGGGACACGTGCAATGGGTCACATTCAGTTGTGGCTGCAGGTACGTTGTCACTCGTCCATGAACGCGAGTGCAGCAGCGTAGGCCAACATTTCCAATGAGAGCTCGTTGTCCACCACATCTAACATGTCGGTGACGTAACCCATCAGCTGTCCCGGACAGATGTGCTGACTCCAACCCCTGGCCCCAATTGGCACTAAAGCCCAATAGGGGAGCGGCTCAATGTGGTTACTGCACACGACGACTCGTGCAATCTCCCAGGTCCAGTTGCCAGCATGCATGCTAATCATCCAGGCATGCCATAAACGGGCATCACGGTGACACTCCTGGTCGTGGGCCAACAGGGGGCGCACACACACGTCGAAATCCAGGTCAGCTACCATTACGTTGGAGAGGCAGACATCCATGGTCCACTCGAATATGCACGAGCGACAATGCAACACAGGCTGAACGCAGGTGACGTTGGCAAGGCGGAAGCTTAGCCGGTAACTGATCCGCAGCACTGCCAATGGCAGTGCCCCCAGTACATGCAGCAGACGTGCACGGTACAGGTCCAGGTGACTGGAGTTGTGCATGTGTCCGGGACGGTCTGCCATTGCATCAGTGGCTCTGCTTGAAGCGGGACTGTGCTGACCCGCGCCAGTCCTGTGGATGAAATGGCACAGCTCGGAGCAATGAGCAGTGTCTGTGTGCAACGGGTGCAGGCCTGGGGTGGGGTGGGAGTACGTGTGAAGGCCATTTCACGCACGCTAACTACGGCCAAGGACTTCTGCGTGTGGGATGTGTACAAGTTGGTCTCACGTCGGAGAGTGCGTAGTGTGGGAGTCGCCAGCAAATGCTATCGTATCTGTCAGGGGGTGCTGGGCATATGCAAGTCCCAGCTCGGAGCTGCAGATGTGCTACCGCCTGATAGTTCAGACAAAGGACCTTTCATCCCTACAGTAACTTCACCATTTGCTTGCATACAGGAGATGTACAGAGGCCTGTCGTGGGTGGGGTGGGATGTCTGCGACCCAGGGAATCATGGATGATATGCCGAGCACGTGGCACATGAGCGGCCTCACTGTGTGTTACGTTGCCTCACAGCTGCTCCTCCCTCCCACGAGCCCCCACACTTGTGTGCGCTGCGCGGTTGTATCACGTGCACTCCATTGGCCTACCATTGTCATGCCTGTCTGCGCATGTCCAGCGGCATGCCAACAACACCGTGAAGCTGGCCGTTGAGGGTGTGCGCCACGTGAGTGTAGGCCAATGGTCCGGACAGGGCGGACACAGGTGTACAGTCCATGGCTGGCTGTGATCGCGCTGCGATTGAGGCTAGGCATCTGACTTATGCAGCCGCAGGATTGATTCACATAACACTTGGCATGCATGAGCCAAGACCCCGAGCGGTCTTGCGCTCCTACATTTCCCCGTACGTGCGGGCCGCCCTCCGGGTGCATGCTACACTGCAACATCAACTACTGTGGCCCTGGTGGCGACAACACTCCAACACAGAGACACGCTTACCGCACTTACTGCTCAAGGCCAGACCAGAGCCACGCCCTGATCCCCCTGCCGAATCAGTACACCCCGGCGCTGACCTGACGTACGCCGGACCAGCACACGCCGCTTGTGCATGCAGGGGGTGCGGGCGAAGCTACATGTCCAAGGTCTTGGCCACTGCTGAGGTGACATGGTATCGTCCGCTGAAGACAGCACACTGTGATGTTGCAGGGCTCGGGCCCATCATGCTGGCATAATGACCACACGGACACACTTGCTTAGATGGTGTGAATGGCTACGGGCACGTGCGCCCGGCCACGTTTATTAGCAGGCTCACATGTCGAGTGACACCTGTGTTGGATGTGTGTGGGGTGTGTGTACACCAGCCGTCATGGAGTGCCTGGTGCAGTCAAAAAATGACAACAGTGTACATCATTAAGGACACAACCATACAACCATAAAGGCTCCATGACTTGAGCTGCACAGAGTTAGTGGCCCCGGATGCACAGCGTCCTGCACGGGCCTACCGCCACGGGCCGCTGACTTGTGGTGCACTGGGGCAGGGTCACGAGAGCAGAGCAGGTTCTCGTAGATGACAAAGGGGGTTGTCGCGGAGTGTCTCGGTGGACAGTGGAAGGTGTACCCCCAGGGCATGATGCAGAGGGCAGAACCACGCAGAAACAGTCACCATGGTGGAGATGAATGGAACAGACACATGTCGAACACCAAGTCCGTCCCAGCCAGATGATGATGCAGACAACCCCCAGGCCATGGACTCAGACGCCACCAAAGTCCAACCAGAAAGTGCCCATGACTCATTGCGCACAGAGTTAGTGGCACCAGGTCAGTTGTTGCTAGTGTTCGGTCACCTCCGTGACGAGGATCCGGCTTTCAACCGGACTGAACCGCATCTTCCTCTTACTCCTCTCTATGCGTTCACTGGT